>CAHIKZ030000913.1:3750000-4102500 GCA_903632075.3 Acanthosepion pharaonis | reverse complement strand
ACGTCCGATTATTTGTTGTTTTTATTTCCATATCCACGCCTAATTCTCTGTTTCTATTCAATGTAATTTCAGTGGTCAGCAAAGACTTAAATTATTATATTAAATACTAGCGCAAGAATCAAAGTTTTGATATTTACAATAACCTTGGGAAAGTTATGACTCTATCTCTTCTCCATTCATGGAAAATATACTATGACCCAACAGAAGTTGATTGCAGAGGCTTTGCAGGACAGTCGATGTGCAGGGCTCTGGCAAAAATAATGATAGTGGAGGCAGTAAAGGCTAGAACATTACCAATGAGGTTTTAACTTCTTCCACGTGGATTTGTCTTAAGAGATCGGAGCCATGAAGAAGAATTGAGGACGATAAAAAAAAGAAAGAAAGAACTCACAAAAACAGAATTAGGGACAGAAGAGGGGGAAGGGGTTACGAGACACAAGAGAATAATAAGTTAATATAGTGAGTCAGGGCAGTTGAATATTTATGGATAATGGGTTTAACTTTTCGAGTGGGGGTGGGACAGAATGTTCAGCGGTTTAAGAACGATGAACTCTGGTAAGGGTTTTAGAATTGTTAGCGGCTGCGGGTAGTGATGGGGTGTGTCATATATATGAATATTTTTTTTTGCTTTTCGTCAATTTATTTCCATTTGTTTCGATTATTCGCTTTTTTAATTCCATATCCATTTTAATTGCCTATTTCTTTTGAATGTAATTTCACAGGCCAAATTATTATATATTAAGTAGTAGCGTTGGTTTGGCTTGGTTTATTTTGTTTTATGGCATATCAACCGCAATGGGTTATTTAATGCCGATAATATTTTTTATTGCTGATAATATTTTGTTTTGTCAAGAATCTGTCTCTGGTAATATTTTTCCTTCAAAATTGTATTTGTGGAAATAATTTTTTTCAAAAAAAGTATTGCTGGTAATAGTTAACTATTTGCCCATAGCTGGGACCCTAACTGGTGCCACCACCCAAGGTCAGGGTGAACCTGGGAACACCAGCAATTAAGAGGTGATTCCACACTCCTCAGGACGAAGTAGTAGCGTTGCAACCACAGATTTTTCAAAATGTCGTTTGTCGATACAGGTGTTAATTAGTCAGATTTATTTCGAGTAATATTTAGCAGATAGAAAATATGTGTGTAGGTCAGTTAATTGAGTATTTCGCTTATTTTATTTTTTTAGTTATGGCCATTGAATTATTTTAGTCGGTAAGTCACGAAATTGGGAAGGAATTTCAAATAATAAGTATGACTTAAGTTTGCAATGACTAGTTTTTCGGCTTTAATTCTGGTTTCGCAAAAAATAAGCTAATGTAAATAGGGGATAGATAAATATATACATTTATATATAAACACATATATATATATATATATATATATATATATATAAATATATACATGTGTGCTCATGCATGTAATTTTAAATACATTTTTATGTAGATGAGTGTGTGTACATACATGTATAGGATTTTTGTGCAATTTCGTTTGCGTATAAGGTAATATATATATATATTAAGCGTATAAGGTAAATATATATATATATATTAAGCGTATAAGGTAAATGTAATTTTAAAGATTTATCTGATAGTAAGAATAACGAATAATCTTTTAGAAACGCTTCTATAAATGGTAAGTCAGAATTACTTTTAGGCGAAGCATAAGTGTTAGTATATGTGTATGACAGATTTGGGTTAGGTACGCGTGTAGGTTTAGTTAAAAGGTTCTGGGAAGCATCTTGACAGAGGACGGTAAGTGAGATACTGAAATCCGAAGACGGATTAGGATGGCCAAGGACACATTCCAAAGGCTAGGCAGAATATTCCGAGACATGAGGATTTCTTTGGTAACAAAGAAAAGAATAGTGTACTGTTACGTGACATCTGTCCTTCTTTACGGCTGCAAATGTTGGACGATTTCCTCAAAGATGAAGAAGAGACTCGAGGCGACAGAGATGTGGTTCTACAGAAGGATTATAAGGATATCATGGACCGAGCACGATGCGATTGCTAACAAGGAGTAGGCTTGTACTTAATGTCAGGAAGAGGCAGCTAAAGTTTTTGTGACACATAATGAGGAAGGAAGGTCTGGAGAATCTGATACTCACAGGTCGAATAGAGGAAAAGAAATACAAGGGAAAACAACGCGTTACCTACCTGGCGGACTTAAGAAAGTGGATGACAGAACGTGGTCTGGGGGAGGAAGCAAAGGGAATTAACTTGTTAACAGCTGCAAGAGATAGAGTGAGGTGGAGAGCCATGATCACCTACCCCCCTGAAAGGACATGGCACATAAAAAGAAACAAAGATTGGACTCGTAGGAGAATCATGGAGTTAGAACTTTAGAAACCTTAAATCTAATGTTATGATTGTCTACTGTTTTTCTACTGCTTTTTCTATTGCTGCTTCAACTGCTGCTGTGACTGTTGCTACTTCTACTACTGCTGCCTCTCGTGTTGCTGCCCCAACTGCTTCTACTGTTGCTTCTGCTGTTTCTCCTGTTGCTTCTCTGCTTCTGTTTATCCTGCTGCTTCTACTGCTGCTTTTTGTTTCTACTGCTGCTTCTGCTACTTTTCCTGCTGCTGCATATCCCGTTGCTTCTACAGTTGCTTCTGCTGCTGCTTCTGTGGATGCTGTTAGCAGCATTCCTTTGAATTCATTTTGATTTATTTTAACATTTTTACATAAAAAGCTAAGCATCAATGTTTGAAGAAAAAGAAACAGGTTATAATAAAGGTGAATTACAATCGGAGAAAAGAGATCGCCTACGCCCTGAAAACACATGACATAAAAAAAAAAAAAGAATGAAATTGAGATATTAATTATGGGTGGTTATGTTTGTCCGTTTTTTTTTTTTTTTTTTGTGTGTTTTGTCTATATATATTTATATGCGCATGCACACACACATGCGTATAGGTATGTTTAATATTTGTTCGTTTATTTATTAATAAATGAAGTTTATATTATATTAATCTCATTTATTTATTACAATTTGATGTTATATTTATTTTTAATTTTTAATTAATGCTTAGATAGCAAAGTAAGTATTTATTTATGTATCTTTCATATTTCAGTTTCCTTGTTCAAGAATGATTTGGGTTTTAAAATTGATTATTGATAATTTCTTTTTCTAAGCACAATTTACAATTTTTACTGTTAATATTATATGAAGCTGAACTTTTTTTAATTTCACATTTTTGTGGAGGTATTTTTTTTCTTTTTGGCTCCATATTCATTTGCATAAGGTTCTATTGTATGTGTATTTTTTTTTCTTTTTGGCTCCATATTCATTTGCATAAGGTTCTATTGTATGTGTATTTTTTTTTTTTTTTGGCTCCATATTCATTTGCATAAGGTTCTATTGTATGTGTATTTTTTTTTCTTTTTGGCTCCATATTCATTTGCATAAGGTTCTATTGTATGTGTATTTTTTTTTTTTTGGCTCCATATTCATTTGCATAAGGTTCTATTGTATGTGTATTTTTTTTTTTTTTTTTGGCTCCATATTCATTTGCATAAGGTTCTATTGTATGTGTATTTTTTTTTCTTTTGGCTCCATATTCATTTGCATAAGGTTCTATTGTATGTGTATTTTTTTTTTCCATATTCATTTGCATAAGGTTCTATTGTATGTGTATTTTTTTTTCTTTTTGGCTCCATATTCATTTGCATAAGGTTCTATTGTATGTGTATTTTTTTTTCTTTTTGGCTCCATATTCATTTGCATAAGGTTCTATTGTATGTGTATTTTTTTTCTTTTTTTTCATTTGCATATTCATTTGCATAAGGTTCTATTGTATGTGTATTTTTTTTTCTTTTTGGCTCCATATTCATTTGCATAAGGTTCTATTGTATGTGTATTTTTTTTCTTTTTGGCTCCATATTCATTTGCATAAGGTTCTATTCTATGTATATTTTTTTTTCTTTTTTGGCTCCATATTCATTTGCATAAGGTTCTATTGTATGTATTTTTTTTTTTTTTTGGCTCCATATTCATTTGCATAAGGTTCTATTGTATGGGTATTTTTTTTTTTTTTTTGGCTCCATATTCATTTGCATAAGGTTCATTGTATGTGTATTTTTTTTTCTTTTTTCCATATTCATTTGCATAAGGTTCTATTGTATGTGTTTTTTTTTTTTTTTGGCTCCATATTCATTTGCATAAGGTTCTATTGTATGTGTATTTTTTTTCTTTTTTGGCTCCATATTCATTTGCATAAGGTTCTATTGTATGTGTATTTTTTTTTTTTGGCTCCATTTCATTTTTCAAAACTATTGTATGTGTATTTTTTTTTTTTTTTGGCATATTCATTTGCATAAGGTTCTATTTTGTTTATTAATGTGTAGTTTTTTTTTTTTTTTTTTGGCTCCATATTCATTTGCATAAGGTTCTATTTTTTATTTTTTTTCTTTTGGCTCCATATTCATTTTGCATAAGGTTCTATTGGTTTTTTTTTTTTTTTGGCTCCATATTCATTTGCATAAGGTTCTATTGTATGTGTTTTTTTTTTTTTTGGCTCCATATTCATTTGGGTTCTATTGTATGTATATTTTTTCTTTTTGGTTTTGCTCCATATTCATTTGCATAAGGTTCTATTGTATGTGTATTTTTTTTTTTTTTTTTGGCTCCATATTCATTTGCATAAGGTTCTATTGTATGTGTATATTTTTTTTCTTTTTGGCTCCATATTCATTTGCATAAGGTTCTATTGTATGTTATTTTTTTTTCTTTTTTATGGCTCCATATTCATTTGCATAAGGTTCTTTTTCATTTGCATAAGGTTCTATTGTATGTGTATTTTTTTTTTTTTTTGGCTCCATATTCATTTGCATAAGGTTCTTTGTATGTGTAGTATTTTTTTCTTTTGGCTCCATATTCATTTGCATAAGGTTCTATTGTATGTGTATTTTTTTTTTTTTGGCTCCATATTTTTGCATAAAGTTCTATTGTATGTGTGGATTTTTTTTTTTTTTTGCCCATATTCATTTGCATAAGGTTCTATTGTATGTGTTTTTTTTTCTTTTGGCTCCATATTCATTTGCATAATTGTTCTGTTTTTTGTGTATTTTTTCTTTCATTTGCATAAGTTCTATTGTATGTGTATTTTTTTTCTTTTTTGACTCCATATTCATTTGCATAAGGTTCTATTGTATGTGTATTTTTTCTTTCTTTTTTTGGCTCCATATTCATTTGCATAAGGTTCTATTGTATGTATTTTTTTTTTTTTTGGCATTTAATATTCATTTGCATGTTCTATTGTATGTGTATTTTTTTTTTTTTTGGCTCCATATTTTTGCATAAGGTTCTATTGTATGTATTTTTTTTTTTTTTTGATTTTTCATTTGCCTAAGGTTCTATTGTATGTAGTATTTTTTTCTTTTTGGCTCCATATTCATTTGCATAAGGTTCTATTGTATGTATTTTTTTTTTTTTGGCTCCATATTCATTTGCATAAGGTTCTATTGTATGTATTTTTTTTTTTTTTGGCTCCATTTTTGCATAAGGTCTATTTATGTGTATTTTTTTTCTTTTTTGGCTCCATATTCATTTGCATAAGGTTCTATTGTATGTGTATTTTTTTTTTTTTTAGTGGCTCCATATTCATTTGCATAAGGTTCTATTGTATGTATTTTTTTTTCTTTTTTTCATTTTTCTATTGTATGTTTATTTTTTTTTTTTTTTTGATCCATATTCATTTGCATAAGGTTCTATTGTATGTGTATTTTTTTTTGCACATGGCTCCATATTCATTTACATTTCTATTGTATAGAGGTTTTTGGCTCCATATTCATTTGCATAAGGTTCTATTGTATGTGTATTTTTTTCTTTTTGGCTCCATATTCATTTGCATATATATCTATTGTATGTCTATTTTTTTTCTTTTTGGCTTCATATTCATTTGCATAAGGTTCTCCATATTCATTTGCAAATTGTCTATTGTATGTGTATTTTTTTTTTCTCTTTTTGGCTCCATATTCATTTGCATAAGGTTCATTGTATGTGTAATTTTTTTTTTTTTTTGGCTCCATATTCATTTGCATAAAATTCTATTGTATGTGTATTTTTTTTTTCTTTTTTTATCCATATTCATTTGCATAAGGTTCTATTCTATGTGTTTTTTTTTCTTTTGGCTCCATATTCATTTTGCATAAGGTTCTATTGTATGTGTATTTTTTTTTTTTTGGCTCCATATTCATTTGCATAAGGTTTTTGTATTGTATGTGTATTTTTTTTTTTTTGGCTCCATATTCATTTGCATAAGGTTTATTGTATGTGTATTTTTTTTTTTTTGGCTCCATATTCATTTGCATAAGTTCTATTGTATGTGTATTTTTTCTTTCTTTTTGGTATCCATATTCATTTGCATAAGGTTCTATTTATGTGTATTTTTTTTTTTTTTTGGCTCCATTTTGCATAAGGTTCTATTGTATGTTTTTTTTGGCTCCATATTCATTTGCATAAGATTCTATTGTATGTGTATTTTTTTCTTTTGGCTCCATATTCATTTGCATAAGGTTCTATTGTATGTTTTTTTTCTTTTTGGCTCCATATTCATTTGCATAAGGTTCTATTGTATGTCTATTTTTTTTCTTTTTGGCTTCATATTCATTTGCATAAGGTTCTATTGTATGTGTATTTTTTTTTTTTTTGGCTCCATATTCATTTGCCTAAGTGGCTATTTTATGTATTTTTTTTTCTTTTGGGTCCCATATTCATTTGCATAAGGTTCTATTGTATGTTTTTTTTTTTTTTTTTTTCCATATTCATTTGCATAAGGTTCTATTTTGTGAAATTTTTTTGACTTTGGCTCCATATTCATTTGGATAAGGTTCTATTCTATGTTATTCATTTGCATAAGGTTCTATTGTATGTGTATTTTTTTTCTTTTTGGCTCCATATTCATTTGCATAAGGTTCTATTCTATGTATATTTTTTTTTCTTTTTGGTGTTATGGTTTAAGCATTTATTGTTAGATTTTTATTTGTTAAAATTTATTGTTATATTTGTTTCTTCAATTACGTTTCTGTATCTTATTGTTATTTTTGTTGTAATTGTTATTGGTTTCTTATTGTGTTTAGTTATTATGTTATCCATGCAGCTTTAACTAATTCTTATTGTATTTTTCTTGATAATTTTTAGTTTTTAGGGAAGGGTTTGTCAATTATTTTGATATTTTTTTAATTGTATTGTTGTACGGTGGTTGAGCCAAATTATTTTTTGGTGTTTTTATTCAAATTGTTTTCCGTTTTCTATTCTAGTTTTTTTGGAATATCCGACGATTCTTTCGGCCGTTATTTTTATTATATTTTTTTCATGGTTTTTTTATAAATTTCATTGAATATTTTTAAGCTGCCAGACTTTGCTGAAATTCTTTTATTTATAGATATGAATATTTTTTTGACCACCTTAGGTTAAGGTTAGAATTTTTGTTAAAGTATATTGAAGCAAGGTCTATTTAAACATTTACAAGTTCTAGCATTTTTTCAAAACTTTCCATATTACAGAGTTTTATTTACTCTTTTAAATTGCAGAAAATATTGGAAAAAGATGTTTTATTTTTATAAGTGCTATTGGCGAAAGATACGATATGTTGGTACCATCTAGTTTTAAAAGAAGTCTATATAAATTTTTTCTGAGTCGGATTATCTATTGTGGAAATAGTGCTTAGGTAAACAAGACAGTTGGTCAGACATTTCATTTGCAATCGACAAATGAACCTTGCGTCTTATGCTTACGCAATAAACTGGACATTATTACATTTGCTGATAAAAAAAATTCTATTAAACCAAGGAAGCAATTAACTGTAAATTGTAGACATAGTTTATGTCATATTTATAAATATAAATGACAATAGGAAAACTGTAATGGCCGCCACTGGATATTACACAAATATTAATCTATGCTCAGGCTTTTTTCTCTATTTCACCTTTCTTTACAGAATTACTACTCTCCCAAACAAACGTACAATATTGTGAAATCAAATGAAAATGGTTGAATCCGTCAACACAGCAATAAAAACAATATCTCCACACGTGACAGTAATTGACGTAATTTTCAGTTAATAGTATGAAAATAGCGTTCTCTAAATTCTTCCAGTTGCTAAGGACATTTTGTTTTTGTTATTATTAGTTACTTTGTTTAAATAAAATCATTTCGTTTTTTGCCTTGAGAAAATCCAAATTGGACTAATTTTATTAGAAACCCTGAAGACTGCCCATTGGAAAATTAATGCTGCACAAAATTTGTGGTATATCAATGCACTTATCTCATCCATTGAGAGTCCTAACACTGATAGGATATACATTGGTTCAACGAAGAATGAATTTAGAATTAGAAAGTTAATATATAGTGAATTCAGAAAACTAAACTTAAAAGCTACAGTCAATACTAAATTAAAAAGGGTAAACTTCCTCAACGTAACTCTAGACTTAATGAACAACATATACCTACCTTACAGGAAACCTAACACTAATCTCTTGTATATACACCCAACGTCAAACCACCCTTCCTCTATAATTAAGAATATACCCACATCAACAGGGAAAAGCATCAGCATGAACTCCACTAATAAGGAAATATTCCACAACACAGTAATTTTTATAACAAAGCCCTAAAAATAGCGGATACAAAAACGAATTCTTATAAAAACAATAGCACTAAATAGAAGAACAACAGGAAAAGGAAAAACGTTTGGTATAACTTTCCGTTCAACCAAATGGTTAGTATTAAGCTAGGACGTAGATTCCTAGCTTTAATTGAAAAACACTTTCCTATTGATAGCAGACTTAGCACGATCTTTAATAAAAACACCTTTAAATTAATTTACAGTTGCACTGAAAATCTAGAAAGAATCATAAAAAAAAAAATAAAAATAAAATCCTGGAAAAACACAAAACAGAATTGTTAAAAATCCTAAACTAAAATTAGACAAAAATAATGAAAAATTATGTGATTGTAGAAACCCTGAAGACTGCCCATTGGAAAATAAATGCCGCACAAAATCTGTGGTATACCAATGCACTATCTCATCCATTGAGAGTCCTAACACTGATAGGATATATATTGGTTCAACGAAGAATGAATTTAAAATTAAATGGAAATAACACAAAAGCTCCTTCAATAATATTAGAAATAGAAATCAGACATCTCTATCCAAATATTTTTGGCATTTAAAAGCAACGAATAAAACACCAAAAGAAAAATGGAAAATAATTAATACAACAAGAACTTGTAAAACCTGGGATGGCCCATGTCCTTTATGAAAGGCATGAAAAACTACACATTATTAAGTTTCTAAGTAATGAAAATTTATTAAAACATAGACATGAGTTAACGGTTTTCTACCGACATCAACAAATTTTCACATTAAATAATTAGCATAAAAAATGAACTTCATAGTCTAATAAAAGTTTTAAAAGCTTAAACCTATCACTAGATTGAAAAACCCTTTATCAAGTCGTCAAAAAACAAAACAAATTGTAATTCAGTGCGACGCGTTTAAGTACAAAGCAAACCTTTAGAAAAAAAAAAAAAATAAAGAAATAAAAGGATAAATAAATAAATAAATACAATAAAACAAAATTCTCTAGACGACATATTAACAACATATTATGTTTGCCAAAAGTAATCTTTCGCTGTGACTGACCAGACCATATAATTGTTATAATTCTTTTTATATCCTTTGCAAATGATTCAAATTTTAGGATGTCATTATGGATGATAACGACTACCAGTTGTCAAATTTTCAGCTTTTCACAGTTGTTATTTCTAACAAATATTAGGTTTTAAAATTTTGTCCCTTAGTTTTGGACGCTACTGTATATGTGTATGTATGTATGCACACACACACACACACACACACACATATATATATATATATGTATGGAACATTATATTTCCTTTTTTGCGTATTTGCCCGTACGTGTTTTTTTTTTCCGCATGAATAACCCCAATTTGTTTTCTGATGTGGCCAAATTGGAATGTGTCGTATTTTTAGTTTTCAGGAGCAAACCGTCAATGCCACAATATACATGTATATTCTAGGGAGATCTTTTTAGTATATTCTTCATTTTTCCTTTTCTTATTTTTTTACAAGAATTTCACCCCAAGTAAGGACGGAAGGTTCTAGCACGCAAAGGTTTACAGAGAGTTGGAGCGAGAGCAAATAGGGGTGATAGAGGAAAGGATGAAGAGAAGGAGTACTACGAGTATCGAACCTTCTTAAAAATATTAAGTATATTTTCGGTTTTGGGGTGACAAAATTCGTGCAGCATTAATCTCCATTCAAAAATAAGGCTAAAATCATAGGCTGCAATACCCTACAGAGCTTTGATAAAATATGATTTTATTATTTTATATATAAATATGGCGCCATTCAAATTATCAAATTCATCGGCGTTTCAATTTAAACACAGAATTTATTGTTTCCATGAGTTTTTCTTTGCTATAATATTACTTCCCGTTATCAAATGCATCATTTAAAGATCAGCAACACAATTTTTCTTTTTTTTTCTCTATATTTTTTTCTCTATTTTTAATCATTTCACCACAAGCAAGTCAGAAATGCGACTAGTGCTCATGTGGGTTACAGGGAGTGAAAGTGAAATAGAAAACTAGCTTTAGGGAGGATTGAGGAGAGGACGAATGTTGAACGGGATTCAAGAGAACACAAGATAGTGATTGACGTTTTATTTAAATTTTTAATGATTGTACTTATCACGGGAGCATGGGAGAGAGTTTCAAGGGCGGGAAGTGCACGAAGATAAGCTGCTGGAGTAGAAGGGGCGAATGCATTTAGTTATTTCAACAGTAAACGTCTGTGACATAGATGCCAATGATAGCACGCTTAAATTCTTGTAGTCAGTTTGTCAGAGAAGTTGCCATCAATATATTTGTAGAAAAGACAGAGGGAAACCATGTCATATCGGTGATAAAGTGACTAAATCAAATACTTCTTTGCATTTTCTCAACAATCCTTAGATGTCCATCAAGAACACCAGGCCAGATATGGCAGCAGTATATCAGATTAATATCCGGAGAGGTTGCAGGTAATTTCCTTCAAGCGGTGTCTGCGAGAATATTTTTTCAAGTCGAGCAATAATAAGTTTTGAAGAATCTGAATGAAGACGATTTTTCATGTAAATAAAATGTAGCTAAGACCATTTTCTCCGACATCTTACCTTAGTACTTCACATTTACCTGATTAAAAGCATCAAAACTTGGAAGCGACATATGATTTGAATATTCATTTTTAGTTGCTTCTCCAAATTTTCTGCAATCTCTAGCACTCAATACTGCATCTCAAAACGTCCCCCATATATATATACACACACACATATATATATATATATATATATATATATATATATATATATATATATATATCCAATCATGCTAGACCCAATCGTCAGGCCGCGAGTGTTGGATTTTTTCTCGACTATTTATATGGATGGGTCAAGGGTGCATTGTAGGTAATCTATTTTGGCGGTTATTTTGGCGGGTGTGGCTTATTTATTCATTTATTTATTTAGGTTAATTTTTGTTTTTTTTATTTTCATTTAGTATTTTATATATTTATTTATTCTTTTCGGTTTTCTATGTTTTATTAACGTAGTAAAAAATTGGAGGATTTGTTTAGGTCGCTTATTTAATAGTTTGTTTTGGTCTGGGAAGTTAAAGCTACCCATGCGTTTTGGATTGATTGCCGTCGTCTATTCTGCTATTTTGGCGGGGGTTATTTTGTAATTTGTTTATTATTTTCCTTCTTTATTTATTTGGATTGATTATTTACCTTGTTTTCGCTTATTTATGTTTATTTTTATTAGTTCTAATGGTAAATTTAGCGGGAGAGATTTATTGGTTTGATCATTTAATTATTTATTTGGATTAATTTTTACTTGTTTTTTCTTATTTGTTTGCTTATTTTTTATTTATTTTTTATATTTTTATTTACTCTATTTGGTTTTCGTTTTATGAGTAACGTAGAATTTTTTTATAGTTATATAGCAGTTATAGCTATTTTTGGATTGATTAGGTAGTCTATTTTAACGGTTATTTTGGCGGGGTTTGTTTCTTGATTTGTTTATTGTTACTCTATTTATTTATTTATTTGGATTGGTTATTTTTATTTTATGTATTTATTTTCTGATTTATTTTATTTCGTTTATTCTAACGGGAGTCATTCGTTTAATATTTACTTAGGTTCATTTATTTTACCTGTTTTTTATATTATTTTGTTTGTTTTTATTCGTTCATTTCAGCTTTCGATTTTTAAGAAACGTAGTGAAAATTGTTTTCATGCTTGCATTTTGAGATGAGCTCAGATATTTTATTTAGTAATTTATTTTGGTCTGGCAAGGCAATAATAGCTCTTTTTTTCCTCCAAGGAAAGTTTGCAGGTTTTGCTTTGATTGTTGTAGGCTGATGATCTTTTCCTGATTTTCCATATATTTGGTGTGATTTACGTTTTGTTTTTAATTTCCCAGATATACTTATAAATCATTGTGATCTTCGCGTATTTATTATTTGTGAAAGATGTTTTGTGTGCGTAATTTATTTGCTTCCGGGGTCCTTCAGTTATCCCATGCATACTTTTTCTTAATTATCTGTTGATTTTACTGTGGCTTGGTATATTACGTTGTTTTGTAGACAATTACCGTTTAAGGAACATTCATTCTTTATTCTACAGTTTACACATAGTTTTAATTTGTTTGGGTGGTTTGTTGATAGTTTTTCTGTTGTACTTTTTTATTATTTTTGCCATGTTCTCAATGCAACTGTAGCTGATGTTTACAGTGTTTTTATTGAATAATTTGTGTAGACTGCTTGATTCCGTGAAGTGTTTGTTTAAGAGTTTGAAGAATATTTTAACTACGTTTGTTTTTACGTTTTTGCTGTACGGTGGGTTGAACCATATGGCATTTCACTTTCTGTGGGCCTTTTTTTTTGCTCTGTGGTGATTATGTGAATGTTGCCAGGAATCCGCTATTTTGTAGGACTGTTTCGTAATCTTTCTTGGCTTCGTTAAATATAGTTTAATTGGAAGAATTGTCGTAAAGCACGTCGTTAATCGATTTTGGTATCTGTTTGATTATTGATGAGTTTTGGGTTTTCTGTCTGGTTTATATGTGCCTTTTATTAGGTTGAAGGTAACATCTAGAAAGTCTACTTCGTTTAGGTTAGTTTTTATATTTATGTCATACCCGATATTTATGAAAATCTTTATCATTGATTTTCTAGTTATGTTTGTGTTTTGTTTGTTACAGTTTCTCAACATTATGAGACCGTAATCCCTGTAGAATCCTGTATCTTTTTTATCTATCATTTTGCTTGGTTCGTGTAGTAAATATATACGTATGATTTCGCATAAAACTGCACCGTCAATGCTTCTCATTGTAATGTCAAAGATCCCTTCTTTCTTTATCCATTGTGGAATAGTAATGATTTACGGGAGTGTTTAATGATATCGTTTTCTTGGTGTTTATTTTTATTTGTTCTTGAGCTAATGTGATGGGCTTATCTAACATGACTTCTGTTATGGATGGGTAAAATTCTTTTATGTCTAATTGTATGAGCTGGCAATTATGTATGTTATTTATGTTGTGGATCCAGTCAATAGTTGCTTTTCCACTGGTTAACTCCTAACTTCTTCCTTAGTTAAGAATTAATTAAGTCTTGTATCGTTTTACTTATTTTTCCTAGTTCAATTTTATTTGGATTTATGAGTCTGCATGCAGGTTTGGTTTTGAAATTTTCTTTGTGGTCTTTTAGTGTGATAAATGCTTGCATCTTACTGATGCAACCTATTCGGACATCTACGTCTAATTTTGGGCGATTGCTTTAGCTTCCTTATAGATATCGTGTTATATTGATGCCG
The DNA here is from genome assembly GCA_903632075.3 of Acanthosepion pharaonis. Taxonomy (NCBI): domain Eukaryota; kingdom Metazoa; phylum Mollusca; class Cephalopoda; order Sepiida; family Sepiidae; genus Acanthosepion; species Acanthosepion pharaonis. The sequence continues at coordinate 4,088,620 of CAHIKZ030000913.1, read as the reverse complement.
GTGCTTTTTTGTTTGTTGGCTATGTTGCCCTTCAGTATTTTGTGTAGGGGTGGGGGTTAGTTCATACAAATTTCTTGTTTTGTCCGCTGCGATAAATAGATTTATTGAATTGTTTATTTTAGGTATATCTTCTTTTTTTTTGCGTATTGTTTTTTAGTGAACTTTATGTTTCTAACTAGGTCAGTTAAGTCTTTCTCGATTTCGTCTAATTCTTTTTGTTTCAGCGGGTGGGGGGCATTTTTTAGTTTTAAAGCCGTATTTTTCCTTGGCTGTAATGTTATTTTGAAGGTCCTGGCTTAAACAAAATGGGCTTTCCATCTTATTCTTTTTATGAAGCTTTCTGTGTCTTCAATTAATCAGCTTATACGAGGATCGAGATTGGATGGGTATGTTTTTTAGGGAGTAGTCGAGGTTAACTTTTTCTATGTCCATAATGTCTGGCGAAAATATAGCGATAGTGACCGCATTTTTCATTTACTGCGTTAATAAAATATAGAAAACAGAAAGGAATAAATAAATATATAGAATAAAAAATGAAAATAAAAAACAAGAATAAAAATAAATAAACAAGAAAAAAAACAACCCATTAAATTATTTATATATATATAAAATAAATCAAACTAAACGCATGAATCAGCCCTCTGAGTGTTGAAAATAACCGCAACGAATATTGATTACCCATTATACGCAAAAAACTATATTTCTTCATATATATATATATATATAAATAATATATATATGAAAAAATTCAACAAGGTACTAGTTGAGCCTTGACGATTGTTCTATCGGATGAATCTATTATAAAAAATTTAAGACTTGTTGCCTCAAAAATAACAACACACCAACGAATTGAAAGTTCTCTTTAAGGTTCACCAAACCAGACTCATATTTATATCTACATACCACATGTTTATCCAGACGTCTTACATATTGAACACTTTCAGTCCCATAAATTTATAACATACTAGTAAAAACACTAATATATTAACTGCATCCACTTTCTTCTAAAAAATATAATAATAAAAAAGAAAAAGCCAACTATATATATATAACAAAGCCACAATATATTCGGATAAAACATCACTATATATATATAGAACACACACTCTACTATATAATATCATATATATATAAAAGTATATAAAAACAGAACATTCGGACAGTTCTTATATACTCTTTGTCCAGAAAAAAGAAGGCTCTTGTCATTAACTGCATAAAGGAAGGATTGCTTACCTAATTATACATATACATTAATATATATATATATATATATATATATATATATATATATATATATATATATATATATATATATATAATCACCAGTTCCACATCACATTGAAACACCAGTATACTATAACCAAAGTTAAGCAACGTCAAGACTGTCACTGTCTTGATGGGTGACCGCTCGGGAATATTAGGTAATATAAGCTTGATTGTTCATGTGATCTAATGAATAATGACTGGGAATTTTTAATCGGAGAGCTGACTAAAAATTCCTTTTGCGTCCGTCATGTTCACTTATGCGCAAATACCCTTTGGAAATGTATCAATCTACCTCTTCTACCCCAGGTTAGGGACTAAATAGTAGGAGTTTTTATAAATGAGCCATTATTATCTCTTCCATCCAGTTCTTACGATCTGAAAATATTGCGTTAAATAACCTGAAAAGTTTGATAACCCATAGAAATCGAATCAGTTAACCAATCAATCGTTGTCGACCGCAGTCGCGAAAATAGTCATTGTAAAATCCACGATCCTTTCATTAGGTACACAATATATGCTTCATCAGGGCTACATACGATTTTGAAATCAGAGTTTTCCTTCGCGAAGACTAGTGCCTACCAAGGTTGAAGAACACAATCTGCTTTACTATTTCCCTATAGCTGGTGATTTTTGAATTCAGAGTTGTCCTTCTGCTTTATACATACATACACACACACACACACACAGAGTATAATAAATGTGAGAAATCCACTGCAAAGGTTTACTGCCTTTTTTGTGGACACCGAAATGGTTATGTCGTGATGTCCACATTTAAGTTGCGGAACAGTAGTAATCTTTGTTTATTGCTTTTCTTATATTTATTACACTGGCTCTGTTTGTCTTGGCTTTTTTCATTGATCATTGTTCTGTAGCATCCTTTTTGGTTTTTATTATACAATATATATTTTTCTAAGGAATAAATAGATATTTTATCCGACATTCTTTCATAATATTCCAAACATTATTTAGAGGTTACCTATATTTGTGTAGACGCCATGATTTCGTTTTTGATTTTTTTTTTAATTCACGCTGTTTTCAAAATCAGATTGTTTCCTCAAACATGGATATTCACGAAATAACGGTTATATTTGTAGGTAATGTATATATATATATATATATATATATATATATATATATATATATATATATATATATATATATATATTTCATATATATTTATATGCATATATAGTTTATATGGGCAGTAAACTAGAGGAATTTAGTTGCTGCAATATTAGGTTTCCCTAAACTTAACGAATTTAGCGATCAGCAAACAAATGGGTTTATTTTTTTTTTAAATCCCACCCAACCAACCATAATCAATCAAGCAGGCATAAATGGATCTATTTTTTAGAAAATAAACCAGTTTGTCTGATGATCTCAAAAGTGTGAAACCCCGGATCAGAAGCTAATATCCATACAACTGAATATACATGCATCCATATATATATTACACATTTGCTGGGATAGTCATGTTGCAAGGATGTGTGATGACAGAATACCGAAGGTCCTCATGTATAACAAACTTGGCAGTGGGCAATTGGAAGGCCGTGACACAGGTATAAAGACAAGGTAAAGAGTAATTTCTCAATTGTCAATGTGCCTCATACAAAGTAACTTCGAGCGAGTTGGCTTGGAAAGAAATAATTTGCGATATTTGGGCCAGAGCAGTATCAGAGACTAAAGACAGCGGCGAAAAGTATTAGCAAATATTTCTGTGGCTATGTCATGAGATCCTCGCTATTTCACTCATACGCCTCACTAGTGGCACTGAAGTCTCAGAACCATAAAATTTAAATGAAGCTGTCGGATCCGACGAGAAAAGTCCATCATTATACACACGCACACCCACATATATACATATATATTCTCTGAATTTAAATGTTCTTTAATGGTAACTGTCATTAAAAACAAGAAACGTACCACAATACCATCAAAATCAAACAGTAAATATGAAATTAGGATCAGAGAAGGAATACTCATAAATCAAAAAACATCATCCCTGAATAAGGGCAATTATAATTTAAAAGGGCGTATATTCAAATGTATATAAAACACACAACACACCTTGCCTATATAATAGAAATTTTTGGCTTTGTCACAACACTCACCATTTTTCTGTTGAAAGTTTGGCCCATATTTCTTCCGATAATTCTTAATTTTGAAAAGTCGACGAGTAAAATTAATCGACAAAAATTTATGTTCTTTTTAATAAGGATTGCCGTGAATATATATACAAATTTATTCCAAATAAATATATATATATATATATATATATATATATATATATATATATATATATATATATATTCATTCAATTAATGCATTACCAATTTAACGGGTTTTTGTATTAATTTAAAATTATTTGCAAAATAAATTATTCACTACAGATTGAAATATGCTAAAAAAAATTTAAATATTTAATTTTGACAAAAAAAAAAAAAAAAAAAAAAATACTGAAATGTAAACACCTGGTCTAAAATTGCGCCATCATGAATTACTTTTAAGGCCCGGAAGGCAATTATACGAAGGCGAAGTCTAAAATTGTTTCTAATTTTATTCTACTTCGGAATTTTCAAATTTTAAATTATCCAGCTCGTCCAGTCTTATTTCGGTATAATTAATTACACATTGGTTAGAATAAATAGGAAGATACAGTCGTGTATTATCACACACACACACACACACACACACACACACATATATATATATATATATATATATATATATATATATATATATATATATATATATATATATATATATATATATATATATGTGTGTTATATATATATAGAGAGAGAGATGGAGGGAAAATGCTGGTGAAGAGTTGTAACATAACATATAAGTTTCGTAAATTCCTTTAAAAAGCTTTCATGACATGATTTATTTGATATGAGACAAAGTACACAATAATGTCAACATATATACATATATATATATATGTATGTATAAATGTAAATATATATATATATATATATATATATATATATATATATATATATATATATATATATATATATATAAATATCTAAAACACACATAGAGAGAGATAAAGAGAGAGAGAATGTTCTGACGAAGAGCAGATGTTTTCTAAATTTACCTTACACCACAGGAGAGTGTGAGTGAATATTAACTTTTAAATAAAAAAAAATGTTGCTTTCTCTAGAATCCATCGTGAATTTTAATAAGTGTGTCTTTTTTTTTTGTTTTTTTTATGTTGGGTTCAATTTTTTTTTCTTTTTTCAATTTTTGCAAAGATTAAACCTGAAATATTATTTCATGTAAAGAAAGGGAAAAAAAGTGCCCAAAGCCATAAAAGGCCCAGAAAATTTGTTTTGGTTCGTTCTCGTCTCTGGGGACGGACGGTGACCAGAAACGTAGTCAATTTTCACTTTCAAATTAGAGGCCGCTGGTAATCTTTTGTAAATGACATATGAGCTACATTTTTTTTTTATTAAAATCGTTAAATGTTCGAGTAGAGTAAATTATCTCTCTCTATCTCTCTCTCTCTCACAACACTATCTATCTATCTATCTATCTAGTTATGTATCTAAATATTTTCATATATATATATATATATATATATATATATATATATATATATATATATATATATATATATATATATCTTTATTTCACACTGCATATACCTGGCTGTCTCTATGAATGTGCGTATACGAAATAACCTTTTTCTTTCTTGTAGATGCGGAAAAGTTGTTTTACGTAAATTCAACCAAAACATTATATTGAACAGATTTTCTCCGCCCGGAAGGGGCGGAGATCAGCAACAAAATTATTTTCGGTTACCAGTTACCCGGAAATACTTGAGGATAAGACAACCTATGATTTGACCGAATAAATCATTAATTTATTATAGACTTTGGCTATTGATTCCCTCTCTGTTATGTTTCCGTTGGTCGAAGAGTAAATTCATAAAAGACAATGTATTTTATGATATATAAATCTATAATCAGGAAAGCTTTACTAAAGTTTTCCTACGTGTAATTATATATCTTATATATAAAGTACAGTGTATGTTTGTCTGTGCGTTTGTGTGTCCAAGCAACTCCTCTGCTCCCACAGGTTCGATTTCAATGATTCATAGCTCATTCAAAAGTCAGGCGTAGTGAACGTTTTTCGTTGAACTCAGATTCAAGGTTGTCAAATTATGCGAGGTTAGAAATATATATTAATATATTTTACTAGCCATTATTTTTGCTTTCATGATTCAAGTGAAGTAACAATTATTTTCCTTTAGTATCCAAAATTGCAGCTAGCTTAAAATTTTAAGCTAACTTAAATATCACACGATAGGGCAACATTTAAGCTACCTCCTGGTTTGGCCATCATCACGATATCTAGTGAGAAATAAATGTAATAGGCTTCAATACACTACAGAAGAACTCAAAATTGATCGCTGCTTTTAAGTAATGAAGTAATGTTTAAGCTTAAGTTTTGAAGGTTCAACGATAATTATTCTGCTGCCACTTATTTTAAAGTTGATTTGACATTCGTAGATCTTTATTTTCCGTAGAAACAATTATTTTTATTTCATGGGTGACAGAAAATGGGAGGAAATTTATACGATAAAATTAATATAGTGTAAAGTTGGGAAAATAGAAATTAGAATTAGATATACATTCAACATTAGAAGAGTTAGAGAAACATAATAGCTAATTAAGTAAAACCTATATTATGGTATCTATATGAATAAATGCGAAATTGGAGCTGAATTCTCCCATGAATTCTGAGATAAAAAGCCCCTGCTCTACTTTATAGTAATTTGGTACTTACTCGAGCCCTATGAAGTCGCGTTGTAACCCAAGCATTGTTTAATGCGGGGAGCCCGAGCGCGTACACCCAGGCTAAGAACAAAAATTCCCCGAACCCCTGCAACCATCGGTTGCACTAGCATTGGTGCGAGCGCCGACCACACTCTCTAGTGTAATGAGAGGGCGCGGCCTCGGGTAGTTGTTTCCCAGACCCGACAACTCTTACTATAATTTTCTTCCTTTGCGACTCTGTCCCTCGACCAAGCCGCCCCTGAGCGCACTCTGCCAAAAGACAAAGATGCAACTGACAGATGATAAATTAACGTGTTTCAAACTACTTTATATTAGAGACTTAATTGACCCCAACACTGAGTCAGGTTATGACACAAGGTCAGTTTTTAACATGGGACCCGAGGTGGTCTTAACTGGTCATAGCTTGTACAAGCTGGTCAGAGCTCGTCTAAGCTAGAAGTAGCTGGTCATAGCTTGTTCAAGCTTGTCTTAGCTAGTCATAGCTGGTGTTAGCTTATTCAAGCTGGTCAGAGCACTCCAAACTAGTCATAGCCGTGATACCACCAGCGTCATAAATATTTTTGATATGAAAATCAAAACAATGCTCGAAGAAAAGAAATGTAATGAAGGACAGTTAATTAATTAAATAATAAACTTTTTTTTATAATCAATATGCGAATTAGTTAAACCTGAAGAGCGATATTGTCTAGAAGAAAAATTGTTCTGTTTAGGAATATTGTTTTATATAATGCAAGAAAGAGTTTTTGCATTTTACTTGGCCTTCGACAAGTTGGTTTTTATTTGTAAAACTTCCTTAACAAGCCAATTTATGAATTAAATGTTTATTTAAAAAAATTTCAATGAATTCAAGTAGTAAATATATCTTACTTTGCCAAGCGAAATATCTACTTATTAGATATATTTGGAAATAACAGGTTTTCATTTTTACTGCCAGTTTAACCAATACTTGTAATATGTTTTTCATGTTAGAATTCAGATGCGTAAGATCTCAATTCAATTTACATATTACTTTCCCAGTCTCCTTCTCTGGACATACGCTCATGTATGCATACATAAAGACATATATACAGACATGCATACAAACACACACAAATGCGCACTTGCGAGAACTCACATTACGTGTACCTACTGATACGAACACCTCATATAGACGCAGATATACACTTATACACTCACGCACATATAGGTACATATATATACACACACACACCCATATACAATCAAAGGTCGGTCACCTCGAGGCGGCGTAATGGTTAGCAAGCTTGTCTCGCTAGAACAATTACGACTAAGTAGTAAGTTCGATCCTCACTGGGTGCCTCCTACTTTCGGCCGTGTGCCAGACCTAAGCTACGCATGGAAAATCACTTAGGAACCTCGGCGTGGTGTAATGGTTAGCAAGCTTGTCTGGCTAGAACAATTACGACTGAGTAGTGAGTTGGATCCTCACTGGGTGCTCCATATTTTCGGCCTTTCAGAAGCGCTTAGAATGTCTCTATGTACAATCAAAGGTAGATACCTTTTTGAATTAATGTTCACTTAATACAAGAGCCACTTAAGGCAGAGGATTACTACGTAGTGCTGCATGAACTTAAGAAAAGGAAATAGTGAAGGTCATGTGGTTATGTAGGAAAGATAAAAGTTAAATCTAGATCTTAAGAGGTCAGTACAGTATCGATTGGGTAAATATCCTGCCAGGAGTCAGCTCCACAATGTATCTGTGCTTGGGAAGAAACTGTTCTTGGGAGTGAAACTTACTCCTTACTAATGGAATACAAAGGGAGTGGGGATGATTCAGATTTTTGTACGCGTAATGAAGATCCCACTTGTAAATGTTAGTGTTGGTAGGACAAGGAATGTAATTCGTCCAGTTAGATGTCATGGAAATAGCGATAGAGCTGTGATAGACTTGCGACGTTTCGCCTGGGAGAATGAGGTTGTAGGATGGCCAATAATCTTCAAAGTGAGGATTGGGAAGCTCCAGCCCAGTTATGCTAGCAAAGGCGGTGGACCTGCGTACATCCTTGTGCAAATTAAAGTGTCAGGTAGTAATCAATTTCTAGTTTGTCCTGTGACGTCCCTACAGCCTTCACTCGCTCCTCGCCGCTTCGTTCGCGTGTCGCCGCTCCAAGCGTGACGTCCGCCCGTCTGCGTCAGTCGTGTTGTCCCGTCCTGTGACGACCAACTGTCTTGGTATTGATAGCCAACCCTTCCGATAATATTGTTTCGCTCTTATCGCTACATTCTAACAAAACCCAGACCTTGCCTAACGATATCCTTCCCTCGACTTAACCTATTTTCCTTTGTTTTCTTTAGTTCGTGGGTGGTCAGGCAGTCCTGTGACACAGTTAAATGTTTATCTATTTTGTCCCTGAGTTTAGCTAGCCGATCTGGAATTTGTCAATTAGATTTTCGTCAGCACCAAGTGGCTGTTATCCATTCTGTCCCTGAGTTTAGCTAGCCGATCTGGAATTTGTCAATTAGATTTTCGCCAGCACCAAGTGGCTGTTATCTATTCCCGATAATATAAGTCCGCCACCACGACAGAGTCAATTTTTATCTATTCAGAATTTTCTGCAATGGCAATGAAACCTTTCACCATTTGTCACTATCAAAATTTCATTTCTTTTCTTCCTTTTCTTTGCTTCCCAAATTGTGTCACAGTCCTCAAAGTAGATCATTTGCGATGGCACGAAGTAATATGAATCTATTTCTGGGGTGTATCTTGAGAGTGGTTTCGCCTTGAAAAATATTGCATCATCTTGATCGCATTAGATTTTTATCAAGCCCAGACACTATTGTCTCGACAGTCGATTAGTTATCCTACAGCTATTGTCTGCGATGGACGTTACTTCAAAGAAGCGCACGAAAATTGTGTCGCTTCACGAACACACTGGCACGTCTTACCAGTGAGCAAATCAGAGTACTATAGACTGGCCTGGAAAAACTCTTGATTTAAATCCAATCGATAATCTGTGGTCAATCTACAATGAACGACTTTGTGGATTGTACATACACTGGGTCATGTTTCATTGGAACAATACAAAAAATAGTAAATAATAATGGAATTATTCGTTTTGTTTCAATTAATTTGCACGAGCGTGTATGCGCAGAACCGTAATGGATTTACGGTTATGCGCATACGAAAATTTTCCGGATATTACCTTGACATTTCATCCTTTTTTCTTTTAGTTATGCATTATTTTCTTGAAATTTATGATTAATATTTTTCATTTTTTATTGATGTTATACTTTATATTCAATTTAATTGCAGATGCATTTCCACATATGTTAGCACCAAAATTTGCTCTTCGTGTTTAACTTACACAGTCGAACTATATATGTTTTTGTCCTGGAAGAACATCTTAATTTTTTTCTAATTAACTTGCATAGTATTTGCTAAGTCGGTAGGTTTAATGTGTCGTTCCAGACATTGTTTTTCATCAGAATCCATTTTGCACATTTATAAATCAAGACATTCATCCGTGCATTAACTAATTTCTGTTATATCTGCATTCGTGTTCCGGATTTATGACTAGAAATTCGCGACAAAATGTAAAAGATATTTTGTAATGTTATCGGTCCTGACCTAGCACCACGTCTTCAGTCACATTCACACCGCCATCACGTGGTTTACCTCTGCCATTTTATAAATGTTTTCATGGCAATTGATCTAATGAACTCTCCCTCCTGGGTAGATCGATCGCAGAAATTTAAGCTTATTACTGAGCTGGAAACTACAATAATTTATTTTCTCGTAGTTGTGAAACTCTCTTCTTCCCTGCCACCAACGATCTAAATAAATTTCAATGCAACTTCAATCTCTATCTTCTGTCTTCCTCAATACTGTTCGCTTAATTTTTTTTCTCATTAAAGTCTTCTTTTCCACTCTCAGTCACCCTCTTGCATCTTAGTGGATTTATCACCTTGCATCGTATGAAATGATTAAATAACATGCAATTTTACTATAATGATAAAACACTGTCAATTATTATTCATTTTCCACGAGTATTTCTTTCATCATTATTTCCGTTGTTATTACTGAGACCGTCGATCAACGGAAGTGAGTAAATAACATCAATCGAAAGTAATATTAATCTTTCGTCTCTACCTTGCATCTATCTTGACGGGTTCTATATTGATTAATTTTAATAACAAATTTAAAATGACATGCAGCCAATAGTCTTATATACCTCTGATCTCTCTCGGCTAATATTTTCATCGGGGAAGTGTGTGGGTTGGGAACCGTGCTACATCCTAATGTATCAGAGTAGAGGAGTTAAATAGGGGAAGTAGGAATCACATGCTCCAGGCAGATCCATTAATCCTAATCTTAGTGTTCTAAATTTTCCAAAGTTGCCTTGCAACAATCCAGTTTCGATATTTAAGTACATGAATGATTTTCGTCGTCCATGATTTTTAGACAACGATATCACTTCCCCATCACAACAATTTTTCTGCAGCTGACCGCAAGGATTACATAAAAAATGAATTTAAAAGCGAACAATTACTTGTCTAAGATGCAACACTTCATTTCGACCGTGTTTGCCGAATCTCCTTTCAGAGTCAATGGTTTAACGAAAAGAGTAAAATTATTGGATTGTGTTACTTGATATTTATTCTACTTTGCACAAAATGTGTTGATTTTTCGTCGCACTGGTTTACTTTGTCAGCTGAATTAAGTTAGAAAGGCGGCAGAAATGTGGTTGAATTTTTTTGCTTCGACGAGAAAAAATCAAGCTAAACCGCTTGTCGTCGTCACCTGGCTAGCAACAAAATGAGTCCCATTAGGATTTTAGACAAATACATTCTTCCATGACATCTGATTATGATTTAAATTCCGTATTACATAGGATCATTTGCCTCGTCCAAATATCTTCTGGTCCGATTTCCGTTTCATAATTAGATCATCTAATTAGCAGATCGATCAAATTATTCATTCTACTGGCAAATATTTTCCTTTCTGCTACTCCTTAATACGGTAACCTTCAGGTGTTCACACTTATGAATAAATAAATCAATTCGTGTCGACTTTCTTTAAAACCTATGAAGAGATCCAATTTGATATTTATTTGTCTGTGTCTTTATTGATTTAGCGTTTGAAGAAGAAACCTTACTTGGTCTTCTTCGTGTTGCCCATTTAGAAAAATCGAATAACAGCTGCCCCGTCTCGTTCTTGAAGTACATGACTGAACCAGAATGATTCTTTCAACTGTTTTTCGTCATCTGTAACTTTTCAACCACGGGGTTAATTTCTTTCACCATTCACCAAAAATGATCAAAACCGACGAAGCGGCTCCCCGACAACCAAGCCAGGTCAGAGTTCAAGACGCGACTCCTTTACTTGGCCTTTTACAATAGTTTGTCTTTTCATTAGCAAAAGGCTTTCACGTCGGAGATTATAAAACGATAGCAGTAAAAACAAGAAAAATACAGTGGAAAAGAAACTAGTGTTGAATTTATATTAATGGTTATTTCTATTTAAAAAAAAATCAAGTTCCCCGCCCCCAATTAAAGTTTTAAACCACTAAGGCACAAGTGTGTTATTGGGTTTAGATGGATTACAAAACAGAAGCATTATTAAGGAGAGAATACAGAAGAAAATTAATTAGAAGGACAGTAGATAGCGATTGACGTTGCATTTAAATTCTTGAAGATTAAAATTGGAAAGGATGGAACCGGAAGAGAGTTTCACGTGCGAGAAATTAAACTGTTAAAATAGAATTTAAGGTTATCTGTAGCCAATCCAATTGTATATCGATGAGATCTTGTTGCCAATTCTAGTACAACGTTTATACAGTGTAACCCGGATATAAGAGACCTGGATATAAGAGAAACCCGGATATAAGAGAGATTTTCTCTGGTCCCAAATTAGAGCCTGTGTTAATGTATATAAAATAGACCAAACCCGGATATAAGAGAACCCCGGATATAAGATACATCTTCTCCGGTCCCGACAACTCTCTTATATCCGGGTTACACTGTATTTATAAAGATGTGTCGTCATCGTGAAGATATTTATTTGGAATTATTTACAAAATGTGACACAAGGCCAAGGTGGGGGATTGTGAAAAGGGCGGACTTTTGTCTTAATATTAAACTTATCCACAAACACTGAGCCCAAACATACAACAATATTTCTAACACCAAAAGAACGCATTCTTACTTACTTTTCCCCCATAATACCTCAATGTCTGCATGAAAGTACTAACTAGTCACCTTGTGAGGGAGGGGAATATAACATCAATTTAGAAAATAGTCTCAATGCGAAGAGCTCATTCGAACAATTAAATTGAAAGTATTTATGGTAAAGGTACAAAGAAAAGACGGTGAGAAAGTGACCGAGGCCGAGATTTTACGGCATTTAATTTGAACCTTATCGGGTTGATCAAATTTGCTATCAAGACAGGAGGTAGTAGCTGTGACAGCATCACAGATACCAATTTGAGAGCTGATACTATCAGGAATATCATTAATGAAAATTAAAAACAAAGTGGCGGCAAGGATAGTGCATTCGAGGACAACTGAATTAGAACGAAAGGTTCTGGAAGTTTGGGATAACTTTCATTTCACGATTTGACACGAAAGACTGTTTCAGTTCAAATTGTGTCCAGATACACTTTAACTTAATAATTTGTGAAGAAGACCTGTATGCCAAATCCACTCGAAAGCTTTCGATGTGAACAAAGCTACACGGTTCATGATAGACTCTTTCCGCAATTATCGTTAATACATCAGCAGTTGACTTGGAAAAACAAAAAAAGCCATATTGCTTTTCTGAAAAAGACCCTGCGATATGAGATGCTTGAACACATTTAGACTATTTCGACCAGAAAATTCTTACTAACGTGGATTATACAGAAATGTTCTCCATATGTTTCCATCGAAATATCTCAAACAATCTTTTCTTGTTGAATATTTATAGTATTAAATAATTCATCATTTATTGATAACGTTACATCACAATAATATTGCTTACTATTCGTTTTTATATTTCTTTCTGACGATCATTTACCAAATGGCCCAATATAATGTCTACGTTTCAGAAATATGTAATATTGCTATAAGTAAAATCCAATTTCGTTTTGGTAGGTCACGTGAAATAAAGATATATGTTTGTGGCATTAACTGCAGATACTGCTACTTAAAATAAATTTGATCGAGTATTCTAAATAATTATTGTTGCGTATACAGGACCTGTCAAAAAGTTCGGACACTATCCATTATTCTAAACCTCTAATAATTAGATGTGGAAGTTTCACATCGTGTTATCTGTTGGGGAAAGTACGTCTCTTGAATTGGTTTCATTATATATATAATTATCATAGCAGGAAATCATGAATGGGAAAGATCAGATAGGAACACCAAAAATGTCTGCACTTTCGGTAGCCTAGCGTTTAAGATTTCGATGTGGTTGTATTTTTATTATTATTTATTAATCACCTTATACAAATCCCAAGAGCCATTCAGGGTAGAGTTATGCTGTGTGGCTATTTAAAAACAAAACCAATGGAAACAAAAACAAACAAAATGTCAATGAATCTGGCTAGATTATATACCCCAAAAATATATTAAAAACATTTATGTTTAAAATTCTCAGTGACTCTCTTTCGTGCACATGTATAGTCGCATCAACGTAAGCCAACTTAGTCCGATTATGTCCTACGGGAAGAAACGCGTCACACGAACAAATCTTTTTTTTTTTTTTCATTTTTCATACTTTTTATTCTCAAAATACTTTTGATATATAGACATGTATATATCGTTATCTCTCATACATATATATATATATATATATATATATATATATATATATATATATATATATATATATATATATATATATATATATATATATATATATATATATATATATGCCCCCGAAAATTTAATTAATCTCTGGTGAGAAAGTGAATTTGTAAACAATACTACTGCTAATACCGCAAAACTCTTCCATGAATTGCGCCTCTCTGTCATTGGCGTGTTCATTCGATAGGTCAGATTTAAAATCTCCGACTGATGCCAAGCCAGTCGGGTTTCAAGCCCAGCTGAAGGAAATCGGATGGCTAGCCACACTGATGCACTGTGATACAGCGAAACAGTCTATCTGTAGAGGACGATATATATATATATATATATATATATATATATATATATATATATATATATATAATTATGAATTAAATATATGGCAAAACTGACACTAAATGAACGTCGAAATTGAAATAGTGCTCGATAAAAATTTCATAAAATGAAAATATATTGCAAATTAATTAGTAAAATATCAGGAACACTGCCAAATACAAAAATAAAACCGATTGTCCGTTTAATTTAACTGTAAGATTTCAGGAATGGTGTATAAAGCCACGGGAAATATGAAAAGGGCCATGAAAAATTATATATTGGGTCCAAGGAGGGCATGTTTAAGTAAATATGTTATAATAACCGATCCTCATTTAGACTCGAAAAGTACAGTTTTGTATGGGACATAAAAGGAAAAAAAAATAAAAGCCCCATCATTAATTGGAATATACTGAAAGAAAACCGAGCACTTAGAACCAGAGGCGTGATGTGCAGGTTTTTTGTCAGAAGGAAAAACTGCCCATAATGACAAACGCTGATCGAAAAAACTACTTAATGAAAGATTTCAAATAATGGTAGACTGCAGACACGGGAAATAATTCTCTTTCCCAACTATGATCCCAGAAAGAAGTACTTATACAAATGGATTCTTTTCTTTCTTTCTTTCTTTCTTTCTTTCTTTCTTTCTTTCTTTCTTTTCTCCACCCTTCTGTCTGTATATCTATATCTTTTGTTCCACAATTTCTTTCTCTTTATATATCTAAGGTCTTTTGAGAAGAATCATAGACTTGTTCACTCACGAAAACGTGATTGCAAGAAGATCATCTTTTTTCTGGCACACACACACACACACACACACACATATATATATATATATATATATATATATATATATATATATATATATATATATATATATATATATATATATATATATATATATATGTATGTATGTATGTATAATTATTGGCATCCGTATAGAATTTCCAAAAGGATATACATCCGTTGAGAGCTCTATGTCAAAAACGGAACAAAAAATATTACATAATGAAAAAACAAACACTTAAAAAGATAGGTTATATTTATTTCATCAAAGACGATAAAAAACGGCTTCAAATTTTCAGGTCTGTAATATATATATATATATATATATATATATATATATATATATAACCAGGTTCAAAGCTCTTCAGTAAAATAAATCGAGACCTATGACTGATTGGCATTTGTTTACATTCTTGAAAAAAATATGCTAGATTTATCTAGCTCAAACTCACGAATGAAAATAGTTCAGTAGTAGAACATTTAACTAGCACCTAATCGGTTCGGTTCCAATCCTGGCTTGAGACACCCGGATGTCTAGTCCCACTGAGGACCTGTGATACATCGAAGCAGTACTGTCTCTGAATCTTTACACATAGACACCCCCATATATATATATATATATATATATATATATATATATATATATATATATATATTATAAATTAACTGATTTAAAATTTGTTTTTTTCCTTCACCGTTCTAACCATGTTTCAAAATGGAAGCTAAAAAGCCGCGAATTTAATTTTGCAATTAAATTAAAAGACATTAGTTCCATTCATCCTCAAGTGAATTTTGGAGTAACTTTTAAAATTACTGGGTTTTAAAGACACAGCTAAAAATCACGTTTCCATGGTTACAGATAAATCTACTTCAACTGGACAAAGGGTACTTGGGTTTTTCCTTATGTCTGCATCATTGTATCGGTTAATAGCTACATTTTGGTAAGGGGTAGGGATGTATTTTCAATGAAAACTGACATCCGTTGAATGCATGTCATCTGGATTTTTTTTTTTAATTTATTGTTAACGGCAAAAAAATTCTTACGATATTTTTTTCTATTTGTAAATTTAAAGATTTTCGCGTGTGTTCAGATTATAATACTTTTTATTTAACTACAATTTGAAATATTCTCATTTTTAATTTTTTATTATACTATATATTTTTTATTTTTTTTATATTTATTAACCGATACAATGATGCAGACATAAGGAAAACACAGATACCCCTTGTCCAGTTGAAGTAGATTTATCTGTAACCATGGAAACGTGATTTTAGCTGTGTCTTTAAAACCCAGTAATTTTAAAAGTTACTCCAAAATTCGCTTGAGGATGAAATGAAACTATTGTCTTTAATTTAATTGCAAAATTAAATTCGTGGCTTTTAGCTTCCATTTTTGAAACATGGTTAGAACTGTGTAGCGGAAAAACATATTTTAAATCAATTAATTTATAATATTAATGCTCTGTAAATTTACATCGAGCACTATTTTGTAAAAATAAAAATACCTATAAGAACACTGGATTATATATCTTAATATTCTTTCTTTATATATATATATATATTGTGTATATTTAGGCAGAAATTTTCCTTAATGCATGTTTCGTTATGAAAGGAACTTACTTAAAATAAATAGACAAAACTTGTCTATATTGTTTAACGCAGCATGCATTAATATATATATAAATTACACAAAATACTCAGACTTGAGACAGAAGTAAATGGTAGTATCATCAGAATAAATGCCTTCTTGGGAACTGATGATTTTAGGAAATCATTGATAAAGATCAGAAACAATGTAGGACCCAGGATAAAGCCCGGGGGGTGGGAGTTGGCATTTATAGGGAAGTAACTGGATGTGTGTCCGTTCTGAACGACCTTTATTTCACGATTTGAAAGGAATGATTTGATGAAATCAAAATGTCTTCTGATAATACAATAGCCCTGAAGCTTACGGAGATCACAATGCCAAACTCTGTTGAACGCCATCAAGACCTCTAGAGCCACTGCTCTAGCTTCGCCGTTCTTATCAAAAGCATTATATATATATATATATATATATATATATATATATATATATATATATTCAGTTATGGCCGTGGGCACTTCAGCGGTAGACCCCACGAAGTGGAATCCATATTGATTGCCAGAGAGTAAATCTTGAGATGCAAAATGCTTAACCGTTTCAGTATTGATTAAAGTCTCGGAGATTTTGCCGAAATGCAGTAGGAGACTGATATGGTAGTAGTGATAGGGGTCAGAAGGTTAACCAGTGTTCTTAAAAACAGGGACTACAAAGGAGAATTTCCAACAAGCTGGAAAGCAGAAAGCATCCAACCACTAGTTATATAGTTTGGAGAGAACTGGGGCCAGATCAAGTGCATATTTCCTTAGAAAAACGAATTGTATTCCATCACCTCCACTTGCCTTATGGGGGTCTAATTAGAAATGATTCTGTGACCAGCGACTGTGTTATGCAATTATTACTCAGTAGAGCATCAGTTCTAGGCGGGGAATCATGTGCGGGTACTCTTGACGTGTCTAGTGTTGAGTTGGATGAGAATTTCCGAGCAAAACGTGCATTCGTTTTTGCTTTTGAGGTCAGGAATTCGAATTGTTTGAATACAAGAGGGATTGGTGATTTGCTTTTCACGAACATCAATTCCTAGGCCGTGCATGTGAACTTCAGGGTAGAGGAAGGTAATCAGGAATAGAGAAATCAGAGGAAGGCATAGAAGAGATGAGGTTAGTCTTGGAGAGAGCTGGAATGTCCGGAGACTTTTCGAAAAGGAACAATTCTACACTGCAGAAGTAGACACCAATTGGAGAAGGAAATGTTATGGGGTTTAGACTATTTTTGTTGAACTGGTTTAGGTTTATATGTTTGTTTGATTATAGTCATAATATTGGTAAGAAGAAGGTCTAAGGTAGTAGTAGCAGCCGTTCATTTGATGTGACATATACAGAAGGGAAATAGCGCAGACTGCAACATAGTTTGGTCTCGGGGTTGCCCACCGGATGTTCCTGCAGATCACACTTCCATGCGCAACATGACACTGCAAGAACCCCGATATTAGGCAACTGTTGACCAGGACAGCCTCTCAAGACGTTACGCGAGAGTTCCAGCTCTTAACTACCAGACGGGAAGAAAAAGCAACAAGAAAACTGACAGCCCGGCATCCTCAGTATGAAGAGAGGCTGTCACCAACCACACACATCCCAAGAAAACTCATGACAGCACGACTATTAAGAGCTGAGACGACGAAAGAAACCGAACACCCTTTCCCACACAGGAAAAAATGGGTGAACATCTCTGTCCAAGAGAAGAGGGGGTAGTCTGGACGGGGCCTATCTGCAGCATTAAAAAGAAAAATTAACAACAAACAATCATGGTTTCACTTCCAAATACATTATTACAGAGAACGATTAATGAAAGGTATATCTGTGCGGGGGTGGGATATAAAAATTGTAATTTGGGTTAATAAAGTTTTAACTTACTTAAATTCCGACTGCTGACTTTTTCGGAGCATGTTAGCGCTACCGAACCAGTGGACCGACAAGGAAACATTACTACTTTCTTAGAACAAAAATTATCAAAAACAAGTTATATTTCATAGTAGATATAGCAAAATATAAGAAATGTTAAATTAATACGAAAGACAAGTGTGGAATCGTCCATTTACGGCAAGATTCATTGTCATCGGCTATTTAGTCAAAGTAAGTATCATGCCTTAGTTGGGATTCGAGATGGGGTGGAATTGAGTTGTGAGTTAGCATTACAGCTTCTCTTTTATCGATGGAGGGTGGGCCAGTGGGTTTTCTTTCTTTCTTTATAGAGAAAGAAAGAAAAAAATGCGGAACAACCAACGTTTTCAAAGCCTGTTAACGCTACCCGGCCAGTGGACCGTTAACGAAAAAAATCAATGTAGATTGTACGACAACTGAGGAAAAAAATCAACACTGTCTTAGTACAAAAATTAGCAAAATCGTGTTTAATTTAAAAAATAAACGAGAAAGTTTTCTATTTTGGAATATTTTATGAGCAATTTGTTCTTACGTTGAATATGAAATAATTAAGAGACTGAAGAAATTTGAAAGTGTTTTCAATGTATTTCTCCTCTTCATATAAATATTGTGGGATGCAAGTTCTGAGTTTATCCGAAGTTTCAAGATATTAACTACCGTAATTTTCTATGTATAATAAGTCTTCATCCATAATACGCACACTTAACATTATGCTGAAAATGTGTGAAAATGCTTCTACTCACGCATAATACGCACCCTTCGTTTGTTAATCAAACCCTATAAATTGTACCTCTTCAATTTCATTACGCCAAGCGTTTCCTACTCTTATTAAAAAATAGTTTTAAACATAGAATAATATTATTCTAATTTAGTTTCATAATAATCCTTAATTTATTTTACATTTGTAAGTATTGTTAGGTACATATGATTGTATTTGATATTGTTATGGGGTTGCAATCGCCGAATGTTAGTGTCAAATTGTCGTATGTTTGTGGTGAGTAGTCATTTCGCAACTGAAATTGTCCTATGAAACGGCAATTTTTTTAAAGATTTTTGTAACTGTGCATAAGAGGTACTCCTGATTTTGTTTATTATATAAAATACTAGCGACTTTAGAAAAATGTGTCGCATGCATGTGAAACATGACTGCCTGAAGACTAAAATTCAAACGACTCAAGAGTAAAAATGTCTAAATTTATTTGTTTTTTCTCGATATCTCATTCTCTCTGATAAAGCATATATATATATATATATATATATATATATATATATATATATATATATATATATATATATATATATATAGGTAACTACACTCGTCTCGGAAAACTTTTTTTTTTTGATTTGCTAATGATCAAATAAAATTCGAAGGAAAAAATGTTTTAAAAAAGAAAGAGCTAGGAACATGAACGTGTGTCGAAAATAATCGTACAGCATACAGGTCCAAAGCCCAAAGAAAAAAATCCCCATTACGAGTAATCAACTAACTAAAAAAGCGCCCAATACAAAAGTAGAGCAGACACACACATATATATATATATATATATATATATATATATATATATATATAGAGAGAGAGATATATATATATATATATATATATAGATAATTAGCTCCAAATTGTTTAGCCACCTTCTTCCAAGAATTATTGCTTTATGTTAGACTTCCCAGAGTATGCTTTCCCAATGCAATGTTGATCTAATTCAAGTTTAGAATCAAACATCATCTATCCTATATATTTGGATAATATGCATCTCTTCCTCCGCATTGCGACCTTAAAACACTATCAGTGTTCTGTAACCTTCTATTTTGAGGGGTATTAAGGCCTTCTTATATCTATCTATCTATCTATCTATATATATATATATATATATATATATATATATATATATATATATATATGGGTTGGACATACTGATCTCCGACCAATTGTAAATTAAAGATTATGGTTGAATACAAATGCAAGACGTATTTTTTAAATGCGACATAAATTCACCAGCCTAATTTTTTATTTATGCAATAACGATAGTTTCACGGTTTTGCTAGAATCTCTAATGACACTGATTTCCCGCCAATATATTCTGGCATCATTTATAATATTGAAACGGAACATTGATTTACTGAACAAACATTGCTACCGTGTCATAGTTAAGAAGAAATTTTCTCGTCCGTTGTACAGTAGCCATCGCATGAGAAAACTGAGACATAGAAGGAAATCACTTGAAATAAATGAGTCTTTTTATAAGTTCACTACACCCTTTTATTTTCCCACGTTACACGTATTTATGTGAGTGTGTGGCTGAGAGGTTGGAATGTTATAGTTCTGACAATAAGATCAAGGTTCGAATCTCAACATCGTCAATTTCCTCAAGGAGATGACGTCAGATTATGGGTTTTCTCACAGATAAGATGGGCTCAGCATAGTTGCAGTACAAACAAAAAGTTTGTTCTGTGGGTGATGAAAAACACACGTGCCAGAGCACGTATCTGCAACAGGGATTGTCTACCAACCTTAACAGAGTAATGTACTCCCAATTAAGCGAGCAGTCATTATATATATATGAAGAAATAGTTTTAAGTTGTGATATATATATAAAAGGATAAAGGGCTCAATATCAGAGATAGAGCGTATGTGAGGCCTGGCGATTGCATCTAGCATGAAACCCCTTGTCGCCTCTGAGTGTTGACTTCAATGTTTACGAGTATATATATATATATATATATATATATATATATATATATATATATATGTGTGTGTGTGTGTGTGTGTGTGTGTTTTAAAATTTCAGATAGAGTTTACCTGGGAAAATATGGATAAGTCGAAAAGAAAAAACTCACCTTATCCGAAGCGTTTCGTCCTCTGATGGACTTTTTTGTCAGGTAAATCTAAGGATTTTTTTTGGAAAGTATTTCTATTTCAAGAGTAGAAATGTTATTGCTTTTATAACTTTTTGGGACAGAGTGCTTAAAAATATTCATAAGTTTAGCGAAATAAAATCAGTCAATCTCACGAACGTGAAGTGATACATTTTAATGACTAATAAACGAAAGTGAGTACGAGAGGTTTTCTAAATATGTATATAAACATGCAAAATAATTTAGTTTGTCAGCCACTGAACTGTATCACCTCACATCCATGAACGTGCTTGACTTTTCCGCTAACCTGAAGAATATTCATGCGCACCCCTATAATAAAAAAACAATGAAAAATCAAGAAAATTTTTGCTCTTGTATAGAAATACTTATATTTGCTTTGATAAAGTCCCTCAGATGAAGAAACAGCTCGGCCAGCATGCGTTTTCCTTTTGTCTTCATATATATATATATAAATATATATATATATATATATATATATATATATATATATATACAATGTCTTATTCATATATATATATATAAATATATATATATAGTGTATGTGTGTGTGCCAATAAAATCACTATACAGTTACTTATAATATAAACGCTAACCAGTGGAGAATGTGACTTGCAGTTCGAACATTATCGACAATTAATTTATTATTGTTTAACACTGCATTTTATCATTATTAACCAGAAACATTATAATAATAAATTTTTGAACTGTTGATTATTTTTCCCCGTGACGCGTAGGGGCCCCATGTGTACTGCAGCCACAGTAGAAATGGAGCCCAACCCCCACCGGTTTTGAATTCAGAGTTTTCCTTACTCCTAGACCCATAGTTTGGAAGACGAGAAGAGAATTCATACCTTTCCCAAGGGAATAGTACGTAGGTGAATGTAATGGATCCGACTGGAATTAGAACTCGGCTCTTTGATACCTCAATTCGAACCGCTATCCATTACTCCGCCGTGCCTCCTTGTTGATTAATTGCTTTGGCTTAATTGTTATTCTCAATAACTGTATAGTGACTTTATTGTCATCCTGTATCCACTTTTATATTTACATACGCTCTATGCCTTTTACTGAGCACTTTTACACATAAATATAGTATAAATCAAAACTATATTTTATCATATATATGGGTGTGCAAGAGAGGAAGAAAGGACGCAAAGCGAGTGAAATCAATTATACCAGAAGCTAAGTCCGATTACTATCAGGTATTTCCAGTAACATTTCGAATTTCTAAATGAAGAAAAAAAAACAAACAAACAAAAAAAAAAAAAACAGTCAGCTCCGGGAGCTTTTTCAGTATCTACATCTCAAAAATATCTAATCTCAATGACAGTTCTAATTGAGTTTCTAACGTTTCATTTTTTTTTTCATCTTTTTATTTCCTTTATTTCTTTTTGCCTCAGAAACTGTGTCCTTCTCTTTTATATTAATGGAGATAATCAAGGGATAATTATTTGCAATGTAAACATTGAAAGTAGCAGCACCTAACACCGTTGAAGTCAAGAATTAGCCGCCCTTCAAACACAATATGGCGCGTACGTATGATTACTCAGCCAAAATTTGTGTGCTGTTATATTTAACAGTACTCCCCACAAGGAATTTATGTGGCACAAGGCAGAGAGTTTGGCAGTTGAACAATCTGTGCGACCGTTCCTTTGTGTGCTGTATCATTAGGTGTTGCGCCTGTGTACGATTATCCTACACTTGACGAATATTTATTTGACGCTATTTATTTTACATTTTCTCATAACTTTTATAACGTACAACGGAAGAACATGCAATGCTAATATATCTTCTCCTATAAATACAGCAACATTAAACAGCATTATTATGTTTCAGTGTTTGTGTTTTAACTAACGCTATTACTGACAATATTGACATCAGTTCTAATAATCCCAGGTTTCTCTGAATATTTAAAATATACGTTTTATATCGACGTTTATGGAGGAACGATACGCGATGTAAGTAATCGAAGTGACATTTATATGTAAGTGCCTCTAAATATTATTCCAAACCATTAATCGTATCTCATAAGGTTTTATCAATACTAGTTTCATTTTATAGCCTCTCGATAAAGTTGCTTCCAGTTTATGTAATCCACCATAAATGGTTATTTAAACAATTACTTTCCTAATTTTTGTTGTTGTTGTTATCAGAACGCACACTTCGGGCTTCTTCAGGTGCATATCAATCAGGCTAATCGATCAGGGTGATGTGAAGTGAATGTTTTGTTTAATCTGCCGGGGTGGACTGTTCTAATTCCCCTGCCCACGTCTCGAGATATGTTGTCTAGTTATTTTTAGTCCCTGCTCAGTTAATGATCGCCCGTTTCCGATGAGTTCAAGTACACACTGCTCAACCCAGGGATTGAATTTACAATCACTATGTCACCAAATTCACCAACCAACGCTTTCATCCGCTGGTCTATTCCTCGGTAAGACAATAGTTTAATGGATTGAATGACGTAGTTAACCAGATCGATATACACCTGATGAAGTCCGAAACATTGTGGTAACTACAAAGGTGAGGGCAATACCGTAATTCCCTATGTATAATACACCTTCATCCATAATACGCACGCCCAAAATTATCCTGGGAAAATACTTCTACTCACGTATAATATACATCCTTGTTTGGTAATCAAACCCTATAAATTGTATCTCTCCAGTTTCATTACGGCCAGCGTTTCTTACTCTTATTAAAAATAGTTTTAAATAGAGAATAATATTATTCTAATTTAGTTTTATAATAATTCTTATTTTATTTTACGGCAGTTTCTTAAAAACTTTTTGTAGCTGTGCATAATAGGAACTCTTGATTTTTTTTCTTATTATTTTTTAGAATTATTATTATAAATGGGGTAGTCTGAATGTAATTTAGTGTAAATAATGCTAACTGCTCATCCCAGAAATTCAGATAGGAAATATCAAACGTATCTTTCGATGACCGTTTCCATGTAATGTTCTGTGAACCCTCTCCTAGTTATTGTTTTAAATGTCATTTATTTGAGGGTTTTAATTCAAGGGAAAAATCATCCCCCTTAAAACACTTCTGTTACTTGCACTTGCCTTCTTTCAGGCCACTCATACTGTTTTTCTTTTTCTCCGTGACCAGTTGACTCCCCTTTTCTTCTATTTTTTTTTTTTTTTTTTTTTTTTAGTTTTCTTTCTTTCCTCTTTCTTTCCTTCTATTCTGTCTTTAATCTTTCGGCATTGCTCTTCTTTCGATTGTTTTTTTTTTCATCATTTTTCTCATTTTAATTTGTCATTTCAATTTTCGTTTATTTCAATTCACCTTTAAAATATGCTGTCTGCCATCTTTTCAAACATCACTTCGTTCTTTACTTATCCAATTTCAACTTCTTCTTTTTATGATCTTTTTTTTTTCGCTTTCTTTTTGTTCATCTCTCTAAAGTTCTTTTCCCTAAAATAATTGTTCCTTTTGCTTTCTCCCTTTCTTTTTCTTTTTTCAACATTTCATTAGTCGTTCTTTCTCGTCTTCATTTTTTTTTTTATCACAATGGATTCCAGTTTAGTTTTTCCTGGTGTTGTTTACTTTTTGACTTCACTTTTGCATTCGTTTCCTTTCTTTTTCTCCTTATATTCATTCATCATCATCATTATTATTATTATTATTATTATTATTATTATTGTTGTTGTTGTTGTTGCTGTTGCTGTTGTTGTTGTTCTTCTTCTTCTTCTTCTTCTCTCTCTTTCTTCTTCTTTTTTTTGGTAATGTATCTATTCTCAACCTGTTTAGGCACCACTTCCTTTTTTTCTTAATATTCCACTTAGCCCTTCATTTTTCTCAATTTTTTTCTTTTAATTTTGTATTTTCTTCCCTTATTTCCACATCTTTCTTTTTTCTCTTTCTTTTCTTCCCTTTCATTCCATTTCTGCATTATTTTTTTTTGCTTTCTTTCGTCTTTTTCGTTTCTCTCAACCTATATCTTTTGTCTTCTAACTTTTCTCATTTTCTCTCTCTCTCTTCCTTCTTAATATTCGATTCTTTTTCCTCTTCATCTACTACTACTACTACTACTGTTCTGATTACGACTGATTCCTTTACCATTGTCTCTCTTAATTATTTTCTTTTGCATTTTCACTTTTCTCTTGCTCTTCAAATTCTGATACGTTTATATTATTCTCTATGAAGCACTCAAGCCGTAATACAATGTTTTCAATCGAAACGAAGGGACAAAAATAAAACAAAACATTAATAAATCGATCATTTCGCCAACCCGAAAGGATAGTCCAACACATTGACCTCTAAATTGAATTCACAAAACCTAATTTTGGAAAGTAAATTATCAATTCTTTAAGCAAAGTAACATTCAGTGAATAGCCAATAAATCGCAGCTGTTGTTGACCGAACAAAACTAATAGTCACATGGTTGGCATCTAAAGTCAAACAAATATTAAGTTCGGGAAGTGAACCGATTTTAGAAGTACACAAGCCAGTAGCTTTCTTCGGGATATCTTGCGAAGAAGAAAACTAATGTTAAACAGGATTGTTTAAGGCTTGTTTCTTATTTGTCATCGTCAAGGATATGACAATAAACTACATTTGTGTCCTGGGTAAGACGATAAACTATGTCCAACAGCAAGGTTAGGATCCCAGCTATGGGCAAATAGTTAACATACAAACTGGCGTGAGAACACCATGAAAGTGTAAAAATATGTTTTAATACCCGAAATACTTTGTAAAAAAATATTACCAGCAATACATTTTTGGAAAAATTATTACCAGCAATTCATTTTTGAAAAAATCTACCAGCGATGCTTTTTTGAAGAAAAAATATTACCTGCAATAGATTTTTGAAGGAAAGAAATTGTTACCAGCAATAAAAAAATTGCCGGCTTTAAATAACTGATTGTGGTTGAGATGCCGTAAAAGAAACCAAATGAAACCAAGAGAAACTTTATTTGTCAATTGTAGATCATTTCTAAGTATAACTTTAACTAGCTCAGGACTAAATGTATGGAACTGTTTGAATGTTAGATCCTTAGACTATAAGACCACAGCTTCTCGTCAAGAATTAAGGGACATATATCACTGATACGGGTGTTATTTTTAATTTATCTTTTAACATTCAATGCTAAAGCCGTGACCACTTTAACAATTATCCGACATCTTCATAGGCGATATGGTGACCTTTTTTCGAGATTATTAATTCGCTTTGTCAGGAGCAACCATGACGCGGTTGCTCTTCCAGTTGCATTTTTACAGGTTTGAATTCTAAAGAACGCATATAAATGTGGCTTTTATCTAGAATCTTGTCTTCAAAAGGTCCTTGAAATCTGGCACCAAATGCAGCTGCTATTTTTCCTCAAAAGAAAGAACAACCTCACATTCCCACTCTCTCTTTCTCTTTCTCGCGCTCAATTTTTATTAGACATCTCGTAAATCGACAAAAGTGCTTGAAGATGCAATTTTGTTTTATTAAATATAACGCAGTCAGTTCAGATCCAAAACACTTTGCAGACGATAGTCAAGAATGATGATAGACGGCGCAATATGCAACTACTTCTGGTTTGCCGGTTTTATACCGATTATTTTGGAGATACTTCTCTGTATACATGCTTCCATTTTTGAAACATGGTTAGAACTGTGTAGCGAAAAAAAACATATTTTAAATAAATCAATTTATAATATTAATGCTCTGTAAATTTACATTGAACACTATTTTGTAAAAATAAAAATATCTATAAGAACACCGGATTATATATTTTACTGTTCTTTATATATATATATATATATATATTCGTTTGTGCATGTCTGTCTATTAAGCATATTTAATTGTCCGCATCTTTATTGAGGGACCTTTTTACGTAACACCGTTAGCCGTAGTGTTAGTAAGTAGACATATTTAAGATACATAACTATTTTAGCAAATGTTACACCTTTTCTCCAGAAAAAAATCCTATCAGCAATAGCGATACTATTTCAGGTTTTAGGTCATGCGTGCAAAATCGTATTGCGAATCACATGAAGCTAGTCCTCGTTCATACCGTGCCCAGTTCAAGTTAAGACGTTAAACTTAGCGCTACGGAAGAGAGCCACATGGCTTAGACAAGACACCTCACTCACTCTTTAACTCACTAACAGAGTAAATTTATAAATACTATCATAGGAGCAATCCGTAAATTTACAGATTCTTGGAGAAAATATTCAAATTAAATAGAATTGTGGCATCTGTGTTCATCCCATGTGACTTTGATAGTGTTGATAGTTGGTAGGATATTTATTTTAACGGAAACTTTAGGAATAAAATGAGTTGATTTGACGGTTACAAATAATATATTTTAATTTGTTTTCTTTAAAATTGATGGTTGAGTCCTTTCATAATGTCGTGGTAAAAAGTTCTTTAATAAAATGGATATTGTTAGCAGTCTGGAGAAATGTCCATTTCGATAGTTTGAACTATTACCACGGTCGGAGTAGTAGTAATGTTAGAAATTATGTCAATGCCAATCTGCTATTGTCTTCTCGGCTTTGAAACTGGGCGGAAATGTCAGTAGCAGTTGACCTCTTTCCTGTGTCTTCAAGCATCACACACGGTTGTGTTCTTTTGATAGGTCCTCACCTGGTTTCGTTCTGTTTCCATCTCTGCCGGTTGGTCTAGAGATATCAGGTTTTTATTCTTTTTCATCACTCTCCTGAAATGGTGGCCAACATCAAAACCTTTTTTTTTGATAGACCAAATTATTTTATTTTGCAGTGTTCCTTTATTTTTCCTATTTTTTTTTTATAACGGGTGTTATGCGTGGAGCGTCCTTGGTTTGAGGTATATTTTAGTCACGAATATGTAAGCTCTAAGCCAGCAAACTTCTGGTATTTTTTTCCTCCGAGTTCAGTCTTTCTTCTTCTACGTCTTTTTTATTTGAAGGTTCTTTTCTTGTAGGTTGAGAGAAGTGCAGAAAGTGATGATTAAGGAAAGAGAAAAAGAAAGAAATAATCGTTTTAAATGAAAGCGAAAATTAACTTACTTTAATTTGAATTTTTTTTATTATTGATTATATATTTTTTTTTATATGTTTTATTTTATCGGGATTCAATGCAGATTAAAAGATTCTGCAATTCTCTTGCTTATCTATTTTATCAATAAACTTATTTTGTTCGTAAAACCTTGTTCTTCATTTTGGGGTATATTTCTTTACTTTATTCATAACAACTCTTGAATTGATATTTTAAACTTTCCTATTGAGATTTGTGCCACGGAGATTTCTTCTGGAATTAAAATCTCCAATGTACCTTCTCGTAAATACCAAGTGAAACCAGAATCAGAATATTCTCCTTCGTTCACACCAATCTGTTTACCCGCTATTGCCTAAAGGAATTACTTTTTACGGGTAAACCAGCGTAATTGTTTTGATCAGAAGAGACGCCTATTTGTGGCTGTTCGCAATAATTTTAAACCTGCCCTCAAAGGGGTTAAGTATTTGTTTGCTCATAGAATGAAGCACCGTATAGCTTCTAATAGGTTTCTTTCTCGTGAATACCAGCGGCTCTGTAAATAGTGCCTTAAATAACAATAATTATTCTATTCCTCCTCTCTTCATTCAATTCGTTGTGATAATATATGCTGCTGATAAAATAGGTTTTGCTTGTAATTTCTAAAATTAATTGACGCGTTTTCTACGACTTATCAACACTTTGCAGGTTATTTAAACCAGAAAATATTTTTTAGATTTTAAGTAATATTTTTTATATAATAATAATTCAGTGATACAAGTTTTACTAATTAACCTATAGCTGGAGGGAGAAGATATGGATTTATATCTTTCCCAAGGTTATTAGCGCGTAAAGAGAATACAACGAATCCAATTTTAATTGGCAATCAGATCTCCGATAAAAAAATCCTGAGCCATTATCTATTACACTACACGGATATCCAAGCTTACAAGCTACAAATGTTCACCCATCTGATCAGGTTTGACTTTGCTTAAGTTCAGTTATCGTACGAGAACTGGAGTATCTTTGCCTGCTGACCTTCCACTTCTCTCTATTGAGTGATACACACACACACACACACACACACACACACACACACACACACACACACACACACACACACACACACATATGCCCCGCCTTGGGTTTGTTATGTCATCTTTAAACAGGATCATCACATAGCGTGTGTACTTGATGGTATACATGTAATAGTCTTTAAGAAATGTGCCTCTGTTGTCTCTAAAGTCTACTAAAATAAATGCCTTCTTGTTTTTTCTGTCTGTTGGAAATTGTATTTTGTAGTTCCATTCTTTAAGAAATCAGGCGAGACGTTTGATCCTTCTAACTCTCGGCCTATTCACCTTCTACGTTTTTTTGGCAATGTACTAAATTATGAATTGTTTAAGCATCTCACTTCGCGGTTTTTCTTTTGTTTTTTCTTTTTTTTTTATACAGATAATCAATATGGCTTCCGCTTCAACTGCTGGTGTATTAACAATTATTGCTGAAAGAATAAATAACCTTAAGATAAGAATGGTAAAACACGGGTTAAGGTTTTTTTTTCAAATACTATATCACTTCAGGATGTAAGCGATCTTAGCACTTCATGGCTTCCTTTTGTAATACCTGTTCTGGCATTCATGGTTTCAAAATGTTTGTTTTTCTCATAGACTGGTTTACCTAAAAAGGTTAGAGAACATAATCTATCCTATTAGTTTATTCTAACTGGAGAGTCGATGTTCAATTTTTTTTCTAAGCAGTGGGGTGTAATAAAAACGAAGTACAACACTCTAGGTAAGAATTTGAATGATTCTTTTATACCTTCTCGTAAATACCAAATGAAACCAGAATATTCTCCTTGGTTGACACCGACTTGTTTCTCCGATATAGCCCAAAGGAATTACCTTTTTACTGGGTAAACCAGCGTATTAGTTCGGAGTCATTTTCCGAGATAATATATGTTATTCCACTCGTAAATGACTACCTGTCAAACATTTCTGGTCTTGTTGTATTTTAAAAGAAAGAAAAAAGAAATTTTCTATTCGACAAGGAAGCATAAGTATTGCCGACTCTGAATTAACGCAAGATGTCTTCTAAGGGTCATTACCTACACAGCTTTGTAGTAAGCAATCATCAAAATCGCTTAAATTGTATTGTTATATAAAGAAGTGGACACACAGCGGTACAGCTTCGCTTTATTTTTTCCCTCTGTGTTCTCTAATGAGGCGAATTAGCGACTCTGTATAGAGAGGCTCCAATGGAGTCGAGGTGTGCATTAAAATCTCGACAATAAAGAGGTCCAAAAGAACTTTCCTGAGTTGCATGTCTCTACCCAAGAAAGTGTTCAGTCAGTGCCATGTGTCTTTCCATACCTAACTGACAAGGCAGAAGATTTTTCCCGTAGTAGGTTGCCATTTCTTTTTGCAGTAGACTGGTTTCCAAACAAGGCTAGAGAACCCAGTTTGTCCAGCTATTCAACCCATAGCTGGCGGGGAGAAAAGATGTATTCATACCTTTCCAAATGTTAATTGCACGGAAGTGAATGTAACGAACTCGACTGAAATTCGAACTCAGCACTACGATTTCTCATTCCGAGCCGATATCCATTACACCACCCACGCACATTCGAAAGAAAAGAATTAAAGATATTTTTTTAAATCTATCAATCAGGCAATTCTGAGACATAAAAGGAAAAAAAAGGATATACGAAAAACATGCTTATAGATGGTTAATTCACAACGAATCAGATAGAATCTGAAGCCGATTTGTTCATATCCCAATGTCATGCCACATTGACAATATTGTAAACGGATATAAGAATGTTTGCACATGTGGCGGAACGACGTTTCTCTTTGAATCGCTATTATAAGTCATATTTTGTGGAGATCGTTTGTTAAACTTTGCCAAATTATAATTGTAATTAAACAATCTGATAATTAAATAGGGTTTAATATATTTGGTATACATTCTGGATAAAAAGAATATTTACATTCATTTACTCTGAATCTATTTTAGAGAATTTCAGTGACAAGTACAAATGAAATAAATGCCCGAACAATGTATGTTTCGAAATTTATAATGCTGTTACGGGTTTATTTAAATTTTCATGATCGCTTTGTCAAAGAAATCTTTAGAAATGTATGAATAAAAAATCCTGCTTATAGTTACGTCTTTATAATATTGCAAAGAATAAATAATTAATTACAGACAGTAAAACTTCGCTAGAGTTTAGTTTTAGTTTTTCCTTCCTCTTGTGTTGTTAGGTGTCTGTCAGCAGCAAGCCACCCGGCTTGCTGCTGACAGACACGGAGGAGAGATATTTCGTGGCCTCTGAGAGTGTCAGCCACTGAACCGTTCCAGCGTCTTCTGAGTCTGCCTCTCGCTCTCCAACTAGAGTACTTGAGGGTGTATGCTCGTAGAGCTTGTTGGTTGATAGGCTGATTGATTTCCAGTAAGATCTTGGGTTAATCAAGGCTGCAATCTCTCTCCTCTATGGTTCGTGATCTACATGGACCGGATTACAAAGGAGGCCAATCCAGATCCTGAGTCACTAAACGAACTCATGTCCACCGACGACCAGACAATGATAAACAACGATAGGATCCAGCTGCAGGAACACACTGACCAACTCAACTCAAGCTGTGAGAAATACGACATAAAGATCAGTGTCAGTAAGACCGAGGTCTTGACCGTAAGCAAGAGACCAGAAAAACTGGGCATCAACATCAATAGGGCCCAGCTAAAGCAAACTAGTAAATTCAAATATCTGGGAAACGGAGAAATTGAGACCAGATGTCAAAAAGCCAATGCAGCCAGTTATCAAAATGCTCCTCTTCTAAAACATCCTAGCATTTCCATAATCACCAAGACAAATCTCATCAATGCTATTTTCCTACCAACGCTGACATACCAAAATGGCACCTAACAAAAACTGAAGAAACTTATCACTTGTGAGATGAAATGCCCGAACAAGACTAGACGAGACAAGATCAGGAATGACGCAATAAGAGATATAGTAGAAGCAATACCAATGATACAACACATCGAACCACAGCGGAACAAGTGGTTCGGACACCTCACTCATATGCCTGTCAACCAACCAGCCCTGCGAGCATCCACCATCAGGTACTCTCGCTGTACAACGAGAGGCAGACCAAGAAGACTCTGGAGCGAGTCAGTGGCAGACATCCTCAGAGCCCATGAGATATCTCCAGGCCACCCTCCAGGCCCTAATATCACAAGCCTTGACGCTGTTCTTGATTTCTCCTGCGACGCCTAATAGCAGAAGCGAAGAACGAAAAAATTTTAAACATCTGTTCTACCATTTCCAGACATGTCTAGTTTGCCGTTTTCCTGAGGAAAACATCCCAGACGATTTCAGAAATGAGCATGAAGGCCAATCTCATCGACACCATTTTCGACAGAACAACGCTGCCATGCCTATAAACTTCGCTAGAAACAAAGAAAAGAGTACTGAACTTTTACCAAAGAAATGAATACAGAACTGTCCTCTTCTATGGCAGCCAATGATAGGCAATCGCCTTAAAGATGTAGAAGAGACTTGCAACAAGAGGAATGAGGTTCTGAAGATACTATGGTCCGGGCATATGAGCAAAAACAAGGTTTTAGAGATAATGGAAGCAAAAATAAATCTTATACTTAACATCAGGAAGAGGCAGTGGAAAGTTCTGGTGTAATGAGGAAGGAAGGCTTGGAAAAGATGATACTCTGAGAACAGATGGCAGGAGAGAGAAACAGAGGAAAACAGCGTGTAACATATTTAAATAAATATACTTAAATGGATGGTAGAACAGGTTTTGGAGGAAATAGCAAAAAGACAAAATTTATTAAGCACTACAAGAGATAGAAGGAACTTGAAATCCATGATCGCCTACATCCTGAAAGAACGCACCATATGACGAAGAACAAGAATGTATTTTCAAGTTTAGTAGAAAGTGTGTTAGAGGCTAGGATTATGAATTTTGTATTGTTTTTGTTAGGTGATGTCTAAATTATTTGATTTCTGGATTTTTAAATTCGTTTTCTTAAAGATTGAGGATGAAATGAGGTGAGCAGTGAAGTCTAAATGTTTTTGTTTTTTTTTAACCCTATGAGCCCTGCGTTTCTGAACAATTTTAACCGTTCTGCCTGAGCTCCTGAGACAAATTTCGCAAATAATTGGTATATAATTTTCCATGGTAGATATAAAAAAAGATACAAGTGTTTACCCACCGTTCAACGGTAGCTGAGCATTAAGTCATTTTTCTCTACCACCGGTAAAGCGGTGGTCAGGGCTCAAAGTGTTAA
Source organism: Acanthosepion pharaonis (assembly GCA_903632075.3). NCBI lineage: Eukaryota > Metazoa > Mollusca > Cephalopoda > Sepiida > Sepiidae > Acanthosepion > Acanthosepion pharaonis. The sequence continues at coordinate 4,054,985 of CAHIKZ030000913.1, read as the reverse complement.
TAGATTTCTCTCCTTCACTTAGGTATTCAGGGCTATATATCCTAAGGGCACTGAGATAGAATCCATGACTTATCCAGATTTTATTTTTTGATTGTGATGGGAATAGAAATTAATTAGATCATTTTTGTTAATGATGTAATGATACATTTTAAAGTTTTTTTTTATAATTACGTATTAAGATATCGACGAAAGGTGGATTTTGTTAATTTCAAATCCATGTGTGAGCTCAATCGTAGGTTCAACCTTATTAAGTTTCATTATTATTTTTAATAGGTTTATTATTATTATTATTATTATTATTAGAACATTTTCTATGTGTTTTAGGTACGTAGATAAACTAATAGAAAACTATTCTTCTACATAATTAATCTAATAAATAAGTAGTATTAGAATTTTTCTTCTCAGTTCTCGAGAATTAAATTGTTAAAATCCAGAATTGCTCAATCTCTCACTCAAATAGTAAACTTACCAACGTGTTTCCCTGCTAACTCTGACGGATACGCTTCTTTATATGTTCTCCTCCCTAGGATTGTATCACGCTTTGTAGATCTATCATCTTGACAACTCAAACTACGTGGAAGTGTTTATAAATATCTCTTTCCGATTTGCCATCAGGCAAGAACCTCCTATGAACCGATTAACTTTCTGTTTAGAATGAACTGATAGGGAATCATTTTGTGATTTCCTTTGTGATGCCCCTTAAATTTATATTTTAAATCATCCTGCTAAGAAATTTGCAGGTGAGGTGTTTTACTTAGTGAAAGCCCTCAATGAAGGTTTCGAAAATACAAAATGAAACCACAGTCTTCCCCTTGGTTCTCTCCTGCCTGTTCCATTGCTACACCCGCAGGAATCATATTCTTTCGGAATGACTGGTCCGATTCTAAGAGTTGTGTTTTCTTACCGCTCTATCTGTTGATTTTTCTGAATCCTGTTCCTTTCTTATGCTTTTCCATATTTCTCTTAATTAAATTCTTCTAATTCTTTTTCATTCCCTGTAACACTCTGCGTTCTGGTAATATCATCGCTTTGATTTGGAAGAAACAATTCTTAAAATAGCTGATTAAAACAATACAAATTAGCGAAGGAGCCTGTAATAATGGCGGGGTCAACAGAAACATCATCATTTGGTCAATGTTTTATTGCATGGCTGATACTAAACTCAAGGACAGCAACACTTTGCGATTTCTTGGACTCACATTTTCTCCTGGCATAAATTGAATCGATGATATTAATTATATTTAATCAATAGCTGCATCTACTGCTAGGAAAGTTGGTTCACTGTATCATGCTAAACAATGTTTCCCTTTAGAACCTACATGCACATTCAAAAAAGTAAAATTTGTCTTGGATTGAATACTATTGCGATATCTAATCTGGGGTTCACATCTCGAGATTCTTGACAAAATTCAAAGAAGAGTCAGTATTGTAATCGATTCTGACCTGATAACTTGACGCAGTGACGTAGCTCCCCTCGGATATTTCTGTAAATATTTTCAAAGCAACTGTTCTGATGAATACTTACAATATTTACACTGTTAGGACTGTTGTCCTCATCTTTATTGTTTTGTTCACGACGTTTCGGCCGTTGTACGCTCTGGCCTTCTTCAGGTGATTGGAATCTCGAAGTGAACCCTTTATTTCGTCCACTGGGGCAGATTGTTCTTGTTCCACGTGCCGTGCCTCTTCCAGACGTCTCAGTTGTCTCCCTTGAACTCAAAACTTCAAGTTTTTGTTCAGCCCTGCCGTAGCAGAGTATTGAACTCATAACTCTTTGGGTTATGTCACTGGATCAAAACACCGTTCTGACACACGGTCCAGTGGATAAAAGAGTGTGTTGGATATTATTCGGTATACCTTAATCATATTGCATTTTTCTGTCCTCTTCCATCTCGCGTATTACACTTGGTCCGAGACCCAATTCTGAATTTAACATCTCGTGTTATTTCTATTTATGTGAGAACTAGCGTGATTGGCAGAAATTTGTTTATTTACATCAAAGGATCTTGACTTATATTTACTGAAAAATAAAGGCAATAATTCCAATAAAACAAACAAATGAAAATAATTATCCTTGACTATAATGAAATCTCATATAATATATGGGAAAATTCTTTATAGAAAGCAAAGTTAAAGGTGAAAACAAAAATTGCAAAGTGAGTGTAATCTGTATTTTCGTTCTTAATTTTCTCCCTTCCGGAACTTATTATAGAGTCTATTATATTTTTCTCATCCTTGTTGCAAACTCTTACGCAGAGCCTGTGTATTTGTTCAACAACCACAGAGCCTAAGTATGCTGCAACTTTGCCGAAATTTGAACCCGGATTGTCGATTCCCTGTCTGCCATCCTAACTGCTACACTAAACACACGTTTTAATTTACAATTGTAAAAAAAAAACAAAAATAACTCAGAACAATTTGTGTAAATAAAACAAATTGTAATAAAGTTTTACTCAAATCAATTAGAAAATTGCACATATGTAAGGTTCAACTTACCAATTTTTATCGTAGTGTAGTTCAAGGTGGAGACAACTGTGGTTGCTTTCACCACAGCATGATTAATCATTTTAATCGCTGAAATATCCTCGGTGAACAATTCAGTTTTTGATGTTTTTTTTTCGATATATTTCTTTTATCTTTAATATTTATTGTTATTTAATTCTTAAATCATTATTTTTCATTTTTATTTATTCTTCGATATTCGTTCTATGTTTTATATGTATTTATTGTTACTGACAGTACATTTCCCGGCTCACTTGCTGATTTTATTAATTCAAAAAGAAACGTTGTTCAACATTCAAATTATTTTCTCGTACTATTGTTAGCAAAAATTTTATATTCTCTTGACGCGGCTATTGTTGTCTATTTCTTCACAATTTTTAGAATTTTAATAAAACCCAAACATATGAAATTGGAATTTTTATTTGTATTTTACTCGAGAAAACCGACAACAAAAGTATTAAAGGTTAATATTGTAATTAAACAATCTAATGAATAAATTTTGTTAACATTTTTATTGTCAATTGCCGAGGAAAAAATGGATAAATCCAGATGTCTAAAACCTATTTTCATGAATTATGTGGTCGAAACAAATAGAATTTTTTTTTCAAAATGTATAATTAAAATTACTCTTCATAATGTGTTTATTTAAATTTTCTTGAGTTGATTTTTTTTTTTTTTGGCATATCAACCTAAATGGCTTATTTAAATCCGACAAGATTTTTATTGCTGGTAATAATGTATTGGTAATAATCATTTTTCCTTCAAAATTCCCTGCTGATAATAATATTTTACAAAATGTATTGCTGGCATTAAAACCTACTTTTACACTTTCACAGTGTTTGACCCCAGTTTGGGGATTAACTATTTGCCCATAGCTGGGACCCTAACAGGTGCTACCACCCCAGCTCAGGGTGGATCAGCAATTAACAGGTGGTTTCACGTTCATCAAAATCTCCTTGCTGTTAGATGTAGTTTATTCTCTTACCCAGGGCGCTTAAATTTTCTCTTGAAAGTTTAAGAAATATACGGACAAAAAGCATGTGTTATGATTATTTCTTTATAATATGATAAATAATAAATATTGTATTGTACAGAGTGATCAGCAACTCTTATCACCCGCTACCAAAAAGAAATGAGAACAATAGAAAATCAAATAATACCGTACTGGATTCAGTTTATTCACTTTCATTGATAGAGAAAGTCTCTATGAACACAATCATTTTCGTAGCACAAAATGATTCAATGCCATGTCCTGTGTGATATTTTACGATGATGTTAATTGTTTCAAAGGCTCTACAAATGGCGTCATTCAACTGATGGCTATTCTTGTATCGATCATGTAAAACTCTCTTCTTGATAATACCCAACAGAGCGTTGAAATAGAAAGTGATATTATGTAAGGGTGACAAGTATTTCAGACAACCCTGTAAGTCGTTTACATATTTTTATAAAATTTTAGATATGAAATTATTGTTGTAAATAAAAAAAATCTAATAAAGAAATAGTCATTCACATTTTTGTTGTGAGTTCTCGGGAAGAAAAGAGTTGAATATTAAAAATATATTTTAAAACAAGAAAAATTTCCGAGTAAATATACAATAACAGCATTGTATAATAATGAACATATCTTTTATTTGCGGTTAAGTTTGTTATACTTGTCTGCTTATTATATGTCTATATTTCTGAGATGAGGTATTATGAACAATATTTACAATATTCGGACTATATTACAACGATTCAGTTGGTTGGAATGTCGAACTGAGCCCTTTATTTCACTCACTAGGGTAGACTGTTCTATACCTTTTCAACTTCAAAATGATAATAATCAACTTCAAAATGGACTGATTTTCAAGTAAAAAAATTGATTGTTTTTACTTTTTTGACATTTTCTCAATTTGAAGTTGATTGTTCCATTTTGAAGTTGATTAATTTTTTTACCTGAAAATAAGTCCATTTTGAAGTTGATTATTATCATTTTGAAGTTGAAAAGGTATAGTTCCAGGTGCCATGTCTAATGGATGTCAGTTACCAGTTATCTCCTGATAATGTCCCTCTAAAATTTCTCCACCGCCTTAACTAGGTATTGAACTGACTCTTTGGGTCCTGTCACTGGATCTAACTAACGCCTTTATACACAGTACCAAGTGTCCTTGAGGACATCTGGGTATGAATTTCTGGGTATTATAAACCTAATGTCTTCAGCAACCAATTTTTTTTTTTACCAGTGCTCACATTGCAATTTTTGCTGTTGTCATTACATGTTTTTACCAGAGCTCATATTGCTTTTTGTTGTTGTTATTATTGCTTTTCTATGGCACTCCTTATTACTGCTTGGTCGGCTCAGGAGATATTTGTGGCCTAGCATATGTGCTGATTCCTTAAGTTTACGAATTTTCCACTGATGTTCTTTGTCTATGATTTCAACCTGATCCCACAGAGGGCGGTGATCTCCCTTTTCTCTCCATATGTGGTCAGCCATGCCTGATTTTTCCACTTCGTGTTACAGCTTTCTGGTGTTCCTGAAGCCTTACCCTAAGGGGGCAGCTTGTCACCCCTTTATATTTCTTTCCGCAGCTGCACGGGATAGCGTACACACAGTCTGTAGTCATGTTCTCCTCTATGGTTGGGTGTCTTACTCGGGAGAGATATCTGCGAAGTGTTGTCCAGCTTTTGAAGTTTGTCCTGATATTATATGGATCGCAGGTCCTTTGTATTTTCTCTGCTATGTGCGTGTCCATGTAGTACTACTCTCAAATCACCTCAGAGAAAAAAAATTAAAACTAACATCTACTTTACCTAGTTTACCTCATCTCTTTCCAGATTCTTGAGCAAGTACATCGTAACCTCACAACAGAGGCTGTTTGCTGTTAATTTCTTTCCGAAGTTTCTCTTAGTAAATGCTAATTAAAAGAATATTCAATTAAAACACACACACACACGCACAAAAAAAAAATCAGCTATCAAATAAAGTCATAATTTTATTAATATTTCAGTGCGTATGCGTTTGGTTCTTAAAGCCAAAATCAGGTCGACAAATGAAGTACTACTGTCATATATGGGCAGAGGCTGACCAGTCTTCATTTTCCAGTCTCAATAGTCTAAAATTGTCTCTACGTGCTTGTGGGTGTTGGATTATTTTCCAGCCTACAATCCCTTTCCCCACAGACGAAACTTTGCAAGACCCAACCTGATCTATCGCTATTTCCATGGAAAGTGTTCATACGGACTTAGTTCCACCAGATCTAAATTTCACAGCTTAGGCCCGCCATGCCACGCCCATTGTAATGAACCACCCGTTTTTATTCCATTAGAGAGATGTAAATTCCACTGGAGCAGCTTATTCCCACGGGCTGCTTTGTGGGACTGACTACCAAGAGGATGCTACCCTGATCATTACAATCCTGGTCTGTTCAAGTCTAGGGTAAACTTCCCCTACATATTCACATAAACTCTGCGTCTTAAGCTGTAACCCTCTACCTCGAGTGGCTCTAGGGTCTTGTACAAGGTGAAGATTATTGTAAAAAAGTTACTACAGTATAACCCGGATATAAGAGAGTTGTCGGGACCGGAGAAGTCTCTTATATCCGGGTTTCTCTCATATCCGGGTTTGGTCTATTTTGTTTAGGTAAGTATGGGAACACTTTGGGACCAGAGAAAATCTCTTTTATATCCGGGTTTCTCTTATATCCGGGTCTCTTATATCCGGGTTACACTGTATTAAAATAAAGTATGAAAAGATATGTGTTTTTTAAGTTAATGATCAGGGTTATATAATATTAGCCGTTTTCTTATAAGGAAATATTTGACATTCATTCATTGGGCATTTAGTGGTACTGTGACTTTAAATAATATTTTCAGTAAAACATTTCTTAATAATAATAATAATAATAATAACATTAGCTGTTTTCTTATAAGGAAATATTTGGCATTTATCAGCCGAACTTTCGGTTGAAATTTATAAAATATTTTTTCCGGAAAAAAAAGCTTTCTTGTTTACCGATACTGTTTTAGTTCTTTTTGTTAAATATGGGAGAGGCCTTCCTTACTGAATTTATATTTGAATTTGTTTGATACGGGAAGGGATATTAAAAAATAAACAACTGTCATAAGTATTAAGGGAATGACAAAATTTAGCATTTTATTTATCCATCCTTCGATGCTAGAGATATGTTCCTGATCTAAATTAAGGTATCGTCGAACAAGAAAAAAACATTTTGTATATTAGGGAGAGATTTGTTTTGTTTATGGGGGTTGTGATGTGGTCTAGGCAATTTATCTATGACACTTATAGTCAATGTTTTGGGGAAAAATGATGAATTTTCACCTGTAACAGGCACACACCCTGTTACAGCCGAACTTAACCAAAGAGAAATTTGAAACAATCTGATATATTGAAAAATGTATGAAGTAGATTGATTTTTTTTCATTTCGATAAAAGAATACAAGATTCAATAACGAGGAATAATATTGTAACAACTAGAGAATAATGCTGATTTTTTAAGTTAAGTGTGACACTGAGATCCGCAGACATTCTGATGGCCAAGGATGCATTCCAAATGTTGAGCAGAGTATTGCAAGACAGGAGGAGTTCTTTGGTGACAAAGAAAAGAATACTGAGCTGTTACATGACATCTGCCATTCTTTACGGCAACGAATGTTGGACGATTTCCTCAAAGATGAAGAAGAGACTCGAGGCGACAAATATATTGTTTTACAGAAGGAAGCTAAGGATGTCATGGACCGAGCTTGAGAGCAGCGATTTGATCTTAGAGGGGTTGCAAACAATGAGGAGGCTTATACTTAACATCAAGAAGAGGCAGCTGAAGTTTCTGGGACACATAATGAGGAAGGAGGGCCTGGAGAATCTGATACTCATGGGGCAAATTGAGGGAAAGAGAGACAAGGAAAAACAACTCGTGACATACCTGGTGGGCTTAAGCAAGTGGATGACCGAACGTAGTCTGGGGGAGAAAGCAGAGGGAAGCTACTTGTTGAGAGCTGCAAGAGATAGAGGGAGGTGGAGAGACATGATCGCCTACAACCTGAAAGGACATGACACATAAAAAGAAATAGTATACGGACCTTATTCAGTAGTACGTCATCCATTCATTTAGTGCATTTCTCAGCTCTTTGCTCACCTCTCCCTCTATTTATGTTCTAATTGTAGTTCATGATGACATTCAAGGCAAAAGAGTGCAATGGCGTGCTTGTTCGTTTGCCCCACGGATACTGCGGTTACCCCGTCCCTCTTCACAGAAATTCCTCTACATACGTGTAAAGCCGTTGATCTCTGAAGTGCAGCTCCTACGACGAGACTGGCGACTGGCCAATGGCCGCTTGGCATATGTGGCTACAATATCCTCATAAAAAAATCAAAATCTTTGGCCAGCTTGTGACGAAATAACACTGTGCGTCATCTTTATTTAATGATAAATATACTCATAAAATATATTTTAAATTTTCGGCCATTTTATTAGGGAGTAGCACTTTTGGTTCTGATCTTTAGCCGGTGAGTAATAATTCAGTTTGGTGAAAGTTCAATTAAAGCAGATGACATGTGACGAAGACGTGGTCTTTGGTTCAGTTAGAATCTTTAGAGATTGGGGTCAGATCGAGAAAGTACGAATAGCTGGTTGATAATTTCAGAGATATGCTGTGGATGTTGAATTGAATGCCTCACTGGCAATAGTGGTTAAAAGGACATTGCAAAATCTATAGTGTATGTTCTGGAAAGAAAGAGTCTGAAAACTTGCCAAGAGATTAATGCATTGAGAGAATTGAAATTGCATTTGGCACGGCGTTCATAACACATATCAGAGCAAATGTTATCCATAAAAATAATCTCTCGAGAGTGTTCACTTCAGCAGGACTAAGACAAACGTAACTTTAGATACACCCTTGTGGAAATTACTTGAAACAATCACTTTAGTTGTTTTTTTTTCAGCATACGGTCACTTTTAGTCCCACTGGAGTCTAATCGATTTCTATTTTTCCTCAGATTAGGCCTTTTGCAGTGGTGTACAGTAATATGAATCTCTTTTCCGGGTGTATGATGAAATTTGTTTGGCCTTGAAAAATACTGCCTGGGTGCATCAGATTTTTATCACGCTCACACTATTGTCTCGATTGTCGATTAGTTGTCCTACGGCCATTGTCTGCGCTGGACGTTACTCAAAGGAGGCGTATGAAAATCGTAAGGCTGCACGAACATACTGGCAAGCCTTAACAGTGAGCAAATCAAAATAGTATTGTCTGGCCTAGAAGCTATCCTGATTTAAATCCAATGGAGAATCTGTGGTCAGTCTACAAGTAAAAACTTCATGGAATGGACATACGTAGTACTAACATATGCACTGGGTCATATTTCATTGAAAAAAAAGAAAAGAAATAATAACGGAAATATTTGTTTGGTTTCAATTAATTTGCACAAATGTATATATTTGCATTTCGACAATATAGTCTTACAAGTGTTATCACAAGAGTTATACTTGTGAAATTGACTGACACTGGAGGATTCAGTGACTAGATCAGGTTATACTTTTATGCAAGTTTGAGTGGGCGCCATAGACCTGGGATAAAATATCTTCCAAAGTATATTCGCCCGCGACAGATATGTGCTAACCCCATGGCTTAATATTTTTGAATGCCATAATTTGCAACACCCTCTTGTATTTGTTATAATGTAGGGAACATTGCCGTGACGCCTGCATTAATTAGTCTGAAGACTGACTCTAAATGACTTCTTCTTCTTGACTCTGACGTAGAACTCATTCTTTAGTGTTATGGACTAGTTCATATAGTCACCGGGGTTGTACTGTTTAATCCATAACATCCACACTTTTGAGAGTAATACTTTTCATAATCATTTTGTTTTTTATTTGTATTATTATCTTGCCCTCCTCCGCTTTGTAGCGTTTCGTTCTCGGATCCACTTGTAGTTGTTCAGTAAGATTTAATATTCTGGAACATGTCCTTGTAGGTTTCATGACTTGTTGGTGTGGTGGTACATCGAACACATCATATAGCATTTTTATCGATTCTTCCACTGTTTCAGGTCTTTCATCGATTAACATTTTTTCAGTTGATTATGGTGCATTTTATGTTCAAATCTTTTCCTTTTTATCATGCAAATCACATTCCAGATTCTTTTTGCTGTTACTTCGTTTTTCCACATTTATTTGGCATCCATATATGCTAGAAAGACCACTTTATCGCCGACCTTGAAACTGTTGGTGTCGTTTTTGTGATACGATCGTGTTTTTCGTCTTGGTAATAACTTATCGAACGCCGAATTTACTTTTCTGGCGAACATTAATTCCGTCACCAGCATGTTTGAAGGTGTATTAGGGTTAGATGTTGCACGTAAACTCTCAGAAAACTCTGAAGTGCTTCCTCATTTACTTTCTCAAGACTTGCTTTCTTCAATGCAGTTTTTAACGTTCCGTCAAACCGTTCCGCTTGACCGTTCAAGCCTTTGGTGATATAGCGGGGTCGTAATATATTCAATGGAGAATATCTTAGAACAGTCTTCGAATTCTTTACGCGTGAATGGCGTCCCGTTATCAGAGACTATGGTATCTGGAATGCCATACCTCGCAAACAGTTAATGCAAAAAATTTACTAACACTGAAGTTTTGCACTCATAAATCTCCGAACACTTAGTGAAAATATTAACTACCCTATTCATAGGACCAGCAAAATCTATATTCATTCCTGACCACGTTGTGTCTTGTCTTTGGTCAAGGGTCTTTCTTTGTGATAGGTAGTTTTGCTGCCAGCTTTCATTATTTTTTCAATATTTTGGTCCATTCTAGTTCAGTATACTAGACTTCTCATCTATTATACAAAGAAAAATCAGAACAAATTAATTCCGTCGTTTATAACAAAAAGCGCTTGGTGGAATAGCCCGGATGTGCGACCTATGAGGTTGATGGAATAACCCGGAAGTGCTGCCTACAGGTTAATGCACCCACCTTCGAACACATATAGAACCAGTAGCAATGAAAAGAAAGGAAGCGAGCCGACGGGATGGAAGAGTGGATTATAACTATTTGGGTGTCTGCCTCTCTGTATTTGTGACAGTGAGTTTTATTTTTGCTACACTAATATTTTCTTATATGCATCATTTGAAGGTTTTAAATATTTATTCTCTTTCTTGAATTATTCGGGATAGTCGTCTCAATGTTTGTTATGTTTTTACACAGTGTTTCGGCCGAGGTCGTCTCGCATCTTTTTAGGGCCGTCAGCTATTCGCAGATTCCATAATTAATTTGAGCAAACTTACATTTATATTACGTCCATGAATTATCACCGAATTTAAAACTAATACAAATACGATTTATTTTTCATGCTTAAGCGCGGCTTCGCATAACAGTAAGCATCCTATTTGAGATTATTTTTATATTCTATAACACATATGGAGAAATCATTTGCGGAAAATGTTCTTTAACTGCATTTCGGTCTATGCATTCTGCTGTATTTTTAGAGCTGCCAGATGCTTTCTATTGTGTTTTTGTAAAACAAAGTTGGTTGTTGGATACACAATAAATTCATAAGTACTGGAATTACAGTTGGTAGACAGACTCCACCTATGGATTAAATAGAAAGGCAGACTGGATGCTATAGCCTTGATTGGCAAGCTGTCTACCCCAGAAAGTAACTCAATTCAATTATGAATCGAAAATAAATATAATCGCTCCAGCATATATCACGTATATCACCTAAGTAAGTAATGAAGGAAGGAAGGAAGGAAGGAAGGAAGGAAAACTCCCGAAGAAAGTAAGCTCTACTTCACAAGAATCGTTGATAATATTTTGAAAATTCAAGAAATATTTCTATCCATAATCTATCATAAATATCTATAAGTCAACCATTCATCTATTCTTAGAATATTGCTGCCAAATATGGTTCGATGTCCTTGCTATTTACCTTGACCTCGATGTTAAAATAAAAAAAAAAAAATAATCAGCAATATTAGTGATCCTTATTTGGCGGCTCGGCTTCAGTCACACAACCTAAAGGTTGTCCCCTTTTGTCTTTTCATGGTAATTGATTGGATGAACTCTTTTGTTTTATCCCCCACCAGACAATGAATTGTACATATTGGGACTAGTTATGATTTTCATGGAGACAATGAGGTATTATGGAGGATGTAGCAGGAAAGGCAAGTAAGAATGCATTGTTTTGGTGTCAGGAATATTGTAGTATGGTTGGGTCAGTGATTGTAGCTAGATAAGTTAAATTTTAACACAGAAGACCGTCCTTTTTCACATTCTCAATTTTGGCATTGGGCCACATTTCTCTATATACTCAAAATAAATATCGCTCTTCGCTATAGAACCTAGACTGACGAAGGGATCTCACAAAGTTACAGCTGTCTAGTTGTAGCCATAAATTCTATGCTAACAGTTTTTTTCTCGTTCTTCTCACTTATGGATCTCTCTTTCGGCTCCATTTTTTTTTCAGCCAAATTTAATCCCCCAAAATCTAAATTCAGTGTCAATCACTATCTACTGCCCTGATTACGCTTTTCTCTTCCCGCTTATTAGTAAGGATTCTGTTCCTAATTTTTTCATTGTGACTCAGTGTCTTTACTGTTTCCCTTCGATTAAAAATGTTGCCAAAGTTAATCCAGTAACAAAGTTTAACAGGAAAAGTAGAATAAAGAAATTATAAATCGTTTCATTGTTTAGGCGTCACATGGCTAGACCAATAGGATGGCGTGGCAAAATGGTAGTTTTCTGATATAAAATAATTTGCTATTGTTGGGTTTTTGAATGGTTAGCCTTTCAGATCTTGTTCGAGTAGTAGATTCATTTGTTTTTATTAGACTCTTTGTTGGATTTTTCCGTTGATCAACGGGAGTGGATTATAAAACTTTGGCACTGTAATGTCCTCGGCGATAATGTTCTAGTTATCGCTACGCCAGATGTTCGCTAAAGTCCAGGATTTTACCAAGCAATCTATTCCCAAACGTAGTGTTACCTCATCTACAAAGAAGACGGAAATACTGAAAATTTTTCTATGATGCTACTCACACAAACTCAATGCATCTAGTGAAAAACTGTCGCTGGAATGGATATGATCCGAGTCCTCAATAGACTAGGGAGATACCGCTATGATTATTTTTTGTGTGGTGGTCAAGGAGCAAGACCTAATGATACGACGAGGATATACACCACAAACTAAAGAAAATATTGTCATACAAGAAAATAATCTTATCATAGAACATTCATTTCTCTAACGTCTGAATTCTAAGTGTAGATTCAGACGTCTTCCTATCTGATCTGAAAATTAACTTTCATGAACAAATATTTCAATTAATTTATAATGTTTGGTACGGCATCAATGGTGACAATTTTTTTAAAAAAGCTCCGGGGTGTCTTTGAAAATTACTGTTTTATGGGTTGGACCTTGAGTCAACTCTAGTCCAATTAGCCTGGGGGTAATGTTTAACAGGCCCATCTCCATATTTATTAAAATTTTGGAGTGAGTTAGATTATCGACAGGGTACCCTATAGGCGTGACCTTTTGCTAAAGTAAACTTTATTATTAAATCATAACTTTAATGCTTAGTTTGCTTGAATACTTAGTTTACAAACTTAGGAAAATACTGTGCGTGTTTCTGTAGTAGTAGCAGTAGCAATAGTAGTAGTAGTAGTAGCCTCAGCTGTGGAGTATAGTACCATAACCTCACTAAACAAGGTGCTGTATTCAGCTGTCTCTGTAGCAGTAGCTGAGGCGAATGAAGAAAACAGTAACCAGCGAGTAAATTCAAGCTCTCCCAGCTGGTATTTCAAACTTGAGTCGTTCCTTCTTGAGTTCTGTCTCCAAATCACACTAACTGCCCGTTCTAGCCGTCAACCGTGAACGTCCCTCGAAGAACTGAAGAAGGAACGACTCAAGTTTGAAATACCAGCTGGGAGAGCTTGAATTTACTCGCTGGTTACTGTTTTCTTCATTCGCCTCAAGCTATTTCGGCTCTTTTTTGGCGGGGACAAGGCAAGTCGCGACCAGTTGTGCTCGTCCCAGGTTCTGTCTCATGTCCGCCACAATAGCCCATGTCCATTTTTAATTAAAAATTGTCTTTCTCACAGACCAAATTTAAGTACAGTTCTAGATTGGTAGCGAGATTTCATTGTTTTAGAATTGAAACTGCTACATGTAGTCGTAAATTATACGCTAACGTTTCCTTTTCTAGCAAACCTCGCTTGTGGTACTTTCTTCTGGCCTCTTGGTTTCCAGTCTTATCTTAACACGATTGCAGTTTTTTTTTTTATTCTTCTTCCTCCTTAATAATGTTCTACTTTTTCTCATTCTTTCACACTCAGTAAACCCTTGCGTCTTAGTGGCTTTATTGCCATACTTGGCATGATAGGATTAAACGAAAATGAACAGTTGCTTGTTATTTTTTCCTGACTTGAAGAAGAATAGCATTTTCCAACACTATTTTTGTTAAAATGATCGCAACGGTACTGACTTGAATTCATATTTGGTACGCTAATTCAACTTACTGATAATGATAGGCAGTTCGTACGTACTTTATATTATTGAAGAATTTTATAAACAGAAGTTTCAGATGAAGCTTTCACTCTCAGTTAAGAATGTTGGTTTTACAGACAAAAAACAGAGACAAGATCACGTATTAAGATCCAACATGCAGTCAGAGAAATTTACAATTTGCTTTCATTTGTAATTTATCTTAAAAAAACAATTTAGATAATTTTTTCCGACATAGACAGTGACAAAAAGTTAATTTGTTCTCATAGCAATGATCTTAACACCGTCATATCAGAAAGCATCTCATATTGAAAGCGTCAATGATTATTTTTATCAATATTTAAAAAAAAAAAAAGAATAATAAATAGAAACACTTACTGAAGAGGTTAACTGGGTGGCTTTTGTAATTTGTGAATAAGCCAACTACAAATGCTGTTGATATAATAATGAACACTCTTTATGTCTTATTTTCATAAGAGTTATTTGTCTTGTAGTCTTCCATCTGTGAATGAGTTAATAAGATAATAATAATAATAATAATAATAATATTTTTTCAATCAATTCCCTCTACAAATAATTAAGAGTTAACAAAACAAGAAGAAAAAAATTACATCAAAGACCTGTCTACTTTCAACTTTGGAAATCGAATTTGTTGCTTGAAAGTGACGACGTAAGATCTTCGGATAAAATACATCGTTCGTTTTACATCTTCAGTATCGATGATGATTTCATTTTTCTCATATTTCCTGCTGAATTATTGATGGGCACAGATTCAACGACTTTCTTAGTTTTCTTTTTTCATCGATTTACGCGAATTCATTCGCACACAGTAACCTTCATAGAAATTTAGAGCAGAGAAATACAGACGTTTATATATATATATATATATATATATATATATATATATATATATAGGTTTCGCTCTCAAACCCGAACACATCTCTTTTATTCTAACTCTCGTTATATATATATATATATATATATATATATATATATATATGCTTTATTGGTTTCGTTGAGAGTTGTCTGAAGTATAATTAAAGACTTGGATATAGCAATTATTTTGAGACACTCTTCTGAACGATTTAACATATTTTGACTGCAAGAAAAAATTATATTTTTGTGGGAACACATTTACAGACATGACTGTATTTCTGTATATTTGAATCTCTACAATTTTGACTCTCATTCACTTACTCTCTATCTATCTATCTATCTATCTATCTATCTCAGCCTGTTCATATCTATCTATCTATCTATCTATCCTTACTCAGTTCATATCTATCTATCTATCTATCTATCTATCTATTCATGACTCTCTATCAATTTCTGTCTATTCATATCTATCTATCAACCGAGGAGTGATTTCATTCTGTTCTTTTCATCCTTTCTTTTTTCTATCTATCTATCTATCTATCTATCTATCTATCTATCTATCAAGGATTGATTTCATTGTATTCCTTTGTTTTCTTTCTTTCGTTCTTTCTTTAATAATTCATTTATTTCTATGTTTCTATTGTCCGAGTATTGATGGCGTTATGCCCCTGTCTTTCTTTCTTTCTTTCTAATCATTTGCTTTCTGCGCATAGGGCCAACAGTGTAGCGAATATTTCTATTAAGACATTTAGATTTGTGCAGTGTGTAACAATCAATACACAAAACACAAATCTAAATTTCTTAATAAGGCATTCCCTGCAATCTGGGAGATTAAATCTTACTTATTATGTCAACAATGTTTTTATCGAATTTTTCTCATCTCTTAATACTTTACTTAGTTGTTCGAAGGCATCTTTCAAATTTTCTAGCGACTGTTATACATTACAGATAGTTACTGTTTGGTGTCTGTTTGCTTTTAATGTTGTTCATATACTGTTTTCTCTTATTTATTACTTTCTTCTAGCTTTTCTTCAGTAGCTTGTCTGCTAGTTCGTTCATTTTTACCTCTGAGATTCGCATCCATAGAGTGCCATTTTATATTCTTAACGTTATTTCCGCTAATAATAACAGTACAGTAGGACTTTTAGTTTAGTTCAGATTGGTGGAGTATACATGTATTCCCAATTAATATTTCTCTAAAACTTTAAAGTAGTCTGAAATCTTCTTTTTAAATGTTGTTCAACAGAATTTGAATCCTACATGTGTAATGTAAGCCATCTTGATAATGTTGTCATCATGAAATCGATATATATATATATATATATATATATATATATAACTTTTTTGTCAGCGATACAATCTCACAAAAAACATTTAAATTGACAAACAATGTTGCACTTTTGCAAAACATTACTTTAAGGAAAAGAGTGATTGCGGATGATTAAGTTGGTTGCATTAAATTTAGTATAATATATATTTAATTTAATTTTTTTTTACTGAGACCATTGGAGATATATTAGTACTTAAGATTTATTCTTAGGATTTTTCCTCTCGTTTATAGTTAGGATGTAATTGATTGCGGTATAGTAAGCTGATATGTTTAAGGTTATTTGAGGAAGATCTTTTTGATTTATCTTAATATTTCTAATAGCTTGTCTAATTTATTCATCAGAATGTAATCAGGAAAGTCACTATTTATGAGACTTTATTTAATTTTTTTTAAATTCCGGGTAGAAATGATTTCGTAGAATAGTTAAATTATGTATCGTTTATTATATTTTGTATAATCGATAAAGAACAGTCACTTTTATAGTTAAGAGTGCACGTGTATATCTAGTTATTTTTTTCTATATGGGAGAGGTAGTAAATGTATTATCATTGGTGTCTATCAATATATCAATAAAAGGAATCCTGTTGTTATTGTTAAGTTAGTTGAAAGCAGATAAAATATATACTAAGTTGAGAATAATTTCACAAACACTATCTCTCTATATATATATATATGGTGGTATTCGCTTGGAAAAACCTTAGGTATATCGGCTTGTAGTTGAACAAATCAATTCCCCCCAAAAAATGAGGAATAAAAAGAAAGAACATGAAATTGAGGTGAAAACAATCGTCCAGAATTCAAGCTCAGTCCAAATAAAAAAAAAAAAACAAACTCCAAAACGAGTAAAAGTAAATTACGTAAAGTGCTCAATACGCTAAGTAGAGCAAACCTAATATAAACCTAAAGAGCCAGGTAAAGCTAAGTAGGTTTCAACTAAACGGATCCTCAGGGTACAAATGGCCAAAGAGGTACCAATGGAACAGAACATACAGCGTGACCATAAAGTTCGTGTGAACTTGAAAAAAATTATAACTTTAAATTCTATTTGCGATAGAAATAATCTGTACAAATATATTTTTATAAAATTTAATGTACCTAGTTCTAATTATAGCTAGAATAACTAATGACATTACTGTAAATCAGTTGGGAAATGTTTCCGTGAACTGCAAAATCGTATTAGCCTTTGTATTGCTAATGATGGAGGACATGTGAAAACTTAAATACAATTTCAATAAAATCCAAAATAAACATAGATTTACTTCTTTCTAATCCTTTTTACAAATTATTTCTATCGCAAATACAAATAAAGTTATAAATGTTTTAAATTGCACACGAACTTTATAGACACCCTGTATAGTTTAAACCAAAAACAACCATGACCACGTGATAAAAAAAGTAAAACCAGTAAACACTCAACAACGTTTATTATATATATATATCATGTGTGTGTGTGTGTGTTTTATCGTTTCACTCTAAACAAACCAATAAAGTTACTAAGACACAAAGGTTTACTTGGTGTGACGGAATATGAGAAAGAGAAAAACATATTTAAGGAGGAGAGCACAATAAGTGAACAACAATTAAGAAGTCAGAACTCGGATGAAAACGATTGACATTGCCTCTAAGTTTCTGAAGATCAAAATTGACTGTAAAGTAAGAAATCTGAATAGATTTACAAAAGTGAGAGTAAAAAAAAATACAAAAAAAAAACTGTTAGCATAGAACTTAAAGGTTGCATCTAGACTTTTCATTCGGAAACTGCTGGGAACTATCTGCCAGTCGAGTGCTGTGCTTAAATTTGTGAAGTCGAGTTTCCCAACGAGGAATGCCTCATCAGAACAGTTTCCAGGAAAATATTTATAGAAAAGGCAGAGAGAAGTGAATGAAGCCGTGACGCATCGTGTGTGTGTGTGTATATATATATATATAAATAATCGACTCTCCCGTCGGGATTCGACGTATGAGGGTCAAGCAGATCAGTTTCCAGGAAACCGACAGCCCGACACCGGCACATGAGATTTGATTATAGTGGTGAAGGCCTCGTGCAGGACCATCCACACTTTTTGAAGGGACGAATACAGAGACCTGGTGCACCGAGTGCCACAAGGTTCCCAAACGACCCTCCGCAGGTTTTGAATTCAGTGTTGTTCTTCTCCTAGACCAGTTGCCATCCAAGGCTATAGAACCTAGTCTGTCCTGCTATTTTACCCATATTTCGAGGGAGAGGATTCATACCTTTCTCAAGGATATTAGCACGTAAGTGAATGTAATGGATTCGACTGGAATTCGAACTCGGCTCTGCGATTCCTCAATCCAAGCCGCTATCCATTACTCCACCGTGCTATCTATATTCATCCTAGAATAACATGATTTTAAAAGCCATGCAAAATTCACTATAATTGAAAAAAAATAGAAATAGACAGAAAAGGTGACTTTAGAAAAATTCTAGAGGAACATGAAGACAAATGGATTTTGCGCCTGAAAACACTTCGTCCAGCCGGGGTTAACCACAAAACTTAACAACATAAATAGAATTAATATATAACCCCATAAATCAAGCACTAATCACAGTTCTCACCCACAAAAGACTGACCTTCTTGCAAAGGTGTTGAGGTCTCACACTTAGACACACATTCACACAAATATGTACAAATCCCAGCCACTGTCAAAGAACTAAAAGATGGCATACACTTAAGACACCCATCTCATTCCTAATAAAACTGTCACAATTGCAATAGAGGGGATTCTTAGTCGGGAATCTGCCATCCTCTATCTTTAAAACAACTTCTAAGAGGCCGTTTGACCAACAAAAGGAGTGAACCAAATTAACTATAAAAAACAAATAAAAAAAATCAAATGAAAATCACAGAAGTTCATTTTCTTCAGAAACAGGCATTCACTCCTATAGTTCACTGTTACTAACAAGCAGGGATTTTGTTTCTCCGGATGATGGCAATGCTGGCCGAAACTTGTTGAGGAAACTAATTGAAATAATAAAACAAAATATTAATATACAACCCAGTTTGTCTGAAAATTTAAAAGATTTTATATATATATATATATATATATATATATATATGCACATTTCATTGAATACGACAGACAAGGTGATTTAATTAGTTTTTTATACAATTTCTCATGTGACCTAATAAAGTTTTTTTTTTCTTTTTAGATGATAAGATATAAAAACTATCCGAATGTTCTTTTTATCCGAGCGCTTTCGGCTATACATTTAGCCATTTTCATGGATTTAAATGTTAAATAAGAAATAGTTAGTTGTATGTATGTTTTATAAAATATTTCTTTTTTCAAAACACGGTCAGGACATTGTGTCCATTATTTTAGCTTTTTTTTTTTTTTTTATATTAGTGTTGTCAACAAGTATGTTAAGAATAGTGTCCGGTAGGTTTCCATGAATATTTAAATCTAATTAAATATTTATATAGACCTATCGGACCCTATTTGTAACATACTCGTTGACAACACTAATATAATAGCATCATGTACATGCTAAAAATAATGGAAGCCTTATTAATAAAAAAAAAAAAAAAAAAAACAATACTCAATAATATTAACTTCGAACATGGGCACAATATCTTAACCGTGTTTTGAAAAATGTAAACATTTTATTAAACATACATACAACAAACAATTTCTTATTTAAGAGTTAAAATATTTAATGCTTGAAAGTGGCTAAATGTATAGCTGAAAGTGCTCGGACGAAAAAAAAATTCGGACAGTTTTTATATAATTTATCATCCGAAAAAAAACATGAGAAATTGTATTAGAAACTAAATAAAAGCACCTTGTCAGTTGTATTCAATGAAATGTGCATGAAAGAAGGATTGATGCCTAAGTACACAAATATACATACCTTTCTCTCTCTCTCTCTCTTTTCTCTCTCTCTCTCTATATATATATATATATATATATATACATATGGAACGAGGCAAGAAATCGGCCAGTATTGATAGTGTAGGGCGAGCGTCCTCTAGTGAACAATTTTGACAATTAAGGAGGAATTAACTCCGACAATACACACACACACACACACACACACACACACACACACACACACACACACACACATATATATATATATATATATATGTGTGTGTGAAATAGATTATAGTGGTTCCAGCGATAGAAAACTGTATAGTTTAAAGAAAAAAGAGAAGGCTCAAACGTTTTTGGTTGTAACTTGGAATTTTTTAAATGTATATTTTCCATATTTTTTTGCTACACCGGTTTCGGATCTTCATCAGGCAAAGAGTTATTTTTCCATAACATGAAAAAACATAAAGTAAATATTACCTTTAAATATAAAATACACATTTTCTTTATGTTTTCTCATGTTTAAACATTGTCTTTTTTGTGCAGGAATAATCCAAATTTTCTTGAAGCTGTGCAGAAAATCTTCTGCTTGAGAAAACAATTAGGATTGGTCTGAGAACGGAGGAAGGAAGAGGGTCTTTGTTCTTACCTTTTTTATGACCTTTGTATCTTTTTTAAACCTTTTCATCGTTAAACAAAATGTTTCCACAGTAATCGACTATAATATTCGATATCTATCCACAGCTGAGAACATATCAGTAATTCATAGAGGTAGTTCTCTGGAACTCTTTTATAGAACAAAACTGGTTAATTCCATTATTTTATTCATTTACTGCATTTTCGTTTCCTCTGGGCATAAAAGTCCAGGAGTTGACCATCCAATTCGTTTGGCTGCCTAATTCTAACTGCCGGATCTTTGATTTTGGCGTCTCCGCGTCTACCCGTGGTCAGGTGACCTGCTACAGGACCGACGTGCATAATATCAGGAACAATTTCAACGCCCCTTACTACGTCAGTCCTGCGAGTGTTGCATGTAAACACAGCTATCTACTATCACCGTTCGCCCACATGCATATAAGAAGTACTTAGAATAAAAGGAGAGAAAGAAAAAAGGGAGAAAAACATTGTTCTTAACTATGTGATAATAGATGGTTTTTTTATATAATTAAAATCAACATCTAAATATTATACAATCAGGCATGTGACGAATGTAGTAGGATTAGGTCTTACCGGCTCAAATACGGTTAAACCAACAATAATGTGCTGAATGAAAAGAACCTGATAAAAATTAGTGTAGTTTCCTCTATTCAGCTGATCCTATTGTAAGCTCTTAAGCTTATCATGCTTAAAGCTCTTAATCAAAGTATTATATATATTACGGAAGGTCTCAAAAATGGTCAAACCTTTCTTCTGATGCCAAATGCGCTAACAAATCCAGAGACAGATATGCAATATAATTGGCCCTGATCTGGCATCTCGTCTGCAGTCGCTCCCTCACAGACGCGCCGTCGACTCCATCTGTCCTTTTTTACAAATACTTTCATAGTAACTGCTCGGATGAGCTGCTTTCGCTGGTTCCCAGACTTCATTAATTTAAGCGTTCTACTATGCTGGCATCACGCTGTCAGCCTTTCATTATCGAAACTTAAATGTAGCCGTCTCTACTGCTCCAATAGCTTCATGTCTCGCAGTTCTCACCTCTGGAACCCCCTCCCCTTTTCCTGTTACCCTGATAGCTATAATCTCCAACTATTCAAATGTAATGTCAATCGACGTCTCCAGATGCCCTGATCTATCCCTTATCCTTCTCTTCATCCTTTCCTCTATCACTCCTATTTGCTTTCGCTTCAACTATCTGTAGGACCTTACGTGCTAGTGGCTCCCCGCCTTGCTTGGGGTGAAACGCTTAAAAAAAAAAGAGGAAAACATTTTCTTTTACAATTCATCAGTATTTCATTCGTTTTATTTGATAAATCTGTCTGATAATGAATGGTATCTATAACGATAATTTTTCTTTTAGAATTAAATTTAGAATAATACGTTATTTTTTTCTTTTCGTATGTCTTCAATATTCAAAAGAGAATTTATTTTTTGTTAAAAAGACTTATTTGCCTTGTATATTTTTAATATTTTTTTAATATTTTAAATTACAGATAATAATTAGGAAAAAAAAACTCTTTTTAACTAAATTTAATTAAGAGAAGTGTTCGCGTGAAAAAGCCTGATTTGTTGCTGTGGCAATCATTTTTAGCATTTAAAGAGTTGGAAGAAGTAGACGATAAAAAAAAACTATAGCTAGTGGGAGAAGACTTTGTCAAGAAAAAAACATGTTTATACAATTCTGCTGGATTGCGTTATATTTTTAGCGACATTTTTCTTCAGAGCATTGGGAGAAAATGTCGGAAATTAAGAAAAAGTGAATATAGCATTTCCAAATTTTTTTCGAAAGAAGCCGTCACAAAGTTATGAATTATAGAACTAGGACTATTTAAAACCCAGTGAGAGACTTGTATTTTTAGCAAAAACTAAATCATAATTAAATAGAAATTTAAAAAATAAACAATCGCAAAATTTGATAAAGAAATAAAAATAACATTAATATTAATTTAATTAAAATATTCGCAACGTTTTGTAAGACGAGTGAAATACTCATTTAAAAGAAAATAATCGAAAATTCTAATTTAATTAATGCAATAAATTATATACGAACATCAATTATATTCATGTGTACCGATATTTATAAAGCAGAGTAGAAAGATGTGTTGTAGCGGATAAACGTAAAACGCTGACATTCTATCACTATATAGAATGACGTATTTGATAAATATTTTTATGATGGGGTTATATATATATATATATATATATACACATCTATCTATATATACATACATGTGTCTATCTATATATATACACATCTATCTATCTATATACATCTGTCTATATATATATATATATATATATATATATATATATATATATATATATAAATAAAAAAAAGAACAGTAAGATATAAAATCCGGTGTTCTTATAGATATTTTATTTTTACAAAATAGTGCTCAATGTAAATTTACAGAGCATTAATATTATAAATTAATTGATTTAAAATATGGTTATTTTTTTGCACACAGAGGTGAGGAATGGGTTAAGAATTTTACGACAAATTTGACATCACAATGGGATCACTAGACTCAGCTGAGTCTTCTGATCTCATTGGCCTCTTTATATTATACAATCTTACAGCACATATATGAAATTAATACAGATGATATTGGTTTGTACAGGGACGATGGGCTAATGGTCATTAGAAACTCAACGAACTTCAAAATAGATAGAATTAGAAAGTTATTATAAAAGAATTTAAAAGCATGGGCTTAAAAATTACAGTTAGTACTAAATTAAAAAAGTAGACTTCCTAGATATAACTTTAGATCTAAATAAAATACATACACACCTTATAAAAAAACCAACACCAATCCTTTATATATACATCCTAAATCAAATCACCCCCATCTATAATTAAACATATACCATTATCTATAAGTAAAAAGAATTAGTACAAATTCAGCTAATAACAAGATTTTTGATGAACATATCAATGGCTATAATAAGGCTCTAAAAGATAGTGGCTACAAAACCCCAAAACTAGCGTATATAAAAAATGAAAATGGAAAACATAGAAAAAAACAGATGTAGAAAAATTATTTGGTATACTCCCCATATAACCAAATGGTAAAGAACAGATTAGGACAAAAATTCCTCACATTAATAGTCAAGCATTTCCCTTGAAAATAAACTAAGTACTATTTTCAATAAAAACACACTAAAATTAAGTTATAGCTGTACAAAGAACTTAGAAAAGAACCATATTGCTAATATCTTAAATAAACACTTATACCAAAACCAAAAAAATTTAGACAATAGAAAAATTAAGATAAAAACTGATGTAAATAAACAAAAACTATGTAATTGTCGAAACCCTCAAAATTGCCCACTACAAAATAAATGTTGCACTGAATCATTAGTATACCAATGCAATATCTCTTCGATTGAAAATCCTGATAACATAAAAATATATATAGGTTGCACTAGCCATGAATTCAAAAAAAGATTCAACCAACATCAAACTTCATTTAGAATAAATAAATATAAAAATCAAACATCTCTCTCAAAATATTTCTGGCATCTAAAAGAATCAAATAAAAACACCTACAGTAAAATGGAAGTTAATAAGAAGAGCTAGAATTTGTAGATCATTAAACGACCCGTGTCCTCTATGTATACAAGAGAAACTATATATTACTAAGTTTATAAAAAATAAAAATTTACTGAATCAGAGAAATGAAATAGCTATTATATGCCGTCATTGTCAAAATTTTCCTTAAATAATATAAAAAAAAAAAAAAAAAAAGTCTATTGGAATGGCAGGAAAAATGTTTTAAACTGTTATTTAAAATTTACTGGTTAAAAAAAAAAAAATATTAAAACATAAACACCGTTTAAAAATTGTAGTTAAATAAAATGTATCCTAACCGAAACACCTCTATAATAAATACTACTACAAACACTTGAATGAATCCAATAAAACACCTCCTGAAAAATGAAATTATAATAAAAGCTAGATGATGTAAGGTAATGTATGACCCATTGTTCTTTGTACATACATATGAAACTTTATTACTCAGGTTACATATATTTAAAAATAAATAATTTAATTAATTAATACAAAAGTTTACTAAATCTGAGAAATGACTTAGATAGTTTTGTAGTCTGTGCCATTTATATTACTTAAATATTTAAATATAATAGTTTAAAAATTGTAATTTACATATACTTTGTTATGGAAAATAATTTTACTTACTATGAGTAATTATCCTTCTGTTATAAAAGAAATATAGTCAATTAAAACTAACCATTTAAAATATTTTAAAATTTTTAAATGTGTAATTTTAAAAATGTAATTAAAATTGTAGTTAAATAAAATGAATTCTAACCTGTTCTTGGTACATACATATGAAACTTTTACTACTTATCCAATATATTTAAAAATAAATAAATAAATTAAGTAATAAATAAAGTTTACTAAATCCATTGAATGACTTGGCTAATTTTGTAGTAAGTTCCATTAATATTACTAAAAATTTATTTTAAAATATAAAAGTTTAAAAATTGTAATTTAATTATATACTTGGATATTGAAAAATAATTTTACTTACTATGAGTAATATTCCTTCTGTTATAAAATTGTAATATAGTCTAATATAACTAACAATGAAAATATTTCAAAAGTTTAAAGTTTGTAATTTTAAAATTGAAACTAAAATTAAAGTTAAATTGAATGAATTCTAACCTAAGTTTCTTTTAAATAATACTACACGCACTAAAAAAGAATCCCAAAAAAAGCAAATATAGTAAAATAAAATTAATATGAAATGCCATAAGATGTAAGCTTTTGAATGACCCATGTCCTTTGTTCTAATGAGAAACATTATATCACTAGGTTTATATATATATAAAAAAAAAAAAAAAAAAAAAAAAAAAAAAATGTAACCTCATATACATACTTAAAAATTGAATTAATACATAAAGTTTACTAATTCTGAGAAATGACTTAGATAGTTTTGTAGTCTGGGCCATTAATATTACTTAAATAATATCTAAATTAAAAGTTTAAAATTGTAATTTACATATACTTTGATAGGAAAAAATTTTTTACTTACTATGAGTAATTATCCTTCTGTTATAAAGTAATATAGTCTAAATTAAAACTAACAATGAAAATATTTTAAAATTTTAAAGTTATAATTTTAAAATTTTAAAATTGAAATTAAAATTGTAGTAAAATAAAATGAATTCTAACATGTTATTTATACATACATATGAAACTTTATTAATTAGGTTACATATATTTGAAATAAATAAATTAATTAATTAATAAATAAATAAAGTTTACTAAATCTGAGAAATGACTTAGCTAGTTTTGTAGTAAGTGCCATTAATATTACTTAAATAATATTTAAATTTAAAGAGAAAAAAGGAAAAAAAAAAAAAAAAAAAAAAAAAAAAAATATACTTTGATATGGAAAAAATAATCTTACTTAATATGAGTAATTTTCCTTCTGTTATAAAGTAATATAGTCTATTAAAACTAAACAATGAAAATATTTTAAAATTTTAAAGTTGTAATTTTGAATTTAATTAAAATTGTAGTTAAATTGAATGAATTCTAACCTAAATTTCTTTTAAATAATACTACGCATTAAAAGAATCCAAAAATAACACCTATAGTAAAATAAAATTAATATGAAATACCATAACATGTAAGCTTTTGAATGACCCATGTCCTCAGTACTTACATGTGAAATATTATAATAATAGGTTTATATATAAAAAATAAAAGTTTACTGAAAGTGAAATCAGTGAAATTAAGTAACCATTTCTGCTGTCATAGTCATATACAAAAAAAAAAAAAAAAAAAAAAAAAATGTAACCTCATATACATACTTAAACTTAATGTTAAAATAATCCTACATAATATAATGGATTCTAATACATTTAACTGTTCTTAAAAAAAAATATAGTAAAATAAAAATTAAAAAGGAAAATATTTCAAATCGTAGTTAAATAAAAAGTATTGTAAAAAAATCTTTAATTTTAAAAGATGACGTTGAAAATTTTTACCGTTAACAATTTTTTTTTTTTTTTTTTTTTTAAATTCAGACGACATCCATTCAACCGACGTCAGGTTTCAGTGTAAAATACATCCTCACCCCTTACCAAAATGTAGCTAATAACTGATACAATGATACTGTCATAAGGAAAAATCTAGACACCCCGTGTTCAATTTGAGTAGAATATTCTGTAACCATGGAAACGTGATTTTAGCTGTGTATTTAAAACCCGTAAATTTTAAAAAGTTACTCCAAAATTCGCTTGAAGATGAAATAGAACTAATGCTTTTAATTTATTTTCCAAAAATAAAATTAGGGTTTTAGCTTCTATTTTTGAAACATGGTTGAACTGTGTAGGTAAAATAACCATATTTTAAATCAATTAATTTATAATATATATATATATATATATATACATCTATCTATCTATATACATCTGTCTATATATATATACATCTATCTATCTATATACATCTGTCTATATATATATATATATATATATATATATACACATCTATCTATCTAGCTATATACAACTGTCTATATCTATACCTATATATATATATCATCTATCTATCTATATATATATATATATATATATATATATCTATCTATCTATATATATATATATATATATATATATATATATATATATATATATATATATATATATATAGGAATATATATATATATATACATCTATATATGTATATATATATATATATATATATTTATCTCTTAACCATCCTATATATATATATATACATCTATCTATCTATATATATATATACATCTATCTATCTATATATATATATATATATACACACACATGTGTACACACACACACACACATATACACATATATATATATATATATATATATATATATATATATATATATATATATATATACATAAATAAAAACATATTCTAAAATTTGTCACAAAATTTCTTGATAAAGTCCCTCAGAGGAGGAAACGCGTGGTCTACGATAAGTTTTTCTTTTGTCTTTATTATATATATATATATATATATATATATATAAAGAAAGACAAAAGTAACAAATTAGCCAGCACGTTTCGACCTCTGAGGGACTTTATCAAAAATTTTTTGTGACAAGTACTTATATACAAGAGCAAAGGTTGTTTTTTTTTTTTTTTTAATATTTTCTTATAGCTGTCTCATGAATATTCATCAGGTTATCATGTAAATAATTTATGAATTAATATTTATATCATTTTGAATTGGGATTGAGTTTTGAATAATATACGATCATGGTTTTAAAGGTTTTTGTAAACCTTTTTTTTATTTTTGTGGTCATGTCTTTTTCTTGGGATGGTAGTAATTCTTTTAGGAAAGGCGATCTAAGGAGAATCCTTGTGTAGATTTTATTTTGATGAGAATCGTTAGCGACATTTTTAAGAATTTCCATCTAAGTTACTTTTTTAAAGTGTGACATTATTTTTTAAAGTGTGACATTATTTAGGTCAAAGTTGCGGCTGAATTTATTGCTATGTGTGACGAATGCTTTTGATAAATTGTATAAGGTTTCTTTAGTGTTCGTAGATACGTTTTGTAAAAATTTCTGCAAGTTTCCCCAATGTATTGTGAGGAACAGTTTTGTCAATTTATTTTGTATTACCTGCTTCACAATTATTATTGTTGTATTTTTGGTTTTGATTATATCAATAATATTTTTGAATTTGGTTAGAATTATTTTCATGTTGTTCAGATTGGAGAGATTGTTTTGGATCGTTAATGTTTGCAGGTCATATTATGTACCAGTTGGCACAATCTAAAATCCTTACATTTGCCGTGATAAAGCCCTAGAGAGGACGAAACGCGGCGGCTAACTTAAGTTTTCCTTTTGTCTGTATTCATATTGTCCTTTTAGAGATGTACTCTATCTCTAATATTTACACACACACGCACACACACTACAAACATATAGATAGATGCCGTAATTCCTAATGTATAATAGGCCTTCATCCATAATATGGGAAAACTCTTCAAATCAATAAATAATACGCAACCCTTGTTTGGTAGTTAAACCGGATAAATTGTACATCTTCAATATATTTCCGACCATCGTTTCTTATTTAATAATTGTTTAAACATAGAATAATATTATTCTAATTTAGTTTTATGCCAATTCTTATTTTATTTTACATTTGTAAGTATTTTTAGGTACATATGATTGTATTTGACATCCTTATGGGGTCACAATTGCCGAATTTTAGTGTCAAATTGTCGTATGTTTGGGTTGAGTAGTCATTTCGCAACTGAAATCGACCTATGAAATGGCATTTTTTAAATATTTTTGTAGCTGTGTATAATACGCAACCTAATTTTACTTATTACTTTCTTTAGAAATAATGCGTATTATACGAGGGCAACTTTCAGTATATATATAATATATATATATATATATATATATATATATATATATATATATATATATATAATAAAAATGTGTCCCAAACATTCGGCTTCTTCTTACAGTTTCTCTGCTCATTTCTATGCATGTGTCCTCAGGATGCTGACATTATATGCTGTAATTGAAACTTCAAAACTCACCAAGAGCGAGACCAAAATATAAACCTCTGAGTAGCTAATGTATTGACTGAACTGAACATCCTGTTATGCAATCCATGCTAATTAGCGACACCTTTCCTATAAATAATATTTGCTGTGAAGGATTTTTCTAACTTTTGTCTCACCAAGGTTCAAATTTTACTCCCCTTGTGGATAAAGCGACTAACAAGTCCCGTCCCACCAGGCTCCTTACGCTTTTCCTTCTATGGACTTCGTTTTAATTTTTTTTTGTAAACGACACATTTAATGAATTTATCGCTCCGCGTAATGAGTCTGACCATAATTCCATTTGAAAATGTTTCTTTAGCTAAAAGCAAAAGTAATTAATTTACTAAGGCGAAAAAATATAGAAAATACACTGAATACTAAATCATCCATTGTAAATTTTCGTTCAGGAACTCTCAACATTTAGCCTTTCTTGGAATATAAGTTATCAACAATATACTTGAAAAGAATATATATATATATATATATATATATATATATATATATATATATATATATATATATATCCACCTCCAGGGAAATTGCCAACTTACGAACACTATATACATGGCCAAGGTAAGTACAAACAACAACCTTATGCACTACATCGGTGCCACCGAAGGTCCATTCAAAATGAGGAATAACAATCACAACCTTTCATTCAACAACAGGAAATATTCGAACAGCACAACACTTTCTACATACATATGGCAGCAAAAAGACAAAAACATCACACCAACAATAAGTTGGGAAATATTGAAAAAAAAACCCTGCCTACAACAACATTACGAAAAAATTCTTACACGAAAAAGTAGCGATAATATCACACAAACCGCAAAAGAACTTACTAAACAAAAAATCAGAGATAATCTCCAAATGTAGGCATGAGAACAAGTATCTATTATCCGAATTCATACCAAACGGATAAAACAGACAAACCACCAACAATCACAATTTAATTTCAAGATACCATCAAAATAATTGCATCTATCATTATTATAATCACTTTTACTACAATACCTTTTAACTAACAATATTATCATTACCATCAACGCACAGCACCATCACTTACACATCACACCCACTATTAACATATAAATTCACTACAATCTTTATTACTCCCCCGCCATATTTAATACCTTAAAACAATATGATCAGATATAATTTCCATATGTAACCATGAGAATAAACACCTATTACCAGGCAGCTTTAATGTAATAATAATGTAATTAAAATATTAAAAATTATAGCAATCTCCAACTACCATAATTTTACACAGAATACCTATTATCAGGATTTATACCAAAATAAATTAATACATATAACAAAAAATAAAAAAAAAAAATAAAATACCAACAACCACTTTTTAGTTCAAGCTACCACCACTATAACTACATTCATGGTTTTATCATTCTCCCACCACCGTTACTAATCATTTCTACCAATTTACAATTTCTACCAATTTACAACAACTATTAGCTAACTATCATTGTCTCCAATCGCTTGAAACATTACTATCACATCATATCATATAGACCCGTTATTAAATTGAACTACCCTCTCACCCAGCACATTGAATATTAAACTAAACATCACCATATAAATTATCCAATAAGGATTACAAATTTCTACCTGTTACATATACACAGTCACCAAAAACAAACAAATAACCAGCTTTAAATATAACATATAAACCCTCATTTTTTTTTCAAAAATTTAAAAATAAATAATAATTTTTACCTATCATAATTTTACACAAACCCCACCACACGCATATACATACATGTGAGGAAATATTTTTCAGCGCGAAAACAGTTAATTTGACATGTATACATTAACGAGACATTTCCGCCACACTTCGAAAGTTTAAATTTCAACATTTCAACATACAAATGCGTATGTATAGATATAACACCACTCGTATACATACATGTGTCATAGCCGAAATTGCCCACATATGTTTATATATGTATGAGTCCCGACAGACGACCAAGTATGTATATGTGTCTGCATACATCGATGTTTGCGTTAGTACGATGAATGACAAAACGACGAAATTTCCCCCACCACTTCCACAATAACACCGATACACGCAATCTACATAAACCCAAATTTTTTAAAACATTAATCAGTTTGTCTGACGATCGCTATAGCGTGAAACCCAGAGTGACAAACTCACATCTATCCAACCAAATATGTTAGCTCTATCTCTGATATTGAGCGCTTTCTAATAAGTACCGCGCATATAATATATAAATAATTATACATACTTATATTTATTTATATTTATATACACTTTTCACACACACACACACACACACACACACACACACACACACATATATATATATATATATATATATATATATATATATATAAGGCAGCAATTTTTCATCAATGCATGTTTCATTAAATAATATAAACAAGTTTTGTCTATTTATTTTAAGTAAGTTCCTTTCATATTCTCTGATAAGCTTAATCACATCGTTGAAAGACGAAAGGAAAGCACCATATTGATACACGTTTAAATCAAATCTAAGCTTTCGGCTCACACATTATCAAAGATGGAAATTTCAATAAATCAAACAACACACGAACGAAACAACAATGACAGTCCGCCCTTGCTGCATGAAAATTTCCAAACAAACTCGTATATACGTGACACGGAAGTGAAATTTGCGTCGCAGCTCGCGACGTCACACATGACCACGCCAGAGTGAACAACGAGAAATATTAAGTATGGGAAGCCGTTGGTATAAACCAATGGCTTCTGTTATAAATTATATATATTTAAGAATATTTGTGGAGATTTCATACTTTATTTTGTTCAGATTAGGTTTAAACTGTTTTATGTATATAGTTTCAAGAATTTAAAATTTTTGTTTTTTAAATTTTAGTTTTTGTGGATATATTAGTATTGACTACTTTTTTGTATAATTTTCATCTTGTTTATAGTTAGTATGCATTTGACGATTAATATATTTGGAATTAGTTGAAGCAGTATTATGTTCTCTTTGCGTAGTATTAAGACTTCTAAGAAAGTATTTTATTTGTTCATCAACCTTATAGTTTGCAAAGCTATTATTAATAAGTGTTTGTTTTATATTCTTTAGTTGACTATAAAAAAAATCTGTTTTGTAGATGAATTAGTTTTTGCACGATGTATTAAATTTTTTATAATTGCTATTTTGTAGTAATATGAACATTCGCTGTTGGTGTTTTCCTTTCGTCTTTCAAGGACAATGTGATTAAGCTTATCAGACAATATGAAAGCAACTTACTGAAAATAAATAGACAAAGCTTGTCTATATTATTTAATGAAACATGCAATAATATATATATATATATATATATATATATATATATATATATATATAGGGCGCGATTGGTATATTGTCGCCATCTTATATTTTTAATTTCGTGCATGTTTTTGATTTCGTTGACATTGTAGTAGAGACAGTTGGACACATGCTGTTAGAAAAAAGAACACCATGACGTCAGAAATTTGGAAACAGCATGCTGAACTGCTTGCACTGGAAGCTCCAATACGAACATTTGACATTGCTTGGTGTCATACTGAGGTCAGTGCAGAGGATTCTGAAAATGTTGGATGAGTCTAATGGCGATTACGATTTTTGAAGTGATCACTAGTGATGGCAACGTTAAGCCTCCATTCATTTTCCCACAGTGTCTCAGACTCAACACGGAGGACGACATCATGTGTCTTGAGGAAGTAGTGCTGCACTGGACTAAGAAGGTGGCTGTTATGTCTGAAAATAGGACTCTGCATCATGCCACACATGCAGAAGAACCCAGTAATTGCTGCCAAAACATTTCTAAGTGGCCAGATGTAAACATCCTTGCTTATGTGTGGGTCGCAAAAATCTTTGTAACACCAGAGATGAATTGAAGGCAAGGATTATGGTAGCATTCACCAGAACGAGAGACCCCCAGAAGTGTTGCAGGAGATTCCAAAGTCCTCTAGAGGCCATGAAGGCAATAGCGATTTTATTGAATAAATTTATTCTTAATATTTCAAGATATTTTTGGATAATTTTGGTAAATATATCTGTGAAAATATGATGTCAGTGTTATCTTCACTTTTTCTTAATTTAGACAAAAATATCCATCGTCCATATATATATATATATATATATATATATATATATATATATATATATATATATATATAAGACATTGGAATCGAATATGGATTATCAAATATATTTATAAGTGTATCATATTTCACTTTTATTGAAGTTTCAAGTAATGAGAGATGGAGAAAGAAAGCAATTATTGTATTTTTTATTTTTTTCTTGATTTTCATTGGTTAACATAAAAAATATTTACTTTTTAAAAAAATTAGAATTGGAATCTGTTATTTTTAGGAGCTTGGAAATGACGCATCATCACTCCTTGTATTGAGAACTGCATAACTCATACTAACGCTCATTGACAGATCAAATGCTCGTGAAGCCTGCTTAACCAATGGAAATCAAACAATACAAAACAAAAATAACAATTTCGTTTTTTTTTTCTCTATTTTTCATTCTCTGATAAATCTTTAATAAAATAGGAAGACGTTAGATTTATAAACGAATCCTATTCGTTCTTTATCGTATTGTCTTTTAAGCGATCGTCATACGTGTGACGTCGTCCCCCGGTCGCAGCACCAACTGTGACGTTCTATCCTGCTCTACCACGGCACCAGTTGTGACGTGGCCGTTCCAGGGTCCTATCCCGGTCACGACACCAGTTGTGACGTCCCTAAACAGCACCAATTGTGACGTCTTCGCCGCGGTGCCAGCTGTTCGCTCCTCGCTGCTCCGTTCGGGTGTCGCTGCTCCAAACGTGACGTCCGCCTGTCGCGTCAGTCGTGTTGTCTCGTCCTGTGACGACCAACTGGCTTGGTATAGGTCGCGGCACCCAAATGTGAAGTTCTAACGTTTTGGTGATTCGGGTGGGAATCTGGTTAGATTTGATATCAGCCTCGCCGTTCCCAACTCGCTTCCAACGCCTGGTTACCAAGGTAACTGCACTGATCTCCAGTCTACCTACCCACGTTTTGAATTGATTGGGTGGTTGGGGCCGTAATGCAAATTGACTTCAACGGGGGTGATAACACACAAATATGCATAAAACAAAATAAAATGAAAACTCAAAAAGTTCAAAGTATCAAAGAAAAAGGTAACAAACTTTATGTCAAGTTGTTCGATACATAGGACTGCATCTATCTCCCGACCCGTTCTGTGGATTGTGACACGTCGTTTTCGCTAGGCAAGTTTTAACGCTTCAAGTTGTTTGCTCTGTAAGAAATTTGTGTTTCGGTGTGTCTTTGGACGAAAGTCGAAAAAACTTATTTCGATGGTCTGGTCCTAAGTCGCTCTTTAAAATAATTGTTCTTGGTTGAAGAGGAGTCCGAAATTTTGCGTGAATCTTGGTCAGCTATCTTGGTCTATCATCTCTGCCGCCAGGGCCCGAACTGATTTCTGCCTGTTGGGGCCTGACTTTTATTGACGCCGAGAAAAACCGGGTTGGGTCTGTTGGCGTCGGGGAGTTCCTCGATAATTCTAAATACATATCCACCTCTTTTATTTCTGGTTAGGGATTTTCCACTCTTTTCCATTTTTTTAGTAACTTTTTTTTTCACTCCCACTTTCTCACCATACTTCTGAGGGGCGTGAACTGCCCTCCCCACTTCTTCGTAGCAGCTTCTCATACTTATACTCTGGATGGGGGCGTCGACAGCCTTCTTCATGCGTCACGTGATCACTCTCGGCCAATGAGGTCTTGGTCGGGTATCTTTCCTCCTCCTTCGTGCGTCACGTGATCACCACTTGACCAATGATGTCTTAGTCGGACGTGAACAATCCGCGGCTTTGTTTCGGAAAAAAATACCTTGCTTAACTAAAAAAAAGAAAATTAATTATCTATTCTCTTTCCTTTTTCTTCCTTTCAAATCGCCGTTATCAATTCTCTAGTCACGAACGTATAATATGACAACTCTTTGTTCAACACGTGGTGTTTGTCAAGTAGTTTATCGTTAATTCCTCAAGATGGTTGGTTTTCCCGACATGGCCTCAGAAAAGAATTATCTCCAAGTTTTCAGTCAGTCTGACGTCTCCAAGGAAGAAAGAAAAACACCCCTAGGTCCCCACCTATTTCCTTCGGCACATATTCTGATAACATAAATTTTATTATCGCAGGGCAAAAGTTGTTCCGTCGAAAAGAACCCAGTCAGCGAGGCTGCCTGTGTGGGATTTTAATTTTCCATATCTAACTAAGGCTCTGTAGCTACACCTGTGTTTTGTCAATTATCAAAATTAACGTTTTCAAGTGGACTTTCTTTGGCGAACATTTCTTGATAACACAATTCCATTCGCGCAGGCCAAGTAGGAAAATCGGTCAACGATTACTCGTAGGTGGCCTTTAATTTTCATATCTGTCCAAAGTCTTTTTTAGTCGCCTGTTTCTTTTCGTCCCTTATCGAAATAACATTTTCACTTGAATTTTTTCCTACTCACTCAAATCTCATTGTCATTGTAATGACACTCTTTCGCCATTTGCCACTTATCAAAATAACCCTTTTTTATTGCCTCTTAGCCGTGTGTGTGTGCGCTTATCACCTATGATTCGGATCTCGCCACACTTTTCCCTTGCTTTCTTCTTTTCTTTCGTTTCCCTTTCTGCCTTTCTTTCTCTGCCTGGATGCATGGTGCCACATAAGGAAAAAAATGGAGATCATATGGAGAAAAAAGGGAAATCACCGCAACATGTGGGATGAGGTTGAATTAATAGACAGAGAACATCACCGAAAAATACGAAAATATAATGAATCTGCGCATATGCTAAGTCACAAATATCCCCTGAGCCGTCCAAGCATAGAAATGAATACAATATGGGGACCAATAATAACAACGAACTGTACAAAAAGAATAATAATAAGAATAAAAATACTGCTAAAACTTTTAAAACGAGTCATTATAGGACCCCAAAACTCGTATACTGTTGGCCCAGTGAATAAAAGCGTTGACTGAATCCAGTGACTTCACCCAAATTGCTGTGAAAATGATTTAAGAAATTGCAACCTCGAGGGGAATGTAAAGTAAATCGGATTATGGCGAAACAACGACTTTTCAGCAGTGCGTTCAACTGGTTCGAATTGAGGAAATCAATGGCAAAAAGAGTGAATAGGACATCGCAAATTGGGATATGTCTAGAAATATCCGAGGTAAGCTCTTCTCAGTAAAGCAAATATTTAAAGCGTCTAAATTCATATCTACACATAAAGGTAAATAAAGATATATATTTTTAGAATGGAATGCAAAGACTATATTGAATCCATTGCTAGGTCAGCTGCTAAGAAAAACGGTTCATTGTGTCGTGCGAGAAAATTTTTCTTTCCAGAATCTCTCAGAGATATTTATTCCATTCGTCATGACTTACAATATTTCTGCCAGATATGGTGCGCTTCCCCTGATATTTACCTTGAGCTCTTTAATAAAATCCAAAGACGAATCAGCAATATTATTGGTCCTGATCTGTTAGCTAAATTTCAGTCATTTTGCCTCCGTCGTAAGGTTGCCTATTTGTGTCTTTCGATAGATACTTTCAGTGTAATTGTTCGGATGAGCACTTCGCTTTTAATTTAAGCGAAGTATCAGAGTGGCGTCGAGATCCGATGAATTTACAGTTGAGCTGGTTAGATGCAACTCTAAATTCTATATTAAAACTTTCTTTTTCGCCATTTTCGATTGTAGCTCCCTTGCAGCTCCATGATTTCCGGTTAACTTTAATCTGCAAGAAGTTAAATGCAATATCAATCGCTCTCTATTTTCCTCCTCATTACTCTTTTCTCTTCCTGCTCATTATTAATGTTTCGCTTCCTAATCTCTCTACAACCTGAAACCTCTGGAGTTTTAGTGGCTTTACTGCCTTGTATGTGCTGAATCCGATTAAAAAATATTAATCAAACAGGACTGTATCGTTTTAAACGTTATCTCTACTGATTATAAAAAAAAAAATAACCCTTTATGAAATCGTCAAAAAACAAACGTTACGACAGTTTTTTATATGCAAAATCCTTTCATAAAAAATAAAATAAAAA
Organism: Acanthosepion pharaonis; assembly: GCA_903632075.3. Lineage (NCBI taxonomy): Eukaryota > Metazoa > Mollusca > Cephalopoda > Sepiida > Sepiidae > Acanthosepion > Acanthosepion pharaonis. Next base: position 4,017,589 of record CAHIKZ030000913.1, on the reverse strand, counting down.
AAAAATAAATAAATCTCCATAGACATGGAAACTAGCCTAGGTTAATACATCTTCCGTTTCAAATTTAGACACCCCCACCTTTCCCTGACTTGACATCTACGAAAGTAACTCTATACTGATACTTATTATTAACACCCAACACCCTTTTAACTTAAACAATTCGCCCTAGCTGTTACCATGGAAATTTTGATTTCAATTTTTTAAAACACGTAAATTTCAGAAACACGTTATTCAAAAAAAAATTTCGCTTGAAGATGGAACAGAGCTTATTTTAACTCAATTTAATTTAAATAATTATATTGAAGTTTTCGGCTCTTGTTTTGAAACATGGGACTTCTTATGTCGCGATTTGGAATCATATCTTTAAATAAATAATTATATTTATGCTCTACTTTTGTATCGAGCACTATTTTTTAAAAATAATAACTAAAATACTAAGAGACTTTGGATTATTTACCTAACGAGTTCCTTCATATTTTCTATATATTTTTTATATATATATATATATATATATATATATATATATATATATATATATATATATATATACATATTGTTGCACCGGCCTCTAACACAAGGGAATTACACCGGTTCTCACTATATATAGTGCCAGTAATACCTACCCGGTGTAAGCAGCGACAGTACTACAATTGCCTTGCTGAATAGTACCCGTTTCCTACCTTTGTATCTTTGATGTTAAATACACTTGTTCTTTTAACCCAACTTCGACTTGATTTTCTTATTTTTACTATTGTGCCACGACACAACAGATTGGCGACGTCGGAATCGAAACGATATCATTGCAGACAATCACCTAAAATGATTGAAATACAAGGATTCGCAAGATTTTTACGGCAAAACAACTTCGTCATTTCAAACAGATATGTGGATACGCATGGATTAATAGCAAATTAGTTACTACAATAGTAATTTGGCGACGTAAAAAAAAAAAATTAGAAACAACCAAAAATTTGCTACCAAAAATCTACAGCGTGAGAACGCGAATAATATTGTCAATTATAGTTGAAAATACTGACACCAACGGCTTCGAAAAAAAAAGAGGTTCACTGTTTGTTTTTTTTTTATTTCTTTACAAGAAACCAGAGGTTTTTTTTTGTCACGGTAAGATTTTTTTTTCTCTCCTCTTCAAAGTTAAATGATTTGTCGAGTAAAAAATGTATATTCGCGTAAGTCATTTGTGCTTAACAAAGACTGTTAAAAATTCGAGTCATATTTGTGCAAAACCACAAAGAGATTGGAAAAAAAAATTGTGATTTTCCCATTAGTCGACACTCCTTAAAGTGACGGATTTTTTTGTTTTTTACGAGAAATACATATTTCTTGTTTGATGTATTAGTTGAGCAAACTAATTTTAGTAAGCAAGCCTTGGGAAAACTGATTTGTTTAATACAAGTGTAAACTGTATGGTGCGTAAATTGAATTCGTACCATGGACGCAGAATTAAGAGTCGCTCCTTCAACTGTTCAAATTTCAAACGGAACAAAGTCTCGCGTTGCAAAAGCAACAACTTCAACGACAACTTGAAAGCGAGGAGAAATTTAAAAAAGAGTTGTTGGAACAACAGAAACGCGTCGAACAAATCTTTATGAAAACACAGGAGGAACAGAGGAAACTTCTGGAGGCAACACAGTTAACGAATGCAAGCGAGAATCATAACGCATTCTCCCAGACGGCGGTGTGGAACGCTATTGAAAGTTTCAATTATAATCCAGAAGACGATGTCACGTTTGCTCATTTCTATAGAAGATATGAGGATATTTTTGTATCGGATTGCGGTACATGGACAGACGCTAAAAAAGTTAGGTTTCTGCTAAGAAAATTGGGAACTGCCGAGCATACAAAGTTCGTGAATTTTATCCTTCCAAAAAGACCAGTGAGTTGAACTTTCAAGAGACAGTTACTCTACTAACAGAACTGTTTTCTACAAAAACTCTTATTCACAGGAGATATAAGTGTATGAATATCACTAGAAGAGAGGAAGATGATTACACTACTTATGCAAGTATTGTAAACAAGCATTGCGACGACTTTAAACTGGAGGAATTATCCTCAGATAATTTTAGATGTTTAATATTTGTGCAAGGGCTGGTTTTAGGTAAAGACGCTGAGATCAGGCGTCGTGTTTTAAATAAACTCGAAAATGAGCCGAATTTAAAACTACAAAGCTCAGCGGAAGACTGTGAACGGATTGTTGCGTAAAACAGAACAGTCGTGACATAGAGGTCCATCATAAGAAAAATTTAACTTCAAAAAATAACCCGAGGAAAAAACAGGGAAAAGATCCACCTGGACCGTGTTGGAGGTGTGGAGATAAACATTGGTACAATGAGTGTCCCTACAAATTCAAACAATGTGACAACTGCTACCAGAAGGGGTATAAGGCATCACATTGTAGGAAAAAATCTGGTAGAAAGAAGACATCCATTAAACTAACGAAAATTGAACCAGAGGAACGAAATATCCGGAAATTTGTACAGGTCAAAATGTTTAAAAAAAAAAGTAAGACTACAGCTTGATAGTGGGTCTGATATTTCCATCATTAATATACAGACATGGAAGAAGCTTGGGAGACCCACTATGATTAAATCACATAAAACGGCGAGAAGCGTCAGTGGTGAAAAAATCACCTTCGTAGGAGAATTATTGACGAATATTTCTTTTCAGAATAAGACCGAAAAAGCGAAAATTTTTGTCATGCGAAAATCAAATAACCTCTTTGGAACTGATCTGTTAAAAAAATTTAGACTATGGGATCTGCCTTTAAGCTCTTTTTGTCAAAAAGTTGAGGATGCGAATGTGGAGGCAGAAAAACTTAAGAGGGAGTTAAAAGAGAATTTTCCAGACGTATTTACAGGCGGTCTTGGAAGGTGTACAAAAGCGGTAGCAAAATTTGAAGTCAAAGAAAATGAACAGCCAGTGTTCAAAAAGAAAAGAAAGGTTCCATACGCCGCTATAGAACAAATAGACGGTGAATTAGAAAGACTCGAAAACATGGGTGTCCTCGAAAAAATTAATCACAGTAAGTGGGCTACGCCAAAAGTTTACATTAAAAAGAAGAGCAAGGAGATTAGGGTTTGTGCCGATTTCTCAACAGGTTTAAACAATGCACTAAAGGATCACCATTATCCTCTTCCAAGCCCTGAAGAAATTTTGCTAAACTGAGTGGAGGGAAATATTTTTCTAAAATCGACCTGAGTGACGCGTATTTACAAATCCAGTCGATCAGGATATTCAAAGCTGCTATGCATCAATACCCATAAGGGATTATACAAGTTTAACAGACTTCCTTTTGGGGTCAAAGTCGCCCCTGCGATTTTTCAGCAAACAATGGACATGATGTTAAGTGGGCTGGACATCGCAGTAGGGTACCTGGACGATGTGTTAATGAAAAGCGCTAGCAAAGAACAACACAAAGCTCATGTAAACCAAGTATTCAAAAAGATCCAGGATTATGGATTTAAACTGAAACAGGAAAAATGTACCTTTTTCATGGAAAAAATAAAATTCTTGGGGCAAATTATCGATGAACATGGAAGAAGGCCGGATCCAGGTAGATCGAGTGCAATAAGGGACATGCCTGCTCCAGAAAATATTGCGTCTCTATAAATTTTCTTAGGGTTGGCGAATTATTACAATGTATTCGTGCCAAGTATGCATAAACTAAGATCACCCTTAAATGAATTGTTAAGGAAGGACCAAAAATGGGTCTGGACGCAAGAGTGCGAAGAAGCATTTCAGGAAATTAAAGAGATATTAACGTCTGACTTGTTTCTGGCACATTATAATCCCAAGCGTGATATTATAGTTGCAAACGATGCCAGTGCCTATGGCATAGGAGCGTGCATACTACACAAAATGGATGATGGAAAAATAAAATCCATAGCCCATGCATCCCGTTCACTTTTACCAGCCGAAAAGAACTACTCGCAAATTGAGAAAGAGGCGCTAAGCATTATATTCGCAGTAAAGAAATTTCATCGTTTCTTGCACGGTAGACAATTTCTGTTACAAACAGATCACAAACCTTTACTAACGATTTTTGAATCGAAAAAGGGACTACCACAACATACGGCGAATAGACTCCAAAGATGGGGTTACCATTCTTCTGAATTATAATTTTCAAATGGAATATGTACCATCTAAAAGACTTGGTCATGCAGATGGCTTATCAAGGTTAATTACTAAGCATTACTTAATACCTAAGCACACAGAACCATTGGAGGATATGGTAATAGCAGCCATTCAAGCGGAAGTTGAAGTAAAAAATACTTTATGTGACACGATAAGAGAACTTCCAGTAACGCTTGATGAGATTAAGAGTAAGGCAGAGGTGGACGAATTTATTATAAGCACGAAAGAAAAAATCAACAGTAACCAACTGGATGAGGAAATTTATTCAATTTGTGATAACGTCCTGTTATATAGAGACAGGGTCGTAATTCCTACGACATTACAGAAAAGAATGCTCAAGGAATTCCATGTAGGACATCCAGGCATATCAAGAATGAAAAGCTTTATGCGCTCTTTTCGTTTTCAGGCCAAACATGGATAAGGATATAGAAGAAAAAAGTCAGGGGAGTGTAGAGGATGCGCATTAGCTATGAAAGCTCCTCCGACTCAATTCGGAACGTGGGCAAAACCGGACCGACCTTGGTCGAGAATTCACTTGGATTTTGCTGGACCGTTAGATGGTTTCTGCTATCTCATTGTTATAGACAGTCTATCTAAGTGGCCGGAAATACTGAAATGCAAGAACCCCACATCCGAGGTAGCTATTAACTTCCTGTATGAACTATTCACTAGGTTTGGAGTTGTAGACTGCAATGTCACAGACAATGGAACGCAATTCACGTCTACCGAATTTAAACATCTCTGCGAGGATTATCCAATCGAACATATAACCATTCCGCCATACCACCCAAGAAGCAATGGGCAAGCGGAGAGATTCGTGGATACGTTCAAGAGAGCCCTGAGAAAGGCTAGTGGATCACTGACGGATAAGTCAATCCAACAGTTCTTACAAGTTTACAGGGTCACTCCGAATGCAAACATCGAAAGGTCGAAGACACCTGCTGAGGTCATGTTCGGACGCAAGGTTAGATCAATTTTCCACAAGTTGTTACCAAACCAGGATAGGCCAAACCTCAAAAAACCAATAACAAAAAAAAAAAACGGTATAAATTTGGCGAAAGAGTTTTCTACAAGATGCATAGAAATAATAGGACCTTTTGGGAGTCCGGCACTATTGAGAAACAAATAGGCAACATGGTCTATATGATTAAGGGACCAGATTTCGTGCACAAACGTCACACTAACCAAATCCGGAAAAGATACTCTAACAGTGAGGTGACCAGATCGCCCGAGGAGGACATCGTGGACACAGTGTTTGATACTTTTCAGGTGCCCATACCAGAGACAGCTGCTGAGAATAGGAGGTCAGAAAGAAAACGGAAATCAACGGAGTTGATTAGGGTGAACCCAAAACAAAAACGTTATTAATTCCCAGACGGGATATTTTCAAAGGGCGGGTGTTGCACTGGCCTCTAGCACAAGGGAGTTACACCTGTTCTCACTATATATAGTGCCAGTAATACCTACCCGGTGTAAGCAGCGACAGTACTACAACTGCCTAGCTGAGTAGTACCCGTTTCCTACCGTTGTATCTGTGATGTTGAATACACTTGTTCTTTAAACCAACTTCGACTTGATTTTCTTATTTTTACTATTGTGCCACGACACAACACACATATATATATATATATATATATACATATATATACATATATATGTGTATATATATATATATATATATATATATATATATATATATATATATATATATATATATATATATATATATATATATATATATATATATATATATATATATATATATATATAACGTGCAGAATAAAAAAACTGCTGGCATTACCATGTATATGCAACTCATTTAAGAAAATCTAACTATAACATTTTGGAAAAAAAAGTCAATCAAATTATTTCCCAGCATCCCCTCGTGTATATTATTTCCCAGCATCCCCTCGTGTATATTTTGATGCGATTGTGTAATCAATTAACAACTCTAGACTTTGCAAAAAGGGTCATTTGTTGCAAAGTTTTCTTTCTGTTGATGATGATAAGATTTAACGTACAATGGTTTTGTCCATTAGGCAGGACAGCAGGAAATTGAAATGGACTGGACACAAAGTCCGCGAAGATTTTTGCTATATTGATAGCGAATAATGAGTCTTTTAAAGATGCTGTTTCGGATATCAATGTGTCTGGGAATAGACAGGCCCATTACCATTCCATCACCAGTCTGTACGAATGACGCAGATATTTACATGGCTTATCGCAAAGTATTTGGGCAATGTCTAGTTCAATAAAATATTTTTTTTATTAAATTTACCTTCGTAGGACACAAGGTACCGTGATGTTAAACGTGAGTAAGGAGGTGAGAAATTCAGTCTGCGGCGTAATACAAAATCATGGCGACTCTGGGAAATCATAAATCCTTTGATCAATTGATTAAAGCCATTTTCCCGACAGAGGAAAGACAAACAAAGACATCTAAAAGAATTCTTAGACAAGGCTAAGAAAACGGAAATAAACGAAAAATCTTCAATTGTAAGAAGACAAAATATATGATGGACAGGAAGAACAGCTCAAGATGCTAGCTACGAATCGTAGATCACAAAATAAGCGACTACAAAAATTCAATTATCAGATTACCAGATGACAGAATGTGTGACACCGCAATCCGAAGAAATACTGGAATAGCTGACGGTACCTTCCAAATCTAAGAAACCTGAAAATCTTGTTAGAAAGAAAGGAAACGGTATTGACTGTACGTAATATAAGTCTTCCTATATGGTAATTAATGCTAGACAATTTTCTCACAGATGAAGTGACTTGTGGTACCCGAGATATGGCTCTACGGAAGGATGGTGAGAATAATATGGACGGGGCATGTAAGCAACGAGGAAGTTTTAAATAAAATGGAAACAAAACAGACTTATACATAAATCCGAAATGATAAAGCTTAAAACTTTAAAACACACGTTGAGGAAATAAGGCTTAGAGAATTTGACACTCTCAAGATATATGAAAGCAAGAGGTAAAAAAGTAGTCTACATTAGAAGTTTGTGTAAATGGATAGCAGAAAAGGGAATAGAAAGTTATTCAAACAAAATGTGTTCCAATGAATAGGAAATTGTATAGAGCTCTGATCGCCCAGGTTCTAAACAAGGATACGGCATATAAATGAAAATGGTGAAGTTTGACTTCTCCCAGAAACATTTAAAAGAAAAAGACAATACAATTGTGAACTCTTTGATATATACGCAAGCGTAATAAAAAAAGGTGTGTCGTCAATATCCAATCAAATTCCTCTCCTTTTCGTTTATTTTCTTCTCCCGTCACCGTGTAGAAATGGAAAGGTTTTTATTGTGATATTGAAATCGTGAGAAAATTAATTCTAATAGGATTTTTAGATGCAGTTTTGCATGGCAACATCGGTAACTCTGGAGCAGTAAATATTAGTAAGATACGATTCAAATGTACAGAACTATGTGACAAATATTGTTACCATTTGGAAATATCAGATGTATTCTCAAGTCGGCATACGAGGTCCACCAGTTCAATTTGGAAGTGAAACCCTAAACTAAGTAATGAGTTTATTGTTATTGCGGGTTAATAAACTAGTAAAATAATTCATTTTTTAGCGGGGAGAATTGCTTCCATTATTTGAGCATAAAAAAGAATTTAGCCGATAAAATTCCAAATATGTGAGCAATAACTGGGGTAGTAGATGTCTTCATACATTTTGCCATGATATTTTAGCGTAAGTGAATGCATAAAACTAATTTGTATATATATATATATATATATATATATATATATATATATATATATATGATTGTAATATATTGCACATTTAATGCTGATGTCAATAAACTAGTGCTCAAGGTAATAAATGTGCCCTTATAATATATATTCTCCCTCACTGATAATACGACTCGGATAACGCAATCTGCAGGTGCAAAGTGTAGACTGGTCATTACGTAATTTCAATTTTGATAAATAATCTGGTATACACTGCACCTGAAGATTGCGCTGTGCATGAAACTCGTAGACGAGCTCTTGGTGAGGAATAATATATATATATATATATATATATGCACACACGGACACACACACACATGAGTGTGTGTGTGTTGGCGTGTAAAAGTTTTCACTATCTTTTTAATGAATCCATAAATAGTATGAATAACTAAGATAAAGATGCCACAGATAAGATACGTCCTGAAGAAATCGGGCGCACGCACACACCTGATATCACCTGACAAGTGATTCCCGGAGAGTGCGTCTACGAAATTCTAGACACGGGATCCTTTTCTTGTATTACTTCTTTCTCTGTCTCTGCTTCCGTCTCTGTCTCTGTCTGTCTGTCTGTCTGTCTGTCTCTCTCTCTCTCTCTCTCTCTCTCTCTCTCTATATATATATATATATATATATATATATATATATATATATATATATATATATAAAGAAGTACAGTACGATATATAATCCGGTGTTCTTATAGATATTTTTATTTTTACAAAATAGTGCGCAATGTAAATTTACAGAGGATTAATATTATAAATTAATTGATTTAAAATGTTTTTTCCGCTACACAGTTCTAACCATGTTTCAAAAATGGAAGCTAAAAGCCACGAATTTAATTTTGCAATTAAATTAAAGACATTAGTTCCATTTCATCCTCAAGCGAATTTTGGAGTAACTTTTAAAATTCCTGGGTTTTAAATACACAGCTAAAACAAAATTCATGTTTTCAAGGTTACAGATAAATCTATTTTGCTAGACAAGTGGTGTTTGGTTGTTCAATATGTCTATATTTTAATGTATCAGTTATTGTTACGTTTTGGTAGTGGGTAGGGATGTATTTTTCAATGAAATCTAACATCCGTTAAAAGCGTGTCGTCTGGATTTTTCAAAAATGTTATTGTTAACGGCTAAACTTCTTACAGCATTTTTTTACTTCGTATATTTAAATATTTGGTGGGCGTGTTTAGGTAAGAATATTTTTTATTTAACTACAATTTGAAATATTTTTACTTTTAATTTTTAATATACTATATTTCTTTTAAGAACAATTAAATGTAATTAGAATCCCTTACAGTTTATAGAATTATTATCACATCAAGTATATTACGATTTTTAAAAATTTTATATTTAAATATTATTTAAGTAAAATTTTCAATTCTTTGATTTAGTAAACTTTATTTATTTTATTTTTTTAAGCATATTTTCCCCTTACGGAAAAAATAGTTAATTCATTTCTCTGATTTAGTAAACTTTATTTATTTATTTAATTACAATTTAAAAGAAATTTAGGTTAGAATTCATTTTAATTAACTACAATTATAATTACAACTTTAAAGTATTTTCATTATTAGTTTTTATCGACTATATTTCATTTAATAGAAGTAACTGTAATACATTTATTTCTATTAAATGAAATATAGCCGATAAAAGCTAATAATGAAAATATTTTAAAGTTCGATATACACTTGAGAAAGGTCGGAGAGAAAAACGACTGAAACTTTGAGATAATAACAAAAATGATGAGGACAACAGTCCAAATATAAATTGTGTAAAATTTTATATATATATATATATATATATATATATATAATGTGTGTGTGTATGAATTGTTTCAAGCAAGTTTTATTAACGTGTATGAAAATATTTTTTCTGTACAACTTTTTCTTCTTTTTTTCTGAATTCCAACGTAACCGTTTTATGCGAGAATTAACTTTCGTGGATATTTTTATAATCGTTACCAAGTTGTGTTTTTTTATTTATTAGAATTGCTTCTATACCTGCTGGAATCAATTTCAAGTCACTTAGATGTGATGTCATTTACACCGGTCAAACTGAATTTACATATGCATTCTTTTGATGAAGCTTCAATAAACATTATAGGAGCAATTTTTTTTTATAATTATCTGACATCTTTGCTATCAAGAGTTACAAATTTTGCGATTATTTCCCTTTATAAAGACTCTTCGCATATAAGTCACAAATATTAAGTTTTGTTGTTGCTATATAAAATAAGGGTTAATTTCAAATGTTTATGGCTGCCAACCAGAAATTGACAGGAGAAAGACACCCTAGTTAATGTTGGCTGCTTCATTTGTATTACAATGGCTTCCAGTAAGTCGAGTCTTTCTTTATAGTGTCCTATACACTATTTTCGTGTTATCTATTAAAATTTCTCGTGTTTTAATGTAATTTATGTTATTATCATTATTATTCTATGAAGCCTGATTTATTTTATTTTTTAGTAACTTTCTATCACTTCCTTTCCGTTCGTCTATTTATGTTGCCATTTTCGAAACGGCATTACCAGCTTCTCTCCACCATCAATTGTTATTGTCTGAAAAAGAAAAAAATAGAAACATTGTTATTAAAGTTCAGACTAAACTTTCCTCTTCATCAGTCTTTTGAACCAACTTGTTAAAAAGACAAATAAAGCCACAAAATAGGAAAGAAACGGAAAGCAAACATTGTTCTGAAAAGAGTGATTACTAGTGAGATAGTTTTAAAGATCTATCATTTGTGAAATTAGAAGTCGGCCTGAAAACTACTCCTGATCATATACCATTTGAATATATTCTCTTGAGAATTTTTTTTTTTTTATTTGGGTTAATAGATTCCTTTTCTTTTTGTCTTAAAGACATTTTGGTAATGTCCATGTTGGACGTTCTCCACTGAGACCCTCTTGTTCAATTATTGGCTGAAAAGATCTGATACTAAAAAAAAATACCAAAAAGGCCTACACTTTCTGTTTATTAAATTCAAAAGCAAAGAAGAAAACTTACGAATCGAGTCCGGACAAAACAAAAAAGTTTTTGTTTTTTTTTCTGCTATAATCAATGTTACTTTGCATCAGTGGCGTGATTCCAGTCTTTAGATCGGTTACCTTGACAATTACTTGCCAATATAACAGAAAAGGATCGATATTCTTCAGGTTTATAGTTTTCTTTAAATCAATGTGAAGAATGAGAGATGAAGAAACTCAAAGAGACTTGGTCTGAACTCTATTAATTCTTTCACGAAACTCTATTAAATCAATTCCTATGTCTGTTGCTATCAAAATTCGTTCAGTGGCATCATGCTAGACAATTTTTCTCGACAGAATGTATTTTACACATTTATAAGTCTACCATTTGTCCGTGTGTTAATTATTGCTAGGTATTTAGAGATTTTTATGAATTCCTAAAACGAAGTTATTGATCATGATCTGGCATCTCGACTTTCACACCGCTAAAATGCATCTTCCCTGCATATTTTCTATAAATCTTTTCATGGTAATTGTTCTGATCAGTTTTCCTCTTTGGTACCTCGACTTTATAAATTTAGGCGCAGAACTGGATTGGCTGGTAGGTCTCGTCCTTTTCCTGTGGAAATGGATAGATGTAAGTGTATGATGTCTTCCAACATTTTATTTTTTAACACAACCCTCTCGTAGAAATCTCTTCTAGTTTCTTGTTTTCCAGTCAACTTTGATGTTCCAAGATTTAAATTCAATATCAACCGTTATCGTCTGCCTTCTTATACTCTATTCTTTTGTTGTTCTTTCTCTTTAATAATGTTTTTATTTTTCTCATATTATTTCACATTCAGTAACCCCTTGTGTCTTTGTGGATTTATTGCCTTGCTTCTGATGAAATGACTGTAAAATAATAGAAACAGAGAGAACCTGTTTGGATTTGCCAGTTTTTAGCAAATGCAATTTTTCGGTTCAGGGTCAGAGCGGCAAGAAATTTCCTTTCTCTTTAGCCGGAGGAATAGAATGAATAATTCCAATCTTTTTGATAAATTTTCATAGGCAACAAAAAGAATCGACAGCAGTATTACCATTTTTATAACAGTAACCCGCAAGAAAGTTGTCTGCCTATTTTAGTAAGGCATGATATAACAATGGGATATAAAAGAGAAACATTATTTACATTATTTGAACTGTTGTCCTCATCTTCCTTGCCATATTTACGACGTTTCGGCTGTGGTCTGATTCGGCCTTTTTCAGGTGATTGAAATTTCGAACTGAAAACTTTATTTTGTCCAGCAGAGCAGATTGTTCTAGTTCCACGTGCCATAAGTCCTCAGGATGTCTTGGTAACAGTTATCCCCTTCTCACTTAACTCTCAAATTTTTTTGTTCACCTCAGCTGTAGCCAGGTATTGAACTCACATCTCTTTGGATCAAGTCACTGAATTCACCCAGCGCTTTTATCCCTTGGGCCATATGTCCTCATATCACGAATGAATAAAAATTATTTTACTCCCTTTATATTTAATCAAACTGATGGTGAGGCGTTTTCTTCAAGTCTAAAATAGATTATTTTTCATATATATAGAAGAAATAAATATAAATTAGCAATTTAGAAACAATAAAAAAACTCCAGCTTTAATAATCTGAAATATCATCCTTTGCATTTAAACAATACATAGAGATGACCAAAGATGTTTCTTCAGTTTTGCCATGTAACACAAATGGTACTTAAGATTCATGTCACCACATTAAACCCGACCACAAAAATCATCTAAGTTCATAGTAACTCACGATCAACATTACAAGGAATATATTTTGTCATTAGCAGTCAGAAAATACTTTTTTTATTTAACGCCATTTCAATTAAAGAACTATTTTATAAGGATTATCAGTTTATCCTAAATCATCCACTAGCCGTTTATAAAATTCCAATGCTTCATATCATTTTTCCATACTCTGTAACTCTCTGAAAGTTAGTCTTTCTAAAGACTGAATAACCTACTCTATACTTATTATTGAAACATAGATTCGTCCATCCGCTATGAATAGAACGTCGGCTTATGGAACAGTTGGTCGCAAATGTTGGTTGTTTGATTTCTTTCACGGCATAACGACACCTTATGGGCCATTTAATTTTATTTATTAGTGATCTTTGGTAATTTGTTTCCAGAAAAATGTATTACTAGAATATTTTTCTAATGTATTTTTATATTTATATTTTGACCCCAGTTTGAGAGTTCACTATTTGCACATTGATGGGAAGCTAACAGGTGCTAACACCCCGGGTCGCAAACGGGTTACACTTTTCATTTGTACGCTTGTCTCACTGAAGTACTCTGTTCTTAATCCATGTTCTCTTGGGATTAAAACTTTCTTCACTCGACCTTTTGTTCCAGTGTTTTTCTTACAGTTTCACTAACCAGCAACTATGAGTGTTACATAAACATTATAACAATGTTTTTAACAAATGATAATTCACAATGATTTTCATCCTAAACAATGAAAGATATTATGCTTTCGAATTTATTAAAATTTAACATAGGAAAAAACATTTCCTGGAAGCAAGATCCAGTTCTCTGCCCCACCTGCAGGAAGAGTCAGAAGTGTTTGTCAGATAATTTTTACAATTTCATTAGCCTCAACATCCGTTCCCCTGAATCCCGATTGTAATTTCATGGATTATTATACGTGTGATGCCGTTGAGAAAGACACTAATCGCACTATTGATACCACAAAGTATTCTCTATCCATATTCTCATGTGATTAAGCCCTTTCTTTCGTTTCCAATGTTTTCCTTGTAGTCTTACTGGCCAGCATCTATGTTATATGAACTTTATAACGGACACAAAAAACTGATCACAATTTAATAAAAAGAAATGAGCAGAAGGTTGTTTTCCTTAATCTCCAACAAACGCCATCTGAGGGTTTTTTTTGTGTGTCAACAGTGAGAGTGATTCGTGTTACCTCATATCTTTGAACAGGGTCTCAGACTCAATTTGGAAGGCTATGTGGAGTTGATGAACCGTGGTAAATCCTTAGCTGGAGAAGGTGGCTGCTGGAAGACGATGTTTGTGCTAGCAAGATTCAGTTCATTGCTTCAGATAGGGTCAGAAGTGTTTGCCTGATAATTTTTACGCCTTAACAAGCCTCAACGTCCGATGCCTTAACTCCCTTTGTTTTTAATCGCATGGATTATTGTGGGGGGGGGACATTGAGAAAGGCACTAATCTGAAAGTATTCTCATTCCACGTTCTGATATGATTAAATGCTTCTTCACTCAACTTTTTCTTCCAGTGTTTTAATTGCAGTTTTACTAACCAGCAACTATGAGCGTTTTATGAACATTTTAACAGTAACCACGTTTAATATTCTTGTATAAATGTTCTGTCATTACGATGCTTCATAAGTACTTTCTTTTTTCTGAACTAATTGCATGAGGAATAAAACAACTTAACTAGTATGCATGGGTAGCAGTTAAGAAGAAATTTGTAGCCTACCTTAGTTTTTGAACGGGTGTAGTAACGTACAAAGAGGATTAAGAAAACAATTTTGTTCCACGCTACGACAATATATGGACGCATGAAGGAAGATTATACAAGAAAATCTTAGAACTCTGCTACCCTGCTCTGCCTCACCCACCATACTCATCTGATCTTTGACGAACAGATGATTACCTTTTTATGGTAGCTGCAAAACACTTTAATTGAAAAACATATGGAAGAGGCGAGAGAACACATTTTCACTTCAAGACATGCGGCATTTTACTCAAAGAGATAAGTGTCAGCATATTATTCAAAATAATATTAACGGTCGTATTGACCAAGGTTGAAAGCAAAGAATTTTCATCCCGGGAGTTCTGGAAGGTCTCCAATCAAATTCAGGATAGATCCAAAATATCAGTGCCTATTATTATAAATAAGCCCGCGGTCATCTCATCCTAGTCAGATAAGGTGAAGCTCTTCGCCACAATCTTTGTCTCTAACTCAACTTAACAAAGGTCATATCCTTCCAGCATTCCCCCACCGTCTCACTGAGCGTAATCTTGGTAATAATTTCACAATCTGGCTTCTTGAAGTTCGTTTCCAATTTTACAGCGGTATGTGTTTCTTAGAGGAGTAACTAGATTACTTTTTATTTAATTTGTTAATTGTTTATTATCCTCCCTAAAAAGTATTTGTCGTTTAGTTGTTGAAGAATAAAGATGATAAATACAAAATGAAATTATTTATGTTACACAAAAATTATTTCGTTTTTTACCTACAGACATGACCTGCTTGATCTGTCATTGGTTCACTTATGAAATTCTGATCATTGGTTCGTTTGTATCAAACCTAATAATGTCATTTAAAAGTAGAAGCTTTACATACTACGACATTGGTACATTAAATTTTCACATAATTAAAATACGGTTAATCAATTTATCAAATATTTCTACAAAGGCAAAAGAAATGTATGAAAATGTAGGAAACGTACGTATTTATTTATCAACCAATTTATTGCCTGTGACATTTAGAAAAGTCCTGAATATTTTAAATTTTGTTTGGACAATTGAACTTTTTAATATTGTGGATATTGCTAGTCAAAGAGAGCGGCCGATTTATTCTTCTATTTTCATCTGGTATAAAATTGCAGATTATTGGCCGAATTGAAAGCTTAAATCAGCCGAAAATTAATGGAAATAATCATGAAGATCGCAAAAAAAAAATTATAGCCTTTATAATTTTCATTTACGAAATGAAGAATCGAGTTCTATTAATATAACGTCTTATCAATAAGTTTATTGATATATCTAGGTAAGATAGAGGTTTAATTCTCGCAAAGATAATGAAGATATTTAACAGATATGATCGGCTTATAGTTTTACTTGTTTCTGACTTTGTTAGCTTATTAGTGTCTGCGTACTTTAGGCCTGGAAAATACCACATATATAAAAGATATTCCATTTTGATAGCGAGTAAGAAACGAATACGACATATCAGAGCTTTTTTGTTCTCATATAGAAAAAGAAAAAAAGAAAGAAAGAAAGTAGAACAGGCGATAACCCTATCGTGTTTAACGTCTGTTTTATTGAAATGGGAAAACTAGTCAATTTCAAATCTTTTCATTTGCTCCCTATTATTTCTTTAAATAATGACCTGCATCCATACTGATGATTGCTTTTAAAATGTTTTTATTAATGTTGTTACACTCGCATATTTACCGATGCGATACGAGAATTTCAACGTGTATTTTATAACCGTAAAACTCACACGGATCTTATTCAATGATTAAATTAAAAATATTTTTATTTTTCTTCCAAGTTACCAATTTACTTAGTGATTAGTAATTTAACAAATTAAAATTTATTGAAACAAAACAATTACAATTGACCACCGATGACAATTCCAGAACAACGTAACAATAAACAATTTTTTCTAACCTCTGCCAGCCGCAATGATGGAGAAAGCATTACCTCGAACAATGGTCAGTGAGACACGCTTAATCGAGACGCAATCGCGCCAATCCTCCGAAGGAACGGATCGAAAGAGGGCCAATAACCCCTGAAGTCTCCACTGCCACAGGAGTTAAAAAAAATCTATCAGCAAGAGAAAAATATTTAACTATTTTTTTCATCTCTGCGTCCCGGGCGACGGATCCTGGCTCAACCGCGGACCTGATCAAATTACCGGCCAAAAATGTATCAGCACAGGTCGCATCCCATTCAACGATCAATGATTAAATTAATAATTATGATTCTTCATAAGTGGAATGGCCAAACTGTGCCATTTTAAATGAAATTCTCCTATTTAATTCACTTTGCTAAAACGCTGATAAATTGAAGAAGGCTTACATAATTTAACACTTACATGGTGTATAAAAGAAAAAGATCTGACGGGACAAGCAACAAGGAATGTATTTGAAAAGTTTGAGGAAAGAGACAGACGAATAAGTGTCATGAAGAATGAGACGACAATGTCAAAGAGTTATATAAAATAAAAAAAAGACAGGAAATTGTGAAAGATGGCAGCTCACGTCCTAAGGAGTTAAAACACAAACACATGCACACAAACAGACACAAATGCACACACACATGCAAGATTTATGTCATCAAACTAAGAAAGAAAACATATAGGTAGTGATAGAAAAGTTAAAAAAATACTTCATAGAAAATTCGAATTGTCAGTCAGTTATATGCCATGCGTGATAAACGCTTAGGCGATCATGTATCTTTTGATACGTGACTGGTGGGAGAAGAAGAGGATTCATACCTTTTACAAGGGTGTTAGCACGAATACCGTGCGAAAATTCGAATTGACACTTTTTAAAATAAATAATAACCTTTTGCAGATATATGTGTATTTGTTCTAGTTCTTTAAAATTGTTGAAATTGCGTATAATTGCTTCGAAATCAATGAATATGAACATAAAACCGAAAACAAGTCATTATTTGAAAAATACTAACTACACTGGCAGAGAAAGCTGAAATAAAATATCAGAAACAAAATTGTCGTTCATAATAAATAAATTCCATTAGAGCTGATTTGCGTCCCAACCTATTTGTGTAAGTTACAATTCAGTTCTTATAATCGTGGAGTGTTTCACTAATTATATAGTGTTGTTGCTTTTGATCGTTAGATTCAAAGTTTATCTTCCAAGCTGCCTAGTAATTTGGTAATTAATATTTTTTTCTTTCTTTCTAATTAAAGCCAATCGCTTATAACCGTCAGACCGGCTAATGCATAATGATTTAATCTTTGGTCACCTGATTTTCTTTCCTCTCTCACTTCTTTTATAATGAAAACTAAAAGCAGTCGTCTTTGCTATTTTTTAAAATATTCTGCAATCATTTTGACTGTAAACCTCGTCATCAATTTTTTTTTTAAATCTGAAAAGGTTTGTCTGAATTCTATCCAGGCATATCAATTCTTGGTTGTCATACCTATGACAAACAAGTTGAAACCAACGGTGATAAGGGCGCTGTTTGAAGCCAACCAAGGATTTCTCTTGAACCCGGTTATTCCTGGGTACAACTAATCTATGAGTCTGCTGGTATCAAACAAATATCCAGATTTAACTGAAAAATTGACACTTAGAGGACCAATTAAGAAACTTTTCGCAAGAATCTACATTAATTAGTCATTGGAGAGATTCGGAACAGTGTCATCTGTGTGAATGTTGTGATAAAGCAATAATTGATTGAATCATTTCATCCCAAGCAATAAAGCCACAGGAAAAGAGATTAGTAAGAATGAAGGAAACAGAAACAAAGTTACAATAAAAAGAATATGATTCAATAAGACAGAATATGGCGAATGGCATTGCATATACAATTTGAAGCCTGTAGTTGACCAGAAAGCAATAAGCTGGAAGATAGTTCCACAATTCCAGATGTGTGAGAAAAGAAATTATTAGAATAGAACTTAAGGTTAAATTTAGCAATCTATATAGTAAAATAACTATATTTGAATTCATGAGTCGCTGTACGAAAAAGGAAAGAATTATAGATATTTAAATATTTAGAAAAAGAAAATTGGAAGGTTAGACAGGTTACAGCGGTGGGAAATTGTCTGAAACCGAGGAGAAATGTCAGAATATTACAGGACCTTCTTTGAAAATGTCCATTCTGCAGAAACGTTGATAATATTCTTTTCGGGTGCTACTTTTGGAGATACTTTTATAGCAACATTCTTATTCTCTTTGCTCTCGTAATGTAGCGAGGAAGCCCGTGAGAATATATATATATATATATATATATATATATATATATATATATATTGTCGTTGCTTGGAAATCTTCCATGTAAACAGAAACAAACTATCATCACTGTTTTGTCCGTGTATAGCTTAATATATTGTAATGTAATTGTCATCTTTGATAATGGCTTATGTAAGCGGAAAGTTGAGATAGGATTAAAAAATAGGTATCAATATTGTGATTTTCTTTCTTCATTTAATGCTAATGTTATTAAGCTTATCAGACGATATGAAAAGAATTTACATGAAATAAATCGACAACACTTGTCTATATTATTTAATGAAATGTATCAATATATATATATATATATATATATATATATATATATATATTCAGACAGGTTTCGTTAAATAATTTAGACATGTTCTGTCTACTTCTTTTCGATAAGATCATTTCATATTCGCGAATAATCTTTTTGTGCGGATCTTACAAAACAAGAGGAAAACACTGTGTTGGCTCATATTGTATTTATTTCCGATTACTTTCGACATAGCCTAATTTCATCATCAGAGTACTCTTAAATATAGAGAAAATATTTCGTTTTCATGGTTGGGAAGGACAAAAATAGTTGTGCTCATCCGAAAATTACCATTTTCATATGTGGTGTCTTCGAAAGTTCTCGGAAGAAATATATTTATGAACCAACAAGGATTTTTCCTCTCGTCTTTTAACAACCGCACAAAAAAAAATCTTATTTGCGAATATGAAAGGATCTTATCGGAAATAAGTAAACAGAACGTTTCTAAAGTATTAAAAATCCCTGTCCGAATGAAAACATCTTGCTGAAATATACATATCTATAGATATATACATACATACATACATATATATATATATATATATATATATATATATATATATATATATATATATATATATATATATATGGGTCTAATCTCCCTGTTTATATTGTCATTCCACCTTTATTGTTCGTGTTTTTTAAATATACCCTCCCCTTTTAGTCGTTTGAATAAATCTTTACCCCCACCCCCGCCGGTGTTTTTTCGTGTGTTTTTTCTTGTTTTTCTTTTTCTTTGGTCACGTGGTATGATTTTGATTATCGCCTATAAATATGCAGTTTCCATTTGCCTCTTTAGGCAGCTTTCCCTGACGATCCGTTTAGGTGAAACCTGGGTAGGTTTTTCTGGCTCACTAGGTGTATCTAGGTCTGCTCTACGGTTGTATTGAGCTCTTTTGTTAGTTAGTTGTTTACTCGTATCGGGGTTTTTTCTTTGGGCTTTAAACCTGTATCTGTGCGATTTTTTTGACAGACTTTCATGTTTCTAGCTCTTTCTTTTTTAAAAATCTTTTTTTCCTTCGAGATTGATTTGATTATTGGCAAATCAAAAATGTGAAGGTTTTTCGAAACAAGTATAGTTATATATATGTTTGGATTGATGTGAGTTTGTGACCCTGGGTTTCACGCTTTTACGATCGTCAGACAAACTGATTAATTTTTTTTAAATTTTGGGTTTATATAGATTGCGTGCATTGGTGTTATTATGGAAGTGGGGGGTCGTCGTCGTGATGTCACTGATGCTAACGCAAATATAGATGCATGTCCGTACACCCGTTGAGGTACGCAGACACACATACACACTCGCTCGGAGCTCATACAGACATAAACATATTTGAACAGTATGGGATTTGACATATGTATGTATATGGGTGCTGTTGTCTATATACATACGCATTTGTATGTTGAAATTCAAAGATCGCGAGTGTAGCGAACATTTCTCGTGAATGTCTCGTGAATGTATACATTTCAGCAATCAGAGCATTTTTCTATTTTTTCGCTGAATAATATTTCCTCGCATGCAGGTATATACGTGTGATGGGGTTTGTGTAAAATTATGATAGGTAAAAATTGCTATTATTTTTAATTTTTTAAAGTTTATTTGTTATTGTTTTAAAGTTGGTTATTTGCTTGTTTTTGATAACTGTGTATATATAACTGGTAGAAATTTACATATATATATATATATATATATATATATATAGAGAGAGAGAGAGAGAGGAGAGAAGAATATAGGAACGGGAATCGTTTACTGCAGATATTGAATTAAAATAAGAACCTTCTTGTTGTTTTGAAATATTTTAGTTAAGGTGCTAGGTGAAAATACGCAAGTGCAAATATGGTATAATAAATAAAGGGAAATTTAATGGATTCGTAGAAAGTAGGATCACATGTGGAAAGCGAGAGTATACATTTGAAAATAGAATAATACCTCGTGTACGTCATCAAACAAAGGAAATTTAATTGTAGAGTAAGGATAGCTACAAAATTATCGAAATTAACACGGAAAGAAATGGAGTTGATGACGTGCTTGGCGTAGATGAAAAGACAAAAGGAGAAAAAATGATTGAAAAATAATTAGTTTATCTGGCTTCCCATAATTGAATAAAAGATATTTGTATAAATGCCTGTCAGAAATAGATAACGAAGATAGGTGACGATTTCTTCAGCAATTTCTGATTACCTCCCTGATTAGGTCAGACTTTTGAACTCCGATCGTATGTCAAAACAGAAGAATTACAGTGTTGAGATAGGATTATTAGCTAATATTTATATATAGGGTGCGATGGATAAATTGTCGTGTAAATGACCCAAAAAATCAAAATAACGTTGACATCTCATTTTAACAGATATATTTATCAAAATTAGACTTGAAATAACAAAGAGTAAATTTATTCGATGAAAACGCCATTGCCTTCAACCACAGTTTCGAAACAACTTCGGACTCTCCTGCAACTCTTCTGTTTATGTTGGTGAATTCTGCCATAATCTTTGCCTTGCTCGTACCGTCCTAGCACTTCTGTATTACCTCAGTGTCGCTGCGACACAACAGGAAAATGGATATGTCATCAACGTACGCGAAACCATGACTCAAGTGCCACCAGGGACAGCGTTTCCGCGTAGGGTTGAACTATACGCATTATCCCTGAACCAGAGAAGTAGGCCTCCAACGCGAAAGCCTAAACTAAGGGTGACAGCGGAAAATCCTGTCGAACCGAATGTATTCGTGGCTTCGTTAGACATATTGTTTAAACTATGCCTAACTATCTGACGCTCGTAGCTCCAGAGCTTGCCTAGTTCAACCTATCTCTAGGGAATCCTGTCCAGCCTCCAGGACAAACTTTTCTTGAGAGTCTTCACCTTCTTAGGTTTATCTAGAGTGAGCCGTTGGCTTTATTCATAGAGAAAGATCTAATGTCTCTCCCACCACTTATTCTCAATAATCACCCTACTTGTTCCCGTTGCACTAATTTAGTTAGCTGCTGCCGGACGTCCCGCTTCCGATTAAAGACAAATTGAACTTCAAGTGACCAGCCATTCTAGTTCTAGCATCTTATACCATGCGGGCACAAAAAAGTCTATGGTCCGAATAGCCTAACCAGTGGAACGTGGGACAATGTAGGAAATCCAGTTCGACCGTTCTCATTAACAACCTATCCAGGTAGCTGGCTACGCAGATAGGCATCCACTTAAGAGTCCATGTCCACATCTCCCTCCCTTTGGATGATCGACTCGTTATTTATCGACGAGACCAAAATCGCCGATCAGATCAACCAAGCTACAATCGCGGAATAATCTGTTAGCTCCTCGTCCTCTGTCTAATTTGGGGCCCAAGACGTCATTTCAGTCACCCATTAAAACTAGGCGCTACGAGTCCAAAAGGAACAGCCTCAACGGACGGTAAGGAGACACGCCCCATCTAAACGTTGGGTACATAAACCGCACCGATCTGAAACGAAGCACTGTCCACGGCAGAATTGACCACAATCATCTCCCTCCACCGCATCGACATGAATAAGATTCACCTTTGCACCCAGTATACGTTGAACTGGCAAGGAAACAGATCTCTCAAGCTGGTGCCCGTATGTTGAAGGGAGAACAATGTCAACAGACAGTACATGGGCATCAACATCCCAAAGTCTGTCTCCTGGATCGCGGCCACATCTACACCAAAAGACAGGAGATCACTAAGCATGTGGGCTTCTTTACTCCGATCAGTCAAACCTCTCTGGTTAGCTTGATAGGCATTTATCTCTATAAACGCAAAATGGACGGATATCTGCGTGAGTCGTATTTTCCTAGCCTACCTTTGTCCAGGTCAGACGTGCACTGTCCGTCTGTGACAATATCGCCAACGTCAGTGGCAAAAGTTAGCTTCAGCGCCCTGTGTAACGAAGGGTGGATCAAAATTGGGGACCTCCTTGAACAATGTTTAACTAATTTTCGAAGCTCTGGATTTTTGGGAAGGATTCATTAGTCGCAGCAATGGCATCCCATGTTTTTGTGCCTGAAGTCTTGATTACGGTTAAAGTTCCTAGAATTGCCCGTTGTTTTATCATCAACAGATATTAATTTGAACAAAGTCCTTATGTGGGCCCTCCTCTGGGAAGAAATGTTCCTCTCAAGAAACTCTGTATCCACAATGTCCGCCTCTTTGCAGAAGGGTTTCTTTTTCTTTTGGGAAGGTATGGGGGAGATGTCGGAGCCATATCAGGAGAATAAAGGAGGTTCCTAGGTATGCCTCAGATTGTGTCATTTCTGACTGGCGAAGCAGGGGCAGATTAAGACTTGACCTGTCCCAAGTTTCGTTCCGTCCTGATACATCCGGGCTTCTTTTCGTAAATGTTCGTCCTCCTCCTGCTCATCCTCCCCCTTCCTTTTCAAAAAAAGAGGACCCAGGTGGTGTCACCCCGTCCATCTCTATACCCTCGTCTATCAGCCTTCTGCTGCTCGTGTTGTTTTTTTTTGTTTTTGTTGTTGCTGACGTTTTTACTGTTTTTGCTGCTTTTGATGTTGTTGCTTCTATTGTTTTGGGATCTGCTGTTTCTGTTGTTGCTCTTGTTCACACTGGTGAAATTATTCATTGTTGTTTTTGATGCTGTCGTTCTTGTCAAAATGTCGTGTACCCCCCAAAATATCTTGCGAGACATTTTCACCTGCAGGATTTTATCCCTGGTGACAATGCCTGTTTTAGTCTTTCCTGACACAACCTTCTTCACCTGCTTATATTTAGTGAAGAAGGCTCCCAGAATCCCCTCCCCTATATCCTTGTGCACTCCATGTAAAGTGATCTTGGTCCTTCGGGTTCTCATGTATTCAGTTTGAAGCCTCACCGATTTGACGATTGAGATTTTTCCCGCCAGAGCATTTACCTCCTCTTCCGATGTCCCACATTTCGTTTGACTTTCTTGCCATCACCTTCACTACAATGTTTAGACATTTGAGTGCCTCCTTTATTCTTTCCCTGCTGGCACCCACCAACTTTCAGATATTTCCATCGGATGTTAGCAGGGAAATTGTCCTTTTTTAAAATTTCCTCCCATGCCGATTGAATGGTCAAGAGTTCATTGCCTGAAATGTATTCCTGGTATTTAATATCCATACACCTCTTTTTCGTCTGTCTGCCGCCCATGCTGAGATATGGGGACTTGCTGGGTGATCTAGCTGTTGAGACAACTCAAACATTTTGACCGCGGCAAGACGCAAAAAAAAATAGTTCACAAGACAAACACATGTGCGAAAAAATCTCGATACAAATAAGCAAAATAAACAAAATAAAACAGAAATATATCAAAACGTAAAAAAAAAACATTGCTTGAAAGTTTTGCTTAAGGAAGAAAGGCAAACATATAAAACAAATATAAAATAAAATACAAATTTAAAAAAACAATTACAAAAGAAGAATGAAAATAAAAGATAAAAACAATGATTTTACAGAAAATAAGAAAAGAAAATTTAACGTAAAAAAGTAAGAATAAGAAAGACGTATACTGAAAGTGCACACAAATATTTCGTTAGAATCGCCCACACCTGTCCGAGCACAATTAACACGTAAGGAACCGAACAAAAAACCGTAACTGCCATCTTTAAAATAGAAAGTGACCAATGTGAAAAGACCTACGTCACTTCCCCTTAAACCAGAACGAGACAAAACTAGGACAACCGAATGATCTTATTTTTCCTCTTAGCTCCAACAAGTGGGAGTATAAACTCTCACAACAAACACGAAGTGGGGTTACAGGTAAGATATTTCTACTTATAATCGGGAATAATTATTACACCCCATTAAACTCTTTCACTTAAAAAAAATGTCGCTCACATTTGCTGATGGTAGGAATTATGATCAGAAATGATTCGACTTGTAAAGCAGCTAAAACCCCCTACATACAGTAGGAAACCCAAGACGCCGTCGAGGAAGAAAATAAAAAAGACAACCCTCCCCACAAACAGCAACCTGTCTCCCCTCTTTTAATTTTTCTATCTTCTTTCTTTTATTTCCTTCTTTCTCCTATTTTCTTCTTCTCCTCCTCCTCCCTTATATGATTTTTACGTCATTTCCTCAAGTTTAAACAACAACTGAACGCCCAGCCATCTCCGTCGTAGGCTTAAATGGATATGATCTTTTAATCTATAACCATTTTGAAGCTTTTTTCTGCAGATTCTGAAACTGCTATGATGGCCTTTCTCATTCTTCATCCATCGATCAAAGTCGACTTAGGTTTCTGCATAAAGATCTTCCTGCGAAACCACAACGGATTCAGAAGGAAAACAGGCAGTTGCCCAATGGTTGAACCTGCATTTCTCTAAGAGCTGTTATTTTTCGAGCTTTCACTCAAAGGCCTTCTTCCAAATTCTCTTCACAAGATACCATAACATCGGGTATTACACATGGAAACAAGTGATTAGAATAGTGAATCCGAGTGCAGGGAAGATGTTGCTATCTGCTCGGGAAAACTTCAACTGGCTTCCGAGGTCTACTCTTAGCTGACAGTCACGAGCGGAAGAGAGCATTCAAGATATCGGTTTACGCGCTGAGTTGGGGTTTTCGCAGATTTTGACAAAATTAATCGCCTTCATTTCAGGCTTAATACTGCAAACTGAATCGACCAATGACTAAAGTACCTGGTCATGTCTCCATTGGTACCTACCATAAAAAATGGCTCGTGAACAGGCGGTTAGAATGAGTTTCAGCGTATCTTTCCTGGCATGATAGGATGTCGAAAATCCCCCACCACCAAGTTTGCAGGACTAGATAGTACATCATACTTGTACATTAAATTTAATCCAACTTACGTCGGAGAACCAGATCTCGGATCATCTTATTTTTCGCCGTAAGAAATTCTCTCATCGAGCCCATGGATTTTGCTGGCTTAGACCAGCTCCTTGCATATTTTTTCCTCAACGTTGACTCGGAAATTCTCCTGAATTATTTGCCGCTAATCTTTCCTCTAGAATATTCAATTCGGGTTCTAGTAAAGAATCCTAAGCCAGGATCTCCGATCATCTTATTTTTCGCCATAAAAATGTCTTACATCGAGTTCTTGCATCTTGCTGGCTCAGACGAACATCTTGTATATTTTATTTTCATCAACGTTGACTCGGACATTCTCCTGAATTCTTTGACGCCAATCTTATAAAGAAGCCTAAAGCAGCAACAATCCTCACATTTAGTGCATCTTGCTGGATAGACCACCATCTTGCATATTTTTCTACAATGTTGACTCGGACATTTTCCTGAATTATTTGCCACCAAGCTTTGCTCTGGAATTTTCAATTCAGGTACTAGGTCAGAATCCTAAGGCATCATCTCCGATCATATTTTCGCTGTAAGCAATTCTCACATCAAGTCCATGAATCTTGCTGGCTTACACCACTATCTTGCATATTTTTTTTCCTCAAGGTTGACTCGGACATTCTCCTGAATTATTTGCCGGTAAGCTTTCCTCTGGAATTTTTATTTCGGGTGCTAGGAAAGAGGCTAAGCCGGCACCTCCGATCTTGTTATTTTTTGTCGTAAAAACATCTCACACTGTGTCCATACATATTGCTGGCTTAGACCACAATCTTCTATATTTTTTCCTCAACGTTGACACGGACTCGGACCTTCTCCTAAATTATTTGCCGCCAATCTTTAAATTTAAAATACGGGAGCTAAGAAAGAATATAAACCAGCATCTCCGATCATCTTATTTCTCGACGTAAGATTATCGAACATCGTATCCATGCATCTTGCTGTCTTAGACAACCATGTTGCCTTTTTTCTTTTCCTCAACGTTGATGCAGATCTTCTCCTGAATCATTTGCCGCTAATCATTCCTTTGGAATTTTCAATTCCGGTGCTAGGAATGAAGCCTAAACCAGCTTCTCTTATTATCTTATTTTCGCCGATAGAAATTCTTATTTGAGTCCATGCATCTTGCTGGATTAGACTACCATCTTGCATATTATTTTTCCTCTACGTTGACTCAGAACTTCTCCAGAATTATTTGCCTCCAAACGTTTCTCTGGAATGTTCAATTTTAGTGCTAGGACAGAAGCTTAACCAGCATCTTCGGTCAATATATTTTTTGCTGTAAGATATTCGCACATGGTATCCAAGCATCTTGCTGTCTGAGACAACAATCTTGCATATTCTTTCCCTCAACGTTGATTCGGACTTTCTCCTGAATCATTTGCTGCCTAGCTTTCCTCTGGAATTTCCAATCCATGTGCTAGTATCTCCGATCATCTTTTTTTCGTCGTAAGAAAATCTCACATCGAGTCCATCCATCTTGCTGGCTTAGACCACCATCTTTCTTATTTTTTTTTCTCAAAGCTGACTCTTAACATCTAAATTATTTGTTGCAGATCTTTACTCTGGAAGTTTCAATTCGGTTGCTAGAAAAGAAGCCTAAGACAGCATCACCAATCATATTGTTTTCAACACTAAGATATTCGCACATCATATCCATGAATCTTGCTGTCTTGGACCACAATCATGCACATTTTTTCTCAACGTTGATTTGGACCTTCTCCTGAATTATTTGCCGCCAAGATTTCCTTTGAAATTTTCAATACGGGTCCTAGTAAAGAAGCCTCAGACAGCATCTGCGACCATCTTATTTTTCAGCCAAAGAAATTCTCACATCGAGTCCATGCATCTTGCTGGCTTAGACCAATATGTTGCAAATGTTTTTTCCTCAGCGTTGACTCGGACATTCTCCTGAATTATTTGCCACCAAGCGTTCCAAAGGAATTATCAATTTATGTGCTAGTTCAGAAGCCTAAGCATGCATCTCTGATCATATTATTTTTCGCCGTAAGAAATCCTCACATACTGCTTGCTTAGACCACTAACTTGCATATTTTTCCTCAAAGTTGTCTAGGAAATTCTACTGCATTAATGCCGCCAAGCATACACCTGAAATTTACAATTCTGATGCTAGGAAAGAATCCTAAGCCAGCATCTCCGATCATTTATTTTATGCCATAAGATGTACGCACACCTTATCCATGCATCTTGCTGTCTTAGACAACCATCTTGCATATTATTTTCAACATCATTGATTCAGACCTTCTGAATTATTTGCCGCCAAGTGTTCCGCTGGAATTTTCAATTTGTGCACTAGGACAGAATTAGCTTATTTTTGCCGTAAGAAATTCTCACATGGAGTCCATGCAACTTTCTGTGTTAGACCACCTTTTGCATATTTTTTTTTTTAATTGACTCGGACATTTTCCTGACATATTTGCCGCTATGCTTTGCTCTGGAATTTTCAATTCGGGTGCTAGGAAGAAGCCTAAGCCAGTATATCCGATCATCTTATTTTTCGCCGTGAGAAATTCTCAGATCGTATCTATGCATCGTACTCTATTACACCACCATCTTGCACATTGTTTTTCCGCAACGTTGACACCGACATTCTCCTGACTTATTTGCCGCTATGCTTTGCTCTGGAATTTTCAATTAAGGTAATAGGAAGAAGCCTAAGTCAGTATATCCGATCATCTTATTTTTCGCCGTGAGAAATTCTCAGATCGTATCTATTCATCGTACTCTATTACACCACCATCTTGCACATTGTTTTTCCGCAACGTTGACTCGGATATTCTCCTGACTTATTTGCCGCTATGCTTTTCTCTGGAATTTTCAATTCGGGTGCTAGGAAGAAGCCTAAGTCAGTATATCCGATCATCATATTTTTCGCCGTGAGAAATTCTCAGATCGTATCTATGCATCGTACTCTATTACACCACCATCTTGCACATTGTTTTTCCGCAACGTTGACTCGGACATTCTCCTGACTTATTTGCCTCTATGCTTTGCTCTGGAATTTTCAATTCGGGTGTTAGGAAGAAGCCTAAGTCAGTATATCCGATCATCTTATTTTTCGCGGTGAGAAATTCTCAGATCGTATCTATGCATCGTACTCTATTACACCACCATCTTTCACATTGTTTTTCCGCAACGTGGAGTCGGATATTCTCCAGACTTATTTGCAGCTATGCTTTGCTCTGGAATTTTCAATTCGGGTGCTAGGAAGAAGCCTAAGTCAGTATATCCGATCATCTTATTTTTCGCAGTGAGAAATTCTCAGATCGTATCTATGCATGGTACTCTATTACACCACAATCTTGCACATTGTTTTTCCGCAACGTTGACACGGACATTCTCCTGACTTATTTACCGCTATGCTTTGCTCTGGAATTTTCAATTCGGGTGCTAGGAAGAAGCCTAAGCCAGTATATCCGATCATCTTATTTTTCGTCGTGAGAAATTCTCAGATCGTATCTATGCATCGTACTCTATTCCACCCACCATCTTGCACATTGTTTTTCCGCAACGTTGACTCGGACATACTCCTGACTTATTTGCCGCTATGCTTTGCTCTGGAATTTTCAATTCGGGTGCTAGGAAGAAGCCTATGTCAGTATATCCGATCATCTTATTTTTCGCCGAGAGAAATTCTCAGATCGTATCTATGCATCGTACTCTATTACACCACCATCTTGCACATTGTTTTTCCGCAACGTTGACTCGGATATTCTCCTGACTTATGTGCCGCTATGCTTTGCTCTGGAATTTTCAATTCGGGTGCTAGGAAGAAGCCTAAGTAAGTATATCCGATCATCTTATTTTTCGGCGTGAGAAATTCTCAGATCGTATCTATGCATCGTACTCTATTACACCACTATCTTGCACATTGTTTTTCCGCAACGTTGACTCGGACATTCTCCTGACTTATTTGCCTCTATGCGTTGCTCTGGAATTTTCAATTCGGGTGTTAGGAAGAAGCCTAAGTCAGTATATCCGATCATCTTATTTTTCGCCGTGAGAAATTCTCAGATCGTATCTATGCATCGTACTCTATTACACCACCATCTTTTACATTGTTTTTCTGCAACGTTGACTCGGATATTCTCCTGAGTTATTTGCCGCTATACTTTGCTCTGGAATTTTCAATTCGGGTGCTATGAAGAAGCCTAAGCCAGTATATCCGATCATGTTATTTTTCGCCGTGAGAAATTCTCAGATCGTATCTATGCATCGTACTCTATTACACCACCATCTTGCACATTGTTTTTGCGCAACGTTGACTCGGACATTCTCCTGACTTATTTGCCGCTATGCTTTGCTCTGGAATTTTCAAATCCGGTGTTAGGAAGAAGCCTAAGTCAGTATATCCGATCATCTTATTTTTCGCCGTGAGAAATTCTCAGATCGTACCTATGCATCGTACTCTATTACACCACCATCTTGCACATTGTTTTTCCGCAACGTTGACTCGGATATTCTGCTGATTTATTTGCCGCTATGCTTTGCTCTGGAATTTTCAATTCGGGTGCTAGGAAGAAGCCTAAGTCAGTATATCAGATCATCTTATTTTTCGCCGTGAGAAATTCTCAGATCGTATCTATTCATCGTACTCTATTACACCACCATCTTGCACATTGTTTTTCCGCAACGTTGACTCGGACATTCTCCTGAATTATTTGCCGCTATGCTTTGCTCTGGAATATTCAATTCGGGTGTTAGGAAGAAGCCTAAATCAGTATATCCGATCATCTTATTTTTCGCAGTGAGAAATTCCCAGATCGTATCTATGCATCGTACTCTATTACACCACCATCTTTTACATTGTTTTTCCGCAACGATGATTCGGACATTCTCCTGACTTATTTGCCGCTATGCTTTGCTCTGGAATTTTCAATTCGGGTGTTAGGAAGAAGCCTAAGTCAGTATATCCGATCATCTTATTTTTCGCCGTGAGAAATTCTCAGATCGTATCTATGCATCGTACTCTATTACACCACCATCTTGCAAATTGTTTTTCCGCAACGTTGACTCGTACATTCTCCTGACTTATTTGACGCTATGCTTTGCTCTGGAATTTTCAATTCGGGTGTTAGGAAGAAGTCTAAGCCAGTATATCCGATCATCTTATTTTTCGGCTTGAGAAATTCTCAGATCGTATCTATGCATCGTACTCTATTACACCACCATCTTTCACATTGTTTTTCCGCAACGTGGAGTCGGATATACTCCTGACTTATTTGCCGCTATGCTTTGCTCTGGAATTTTCAATTCGGGTGCTAGGAAGAAGCCTAAGTCAGTATATCCGATCATCTTATTTTTCGCAGTGAGAAATTCTCAGATCGTATCTATGCATGGTACTCTATTACACCACAATCTTGCACATTGTTTTTCTGCAACGTTGACTCGGATATTCTCCTGAGTTATTTGCCGCTATACTTTGCTCTGGAATTTTCAATTCGGGTGCTATGAAGAAGCCTAAGCCAGTATATCCGATTATGTTATTTTTCGCCGTGAGAAATTCTCAGATCGTATCTATGCATCGTACTCTATTACACCACCATCT
The DNA here is from genome assembly GCA_903632075.3 of Acanthosepion pharaonis. Lineage (NCBI taxonomy): Eukaryota > Metazoa > Mollusca > Cephalopoda > Sepiida > Sepiidae > Acanthosepion > Acanthosepion pharaonis. The sequence goes on along the minus strand of CAHIKZ030000913.1, from coordinate 3,986,335 downwards.
TTCACACATTGTTTTTTGCGCAACGTTGACTCGGACATTCTCCTGACTTATTTTTTTTCCGCCGCTATGCTTTGCTCTGGAATTTTCAAATCCGGTGTTAGGAAGAAGACTAAGTCAGTATATCCGATCATCTTATTTTTCGCCGTGAGAAATTCTCAGATCGTATCTATGCATCGTACTCTATTACACCACCATCTTGCACATTGATTTTCCGCAACGTTGACTCGGATATTCTGCTGATTTATTTGCCGCTATGCTTTGCTCTGGAATTTTCAATTCGGGTGCTAGGAAGAAGCCTAAGTCAGTATATCCGATCATCTTATTTTTCGCCGTGAGAAATTCTCAGATCGTATCTATTCATCGTACTCTATTACACCACCATCTTGCACATTGTTTTTCCGCAACGTTGACTCGGACATTCTCCTGAATTATTTGCCGCTATGCTTTGCTCTGGAATATTCAATTCGGGTGTTAGGAAGAAGCCTAAATCAGTATATCCGATCATCTTATTTTTCGCCGTGAGAAATTCCCAGATCGTATCTATGCATCGTACTCTATTACACCACCATCATTTACATTGTTTTTCCGCAACGATGATTCGGACATTCTCCTGACTTATTTGCCGCTATGCTTTGCTCTGGAATTTTCAATTCGGGTGTTAGGAAGAAGCCTAAGTCAGTATATCCGATCATCTTATTTTTCGCCGTGAGAAATTCTCAGATCGTATCTATGCATCGTACTCTAATACACCACCATCTTGCAAATTGTTTTCCGCAACGTTGACTCGGACATTCTCCTGACTTATTTGCCGCTATGCTTTGCTCTGGAATTTTCAATTCGGGTGTTAGGAAGAAGTTCAAGTCAGTATATCCGATCATCTTATTTTTCGCCGTGAGAAATTCTCAGATCGTATCTATGCATCGTACTCTATTACACCACCATCTTTCACATTGTTTTTCCGCAACGTTGAGTCGGATATTCTCCTGACTTATTTGCCGCTATGCTTTGCTCTGGAATTTTCAATTCGGGTGCTAGGAAGAAGCCTAAGTCAGTATATCCGATCATCTTATTTTTCGCCGTGAGAAATTCTCCAGATCGTATCTATGCATCATACTCTATTACACCACCATCTTGCATTGTTTTTCTGCAACGTTGACTCGGATATTCTCCTGAGTTATTTGCCGCTATGCTTTGCTCTGGAATTTTCAATTCGGGTGCTATGAAGAAGCCTAAGCCAGTATATCCGATTATGTTATTTTTCGCCGTGAGAAATTCTCAGATCGTATCTATGCATCGTACTCTATTACACCACCATCTTGCACATTGTTTTTGCGCAACGTTGACTCGGACATTCTCCTGACTTATTTGCCGCTATGCTTTGCTCTGGAATTTTCAAATCCGGTGTTAGGAAGAAGCCTAAGTCAGTATATCCGATCATCTTATTTTTTCGCCGTGAAAATTCTCAGATCGTATCTATGCATCGTACTCTATTACACCACCATCTTGCACATTGTTTTCCGCAACGTTGACTCGGATATTCTGCTGATTTATTTGCCGCTATGCTTTGCTCTGGAATTTTCAATTCCGGGTGCTAGGAAGAAGCCTAAGTCAGTATATCCGATCATCTTATTTTTCGCCGTGAGAAATTCTCAGATCGTATCTATTCATCGTACTCTATTACACCACCATCTTGCACATTGTTTTTCCGCAACGTTGACTCGGACATTCTCCTGAATTATTTGCCGCTATGCTTTGCTCTGGAATATTCAATTCGGGTGTTAGGAAGAAGCCTAAATCAGTATATCCGATCATCTTATTTTTCGCCGTGAGAAATTCCCAGATCGTATCTATGCATCGTACTCTATTACACCACCATCTTTTACATTGTTTTTTCCGCAACGATGATTCGGACATTCTCCTGACTTATTTGCCGCTATGCTTTGCTCTGGAATTTTCAATTCGGGTGTTAGGAAGAAGCCTAAGTCAGTATATCCGATCATCTTATTTTTCGCCGTGAAAATTCTCAGATCGTATCTATGCATCGTACTCTATTACACCACCATCTTGCACATTGTTTTTCCGCAACGTTGACTCGGACATTCTCCTGACTTATTTGCCGCTATGCTTTGCTCTGGAATTTTCAATTCCTGTGTTAGGAAGAAGCCTAAGTCAGTATATCCGATCATCTTATTTTTTCGCCGTGAGAAATTCTCAGATCGTATCTATTCATCGTACTCTATTACACCACCATCTTGCACATTGTTTTTCCCGCAACGTTGACTCGGATATTCTGCTGATTTATTTGCCGCTATGCTTTGCTCTGGAATTTTCAATTCGGGTGCTAGGAAGAAGCCTAAGTCAGTATATCCGATCATCTTATTTTCGCCGTGAGAAATTCTCAGATCGTATCTATTCATCGTACTCTATTACACCACCATCTTGCACATTGTTTTTCCGCAACGTTGACTCGGACATTCTCCTGAATTATTTGCCGCTATGCTTTGCTCTGGAATATTCAATTCGGGTGTTAGGAAGAAGCCTAAATCAGTATATCCGATCATCTTATTTTTCGCCGTGAAAATTCCCAGATCGTATCTATGCATCGTACTCTATTACACCACCATCTTTTTTACATTGTTTTTCCGCAACGATGATTCGGACATTCTCCTGACTTATTTGCCGCTATGCTTTGCTCTGGAATTTTCAATTCGGGTGTTAGGAAGAAGCCTAAGTCAGTATATCCGATCATCTTATTTTTCGCCGAGAAATTCTCAGATCGTATCTATGCATCGTACTCTATTACACCACCATCTTGCAAATTGTTTTTGCGCAACGTTGACTCGGACATTCTCCTGACTTATTTGCCGCTATGCTTTGCTCTGGATTTTTCAAATCCTGTGTTAGGAAGAAGACTAAGTCAGTATATCCGATCATCTTATTTTTTCGCCGTGAAAATTCTCAGATCGTATCTATGCATCGTACTCTATTACACCACCATCTTGCACATTGTTTTTCCGCAACGTTGACTCGGATATTCTGCTGATTTATTTGCCGCTATGCTTTGCTCTGGAATTTTCAATTCGGGTGCTAGGAAGAAGCCTAAGTCAGTATATCCGATCATCTTATTTTTCGCCGTGAGAAATTCTCAGATCGTATCTATTCATCCTACTCTATTACACCACCATCTTGCATTGTTTTTCCGCAACGTTGACTCGGACATTCTCCTGAATTATTTGCCGCTATGCTTTGCTCTGGAATATTCAATTCGGGTGTTAGGAAGAAGCCTAAATCAGTATATCCGATCATCTTATTTTTCGCCGTGAGAAATTCCCAGATCGTATCTATGCATCGTACTCTATTACACCACCATCTTTTTACATTGTTTTTTCCGCAACGATGATTCGGACATTCTCCTGACTTATTTGCCGCTATGCTTTTGCTCTGGAATTTTCAATTCGGGTGTTAGGAAGAAGCCTAAGTCAGTATATCCGATCATCTTATTTTTTTCGCCGTGAAAATTCTCAGATCGTATCTATGCATCGTACTCTATTACACCACCATCTTGCAAATTGTTTTTCCGCAACGTTGACTCGTACATTCTCCTGACTTATTTGCCGCTATGCTTTGCTCTGGAATTTTCAATTCGGGTGTTAGGAAGAAGCCTAAGTCAGTATATCCGATCATCTTATTTTTCGCCGTGATAAATTCTCAGATCGTATCTATGCATCGTACTCTATTACACCACCATCTTGCACATTGTTTTTCCGCAACTTGACTCGGACATTCTCCTGACTTATTTACCGCTATGCTTTGCTCTGGAATTTTCATTTCGGGTGCTAGGAAGAAGTCTAAGCCAGTATATCCGATCATCTTATTTTTCGCCATCAGAAATTCTCAGATCGTATCTATGCATCGTACTCTATTACACCACCATCTTGCAAATTGTTTTTCCGCAACGTTGACTCGGACATTCTCCTGACTTATTTGCCGCTATGCTTTGCTCTGGAATTTTCAAATCCGGTGTTAGGAAGAAGACTAAGTCAGTATATCCGATCATCTTATTTTTCGCCGTGAGAAATTCTCAGATCGTATCTATGCATCGTACTCTATTACACCACCATCTTGCACATTGTTTTTCCGCAACGTTGACTCGGATATTCTGCTGATTTATTTGCCGCTATGCTTTGCTCTGGAATTTTCAATTCGGGTGCTAGGAAGAAGCCTAAGTCAGTATATCCGATCATCTTATTTTTCGCCGTGAGAAATTCTCAGATCGTATCTATTCATCGTACTCTATTACACCACCATCTTGCACATTGTTTTTCCGCAACGTTGACTCGGACATTCTCCTGAATTATTTGCCGCTATGCTTTGCTCTGGAATATTCAATTCGGGTGTTAGGAAGAAGCCTAAATCAGTATATCCGATCATCTTATTTTTCGCCGTGAGAAATTCCCAGATCGTATCTATGCATCGTACTCTATTACACCACCATCTTTTACATTGTTTTTCCGCAACGATGATTCGGACATTCTCCTGACTTATTTGCCGCTATGCTTTGCTCTGGAATTTTCAATTCGGGTGTTAGGAAAAAGTTAAGTCAGTATATCCGATCATCTTATTTTTCGCCGTGAAAATTCTCAGATCGTATCTATGCATCGTACTCTATTACACCACCATCTTGCAAATTGTTTTTTCCGCAACGTTGACTCGGACATTCTCCTGACTTATTTGCCGCTATGCTTTGCTCTGGAATTTTCAATTCGGGTGTTAGGAAGAAGCCTAAGTCAGTATATCCGATCATCTTATTTTTCGCCGTGATAAATTCTCAGATCGTATCTATGCATCGTACTCTATTACACCACCATCTTTTACATTGTTTTTTTTGAACGATGATTGTTTTTCCCGCAACGTTGACAATTCGGATTATTCTCCTATATCCGATCATCTTATTTTTCGCCGAAATTCTCAGATCGTATCTTTGCATCTGGAATTTTTTTCCGCAACGTTGACTCGGATATTCTGCTGATTTAGGAATTTTTCAATTCAGGTGCTAGGAAGAAGCCCTAAGTATATCCGATCATCTTATTTTTCGCCGTGAGAAATTCTCAGATCGTATCTATTCATCGTACTCTATTACACCACCATCTTGCACATTGTTTTTTCCGCAACGTTGACTCGGACATTCTCCTGAATTATTTGCCGCTATGCTTTGCTTTGGAATTTTCAATTTGGGTGTTAGGAAGAAGTTAGGAATCCGATCATCTTATTTTTCGCCGTAAAATTCTCAGATATATCCGATCATCTTATTTTTCTTGCACATTGTTTTTCCAACGTTGACGGACATTCTCGACATTATTTAACGCTATGCTTTGCTCTGAAATTAGGAAGATGTCTAAACTATATCCGATCATCTTATTTTCGTATCTATCGCATCGTTCTCTATTACACCACCATCTTTTACATTGTTTTTCCCGCAACGTTGACTCGACATTCTCCTGACTTATTTGCCGCTATGCTTTGCTCTGGAATTTTCAATTCGGGTGCTAGGAAGAAGCCTAAGCCAGTATATCCGATCATCTTATTTTTCGCCGTGAGAAATTCTCAGATCGTATCTATGCATCGTACTCTATTACACCACCATCTTTTACATTGTTTTTCCGCAACGTTGACTCGGACATTCTCCTGACTTATTTGCCGCTATGCTTTGCTCTGGAATTTTCAATTCGGGTGTTAGGAAGAAGCCTAAGTCAGTATATCCGATCATCTTATTTTTCGCCGTGAGAAATTCTCAGATCGTATCTATGCATCGTACTCTATTACACCACCATCTTTTACATTGTTTTTCCGCAACTTGACTCGGATATTCTCCTGACATATTTAACGCTATGCTTTGCTCTGGAATTTAAATTTCGGGTGCTAGGAAGAAGTCTAAGCCAGTATATCCGATCATCTTATTTTTCGCCGTGAGAAATTCTCAGATCGTATCTATGCATCGTACTCTATTACACCACCATCTTGCACATTGTTTTCCCGCAACGTTGACTCGGACATTCTCCTGACTTATTTGCCGCTATGCTTTGCTCTGGAATTTTCAATTCGGGTGCTAGGAAGAAGCCTAAGTCAGTATATCCGATCATCTTATTTTTCGCCGTGAGAAATTCTCAGATCGTATCTATGCATCGTACTCTATTACACCACCATCTTTACATTGTTTTTCCGCAACGTTGACTCGGACATTCTCCTGACTTATTTGCCTCTATGCTTTGCTCTGAATTTTCAATTCGGGTGTTAGGAAGAAGCCTAAGTCAGTATATCCGATCATCTTATTTTTCGCCGTGAGAAATTCTCAGATCGTATCTATGCATCGTACTCTTTTACACCACCATCTTTTACATTGTTTTTCCGCAACGTTGACTCGGACATTCTCCTGACTTATTTGCCGCTATGCTTTGCTCTGGAATTTTCAATTCGTGTGCTAGGAAGAAGCCTAAGCCAGTATATCCGATCATCTTATTTTTCGCCGTGAGAAATTCTCAGATCGTATCTATGCATCGTTCTCTATTACACCATCTTTTACATTGTTTTTCCGCAACGTTGATTCAGACATTCTCCTGACTTATTTGCCGCTATGCTTTTGCTCTGGAATTTTCAATTCAGGTGTTGGGAAGAAGCCTAAGTCAGTATATCCGATCATCTTATTTTTCGCCGTGAGAAATTCTCAGATCGTATCTATGCATCGTACTCTATTACACCACCATCTTGCATTGTTTTTCCGCTACGTTGATTCGGACATTCTCCTGACTTATTTGCCCCTATGCTTTGCTCTGGAATTTTCAATTCGGGTTTTAGGAAGAAGCCTAAGTCAGTATATCCGATCATCTTATTTTTCGCCGTGAGAAATTCTCAGATCGTATCTATGCATCGTACTCTATTACACCACCATCTTGCACATTGTTTTTCCGCAAAGTTGACTCGGACATTCTCCTGACTTATTTGCCGCTATGCTTTGCTCTGGAATTTTCAATTCGGGTGTTAGGAAGAAGCCTAAGTCAGTATATCCGATCATCTTATTTTTCGCCGTGAAAATTCTCAGATCGTATCTATGCATCGTACTCTATTACACCACCATCTTGCACATTGTTTTTCCGCAACGTTGACTCGGACATTCTCCTGAATTATTTGCCGCTATGCTTTGCTTTGGAATTTTCAATTCGAGTGTTAGGAAGAAGTCTAAGCCAGTATATCCGATCATCTTATTTTTCGACGAGAGAAATTCTCAGATCGTATCTACGCATCGTACTCTATTACACCACCTTCATTGTTTTCCGCAACGTTGACTCGGACATTCGACTTATTTGCCGCTATGCTTTGCTCTGGAATTTTCAATTCATGTTAGGAAGAAGCCTAAATCAGTATATCCGATCATCTTATTTTTTCGCCGTGAAATTCTTCTATGCATCGTACTCTATTACACCATTTTTACATTGTTTTCCGCAACGTTGACTCGGACATTCTCCTGACTTATTTGCCGCTATGCTTTGCTCTGGAATTTTCAATTCGGGTGTTAGGAAGAAGCCTAAGTCAGTATATCCGATCATCTTATTTTTCGCCGTGAGAAATTCTCAGATCGTATCTATGCATCGTACTCTATTACACCACCATCTTTCACATTGTTTTTCCGTGACGTTGACTCGGACATTCTCCTGACTTATTTGCCGCTATGCTTTGCTCTGGAATTTTCAATTCGGGTGTTAGGAAGAAGCCTAAGTCAGTATATCCGATCATCTTATTTTTCGCCGTGAGAAATTCTCAGATCGTATCTATGCATCGTACTCTATTACACCACCATCTTGCACATTGTTTTTCCGCAACGTTGATTCGGACATTCTCTGACTTATTTACCGCTATGCTTTGCTCTGGAATTTTCAATTCGGGTGTTAGGAAGAAGTCTAAGTCAGTATATCCGATCATCTTATTTTTCGCCGTGAAAATTCTCAGATCGTATCTATGCATCGTACTCTATTACACCACAATCTTTCACATTGTTTTTCCGCAAAGTTGACTCGGATATTCTCCTGACTTATTTGCCGCTATGCTTTGCTCTGGAATTTTCAATTCGGGTGCTAGGAAGAAGCCTAAGTCAGTATATCCGATCATCTTATTTTTCGCCGTGAGAAATTCTCAGATCGTATCTATGCATCGTACTCTATTACACCACCATCTTGCACATTGTTTTTCCGCAACGTTGACTCGGATATTCTCCTGACTTATTTGCCGCTATGCTTTGCTCTGGAATTTTCAATTCGGGTGCTAGGAAGAAGCCTAAGTCCAGTATATCCGATCATCTTATTTTTTCGCCGTGAGAAATTCTCAGATCGTATCTATGCATCGTACTCTATTACACCCACCATCTTGCACATTGTTTTTCCGCAACGTTGACTCGGACATTCTCCTGACTTATTTGCCGCTATGCTTTGCTCTGGAATTTTCAATTCGGGTGCTAGGAAGAAGCCTATGTCAGGATATCCGATCATCTTATTTTTCGCCGTGAAATTCTCAGATCGTATCTATGCATCGTACTCTATTACCCCACCATCTTGCACATTGTTTTTCCACAACGTTGACTCGGACATTCTCCTGATTTATTTAACGCTATGCTTTTGCTCTGGAATTTTCAATTCGGGTGCTAGGAAGAAGTCTAAGTCAGTATATCCGATCATCTTATTTTTCGCCGTGAGAAATTCTCAGATCGTATCTATGCATCGTATTCTATTACACCACCATCTTTTACATTGTTTTTCCGCAACGTTGACTCGGACATTCTCCTGACTTATTTGCCGCTTTTTGCTCTGGAATTTTCAATTCGGGTGTTAGGAATTTTATATCCGATCATCTTATTTTCGCCGGTTCTCAGGTATCTATGCATCGCCTCTATTACACCACCATCTTGCACATTTTTTTCCGATCATCTTTCTCCTGATTTATTGCCGCTATGCTTTTACTCTGAAATTTTCAATTCGTATCTAGAAGCCCTAAGTCGGTATATCGATCATCTATTTTCGCCGTGATTCTTCGCATGCATTGTTTATTACACCACCATCTTGCACATTGTTTTTTCCGACGTTGACTCGGACATTCTCCCTGACTTATTTGCCGCTTGCTTTGCTCTGGAATTTTCAATTCAGGTGTTGGGAAGAAGCCTAAGTCAGTATATCCGATCATCTTATTTTTCGCCGTGAGAAATTCTCAGATCGTATCTATGCATCGTACTCTATTACACCACCATCTTGCACATTGTTTTTCCGCAACGTTGACTCGGACATTCTCCTGACTTATTTGTTGTCTATGCTTTGCTCTGAATTTTCAATTCGGGTGCTAGGAAGAAGCCTAAGTCAGTATATCCGATCATCTTATTTTTCGCCGTGAGAAATTCTCAGATCGTATCTATGCATCGTACTCTATTACACCACCATCTTGCACATTGTTTTTCCGCAACGTTGACTCGGACATTCTCCTGACATATTTGCCGCTATGCTTTGCTCTGGAATTTTCAATTCGGGTGCTTAGGAAGAAGCCTAAGTCAGTATATCCGATCATCTTATTTTTTCGCCGTGAGAAATTCTCAGATCGTATCTATGCATCGTACTCTATTACACCACCATCTTGCACATTGTTTTTCCGCAACGTTGACTCGGACATTCTCCTGACTTATTTGCCGCTATGCTTTGCTCTGAATTTTCAATTCGGGTGCTAGGAAGAAGCCTAAGTCAGTATATCCGATCATCTTATTTTTTCGCCGTGAGAAATTCTCAGATCGTATCTATGCATCGTACTCTATTACACCACCATCTTTTACATTGTTTTTCCGCAACGTTGACTCGGACATTCTCCTGACTTATTTGCCGCTATGCTTTGCTCTGGAATTTTCAATTCGGGTGTTAGGAAGAAGCCTAAGTCAGTATATCCGATCATCTTATTTTTTTTCGCCGTGAGAAATTCTCAGATCGTATCTATGCATCGTACTCTATTACACCACCATCTTTTACATTGTTTTTCCGCAACGTTGACTCGGACATTCTCCTGACTTATTTGCCGCTATGCTTTGCTCTGATTTTTCAATTCGGGTGCTAGGAAGAAGCCTAAGTCAGTATATCCGATCATCTTATTTTTCGCCGTGAGAAATTCTCAGATCGTATCTATGCATCGTACTCTATTACACCACCATCTTTTTACATTGTTTTTCCGCAACGTTGACACGGACATTCTCCTGACTTATTTGCCGCTATGCTTTTGCTCTGGAATTTTCAATTCGGGTGTTAGGAAGAAGCCTAAGTCAGTATATCCGATCATCTTATTTTTCGCCGTGAGAAATTCTCAGATCGTATCTATGCATCGTACTCTATTACACCACCATCTTTTACATTGTTTTTCCGCAACGTTGACTCGGACATTCTCCTGACTTATTTGCCGCTATGCTTTGCTCTGGAATTTTCAATTCGGGTGTTAGGAAGAAGCCTAAGTCAGTATATCCGATCATCTTATTTTTCGCGCCGTGAAAATTCTCAGATCGTATCTATGCATCGTATTCTATTACACCACCATCTTGCATTGTTTTTTCCGCAACGTTGACTCGGACATTCTCCTGACTTATTTGCCCCTATGCTTTGCTCTGGAATTTTCAATTCGGGTTTTAGGAAGAAGCCTAAGTCAGTATATCCGATCATCTTATTTTTCGCCGTGAGAAATTCTCAGATCGTATCTATGCATCGTACTCTATTACACCACCATCTTGCACATTGTTTTTCCGCAACGTTGACTCGGACATTCTCCTGACTTATTTGCCGCTATGCTTTGCTCTGGAATTTTCAATTCGGGTGTTAGGAAGAAGCCTAAGTCAGTATATCCGATCATCTTATTTTTCGCCGTGAGAAATTCTCAGATCGTATCTATGCATCGTACTCTATTACACCACCATCTTTTACATTGTTTTTCCGCAACGTTGATTCGGACATTCTCCTGACTTATTTGCCGCTATGCTTTTGCTCTGAATTTTCAATTCGAGTGCGGAAGAAGTCTAAGCCAGTATATCCGATCATCTTATTTTCGCCGTGAGAAATTCTCAGATCGTATCTATGCATCGATCACCACCATCTTTTTTGTTTTCCGCAACGTTGACTCGGACATTCTCTGATTTATTTGCCGCTATGCTTTGCTGGAATTTTCAATTCGAGTGTGTAGGAAGAACCTAAGTCAGTATATCCATCATCTTATTTTTCGCCGTGAGAAATTCTCAGATCGTATCTATTCGTACTTTTACACCACCATCTTTTCACATTGTTTTTCCGTGACGTTGACTCGGACATTCTCCTGACTTATTTGCCGCTATGCTTTGCTCTGGAATTTTCAATTCGGGTGTTAGGAAGAAGCCCTAGTCAGTATATCCGATCATCTTATTTTTCGCCGAGAAATTCTCAGATCGTATCTATGCATCGTACTCTATTACACCACCATCTTGCACATTGTTTTTCCGCAACGTTGACTCGGACATTCTCCTGACTTATTTGCCGCTATGCTTTGCTCTGGAATTTTCAATTCGGGTGCTAGGAAGAAGCCTAAGTCAGTATATCCGATCATCTTATTTTTCGCCGTGAGAAATTCTCAGATCGTATCTATGCATCGTTCTCTATTACACCACCATCTTGCACATTGTTTTTCCGCAACGTTGACTCGGATATTCTCCTGACTTATTTGCCGCTATGCTTTGCTCTGGAATTTTCAATTCGGGTGCTAGGAAGAAGCCTAAGTCAGTATATCCGATCATCTTATTTTTCGCCGTGAGAAATTCTCAGATCGTATCTATTCATCGTACTCTATTACACCACCATCTTTGTTTTTTTTCCGCAACGTTGACTCGGACATTCTCCTGACTTATTTGCCGCTATGCTTTGCTCTGGAATTTTCAATTCGGGTGTTAGGAAGAAGCCTAAGTCAGTATATCCGATCATCTTATTTTTCGCCGTGAGAAATTCTCAGATCGTATCTATGCATCGTACTCTATTACACCACCATCTTGCACATTGTTTTTCCGCAACGTTGACTCGGACATTCTCCTGACTTATTTGCCGCTATGCTTTGCTCTGGAATTTTCAATTCGGGTGCTAGGAAGAAGTCTAAGCCAGTATATCCGATCATCTTATTTTTCGCCGTGAGAAATTCTCAGATCGTATCTATGCATCGTACTCTATTACACCACCATCTTGCACATTGTTTTTCCGCAACGTTGACTCGGACATTCTCCTGACTTATTTGCCGCTATGCTTTGCAATCTGGAATTTTCAATTCTTATTTTTTCGCCGGGTGTTAGGAAGAATTACACCACCATCTTGCAATTGTTTTTCCGTGACGTTGAATCGTATATCCTCCTGACTCATTTTATTTTTTTCGCCGTGATAAATTCTCAGTATATATCCGTATCTTATTTTTCGCATCGTAATCTCAGATACATCACCATCTTTACACCATTTGTTTTTCCGCAACGTTGACTCGGACATTCTCCTGACTTATTTGCCGCTATGCTTTGCTCTGGAATTTCAATTCAAAGAAGTCCTTCGATCATCTATTTTTCGGTGTTCTCAGATCGTATCTAGTATCGTATCTATCTATTAACCACCATCTTTTACATTGTTTTTCCGCAACGTTGACACATTCTTACTTATTTGCCGCTATGCTTTGCTCTGAAATTTCCGTGCTAGGAAAATTCTCATATCCGATCATCTTATTTTTCGCCGAGAGAAATTCTCAGATCGTATCTATGCATCGTACCTACACCATCTTGCACATTGTTTTTCCGCAACGTTGACTCGGATATTCTCCTGACTTATTTGCCGCTATGCTTTGCTCTGGAATTTTCAATTCGGGTGCTAGGAAGAAGTCTAAGTCAGTATATCCGATCATCTTATTTTTTTTCGCCGAGAAATTCTCAGATCGTATCTATGCATCGTACTCTATTACACCACCATCTTGCACATTGTTTTTCCGCAACGTTGACTCGGACATTCTCCTGACTTATTTGCCTCTATGCTTTGCTCTGAATTTTCAATTCGGGTGCTAGGAAGAAGCCTATGTCAGTATATCCGATCATCTTATTTTTCGCCGTGAGAAATTCTCAGATCGTATCTATGCATCGTATTTTACCACCATCTTTTACATTGTTTTTTTCCGCAACGTTGACTCGGACATTCTCCTGACATATTTGCCGCTATGCTTTGCTCTGGAATTTTCAATTCGTGTTAGGAAGTCAGTATATCCAGTATATCCATCTTATTTTTCGCCGTGAGAAATTCTCAGATCGTATCTATGCATCGTACTCTATTACACCACCATCTTGCACATTGTTTTTCCGCAACGTTGACTCGGACATTCTCCTGACATATTTGCCGCTATGCTTTGCTCTGGAATTTTCAATTCGAGTGCTAGGAAGAAGTCTAAGCCAGTATATCCGATCATCTTATTTTTTTCGCCGTGAGAAATTCTCAGATCGTATCTATGCATCGTACTCTATTACACCACCATCTTTTTACATTGTTTTTTTGCATCCGCAACGTTGACACGGACATTCTCCTGACTTATTTGCCGCTATGCTTTGCTCTGGAATTTTCAATTCGGGTGTTAGGAAGAAGCCTAAGTCAGTATATCCGATCATCTTATTTTTCGCCGTGAAAATTCTCAGATCGTATCTATGCATCGTACTCTATTACACCACCATCTTGCAAATTGTTTTTCCGCAACGTTGACTCGGACATTCTCCTGACTTATTTGCCGCTATGCTTTGCTCTGGAATTTTCAATTCGGGTGTTAGGAAGAAGCCTAAGTCCGTATATCCGATCATCTTATTTTTCGCCGTGAGAAATTCTCAGATCGTATCTATGCATCGTACTCTATTACACCACCATCTTTTTACATTGTTTTTCCGCAACGTTGATTGGACATTCTCCTGATTTATTTGCCGCTATGCTTTGCTCTGGAATTTTCAATTCAGGTGTTAGGAAGAAGCCTAAGTCAGTATATCCGATCATCTTATTTTTTCATCTTCGTTCTCAGATCGTATCTATGCATCGTACTCTATTACCACCATCTTGCATTGTTTTTTTTCCGCAACGTTGACTCGGACATTCTCCTGACTTATTTGCCGCTATATGCTTTGCTCTGGAATTTTCAATTCGGGTGTTAGGAAAAGCCTAAGTCAGTATATCCGATCATCTTATTTTCGCCGTGAGAAATTCTCAGACCTTCTATGCATCGTACTCTATTACCACCATCTTGCACATTGTTTTTTTCACAACGTTGACTCGGACATTCTCTGACTTATTTGCCGCTATGCTTTGCTCTGGAATTTTCAATTTTAAGTCAGTATATCCGATCATCTTATTTTTTCGCCGTGAGAAATTCTCAGATCGTATCTATGCATCGTACTCTATTACACCACCATCTTTTACATTGTTTTTCCGGGTGTTAACGTTGACTCGGACATTCTCCTGACTTATTTGCCGCTATGCTTTGCTTTGCTGGAATTTTCAATTCGGGTGTTAGGAAGAAGCCTAAGTCAGTATATCCGATCATCTTATTTTTCGCCGTGAGAAATTCTCAGATCGTATCTATGCATCGTACATATTACACCACCATCTTTTTACATTGTTTTTCCGCAACGTTGATTCGGACATTCTCCTGACATTCTTGCCGCCATGCTTTGCTCTGAATTTTCAATTCGGGTTTAGGAAGAAGTCTAAGTCAGTATATCCGATCATCTTATTTTTCGCCGTGAGAAATTCTCAGATCGTATCTACGCATCGTACTCTATTACACCACCATCTTGCACATTGTTTTTCCGCAACTTGACTCGGGCATTCTCCTGACATATTTAACGCTATGCTTTGCACTGGAATTTAAATTTCGGGTGCTAGGAAGATGTCTAAGCCAGTATATCCGATCATCTTATTTTTCGCCGTGAGAAATTCCCAGATCGTATCTATGCATCGTACTCTATTACACCACTATCTTTTACATTGTTTTTACGCAACGTTGACACGGACATTCTCCTGACTTATTTGCAGCTATGCTTTGCTCTGGAATTTTCAATTCGGGTGCTAGGAAGAAGCCTGAGCCAGTATATCCGATCATCTTATTTTTTTCGCCGTGAGAAATTCTCAGATCGTATCTATGCATCGTACTCTATTAAGAAGCACCACCATCTTTTTTTCGCATTGTTTTTCCGCAACGTTGACTCGGACATTCTCCTGACTTATTTTTTCCCGCTATGCTTTGCTCTGGAATTTTCAATTCAGGTGTTAGGAAGAAGCCTAAGTCAGTATATCCGATCATCTTATTTTTCGCCGTGAGAAATTCTCAGATCGTATCTATGCATCGTACTCTATTACACCACCATCTTGCACATTGTTTTTCCCGCAACGTTGACTCGGACATTCTCCTGACTTATTTGCCGCTATGCTTTGCTTTGGAATTTTCAATTCGAGTGCTAGGAAGAAGCCTAAGCCAGTATATCCGATCATCTTATTTTTTCGCCGTGAGAAATTCTCAGATCGTATCTATGCATCGTACTCTATTACACCACCATCTTTTTACATTGTTTTTCCGCTACGTTGACTCGGACATTCTCCTGACATATTTGCCGCTATGCTTTGCTTTGGAATTTTCAATTCGAGTGCTAGGAAGAAGTCTAAGCCAGTATATACGATCATCCTATTTTTCGCCGTGAGAAATTCTCAGATCGTATCTATGGATCGTACTCTATTACACCACCATCTTTACATTGTTTTTCCGCAACGTTGACACGGACATTCTCCTGACTTATTTGCCGCTATGCTTTGCTCTGGAATTTTCAATTCGGGTGCTAGGAAGAAGCCTAAGCCAGTATATCCGATCATCTTATTTTTCGCCGTGAGAAATTCTCAGATCGTATCTATGCATCGTACTCTATTACACCACCATCTTTCACATTGTTTTTCCGCAAAGTTGACTCGGATATTCTCCTGACTTATTTGCCCTATGCTTTGCTCTGGAATTTTTCAATTCGGGTGTTGGAGGAAGAAGCCTAAGTCAGTATATCCGATCATCTTATTTTTTCGCCGTGAGAAATTCTCAGATCGTATCTATGCATCGTACTCTATTACACCACCATCTTGCACATTGTTTTTCCGCAACGTTGACTCGGACATTCTCCTGACTTATTTGCCGCTATGCTTTGCTCTGGAATTTTCAATTCGGGTGTTAGGAAGAAGCCTAAGTCAGTATATCCGATCATCTTATTTTTTCGCCGTGAGAAATTCTCAGATCGTATCTATCCATCGTACTCATCCACCATCTTTTTGTTTTTCCGCAACGTTGACTCGGACATTCTCCTGATTATTTGCCCATATGCTTTGCTCTGGAATTTTCAATTCGGGTGTTAGGAAGAAGCCTAAGTCAGTATATCCGATCATCTTATTTTTCGCCGTGAGAATTTCTCTCAGATCGTATCTATGCATCATACTCTATTACACCACCATCTTTGTTTTTCCGCAACGTTGACTCGGACATTCTCTGACTTATTTGCCGCTATGCTTTGCTCTGGAATTTTCAATTCAGGTGTTAGGAAGAAGCCTAAGTCAGTATATCCGATCATCTTATTTTTTCGCCGTGAGAAATTCTCAGATCGTATCTATGCATCGTACTCTATTACACCACCATCTTCTTGTTTTCCGCAACGTTGATTGTTTTTCCTCTCTGGAACGTTGGACTCGGACATTCTCCCGTGACTCAGATCGTATTTGCCGCACCACCATCTTGCATTGCTTTTCCCGCTCTCAGGATTCTCCTGATTTTCAATTCGGGTGTTAGGAATAAGCCTAAGTCAGTATATCCGATCATCTTATTTTTTCGCCGTGAAATTCTCAGATCGTATCTATGCATCGTACTCTATTACACCACCATCTTGCACATTGTTTTTCCGCAACGTTGACTCGGATATTCTCCTGACTTATTTGCCGCTATGCTTTGCTCTGGAATTTTCAATTCGGGTGTTAGGAAGAAGTTTAAGTCAGTATATCCGATCATCTTATTTTTCGCCGTGAGAAATTCTCAGATCGTATCTATGCATCGTACTCTATTACACCACCATCTTTGCACATTGTTTTTCCGCAACGTTGACTCGGACATTCTCCTGACTTATTTGCCGCTATGCTTTTGCTCTGGAATTTTCAATTCGGGTGTTAGGAAGAAGCCTAAGTCCAGTATATCCGATCATCTTATTTTTCGCCGTGAGAAATTCTCAGATCGTATCTATGCATCGTACTCTATTACACCACCATCTTTCACATTGTTTTTCCGCAACGTTGACTCGGACATTCTCCTGACTTATTTGCCGCTATGCTTTTGCTCTGGAATTTTCAATTCGGGTGTTAGGAAGAAGCCTAAGTCAGTATATCCGATCATCTTATTTTTCGCCGTGAGAAATTCTCAGATCGTATCTATGCATCGTACTCTATTACACCACCATCTTTTACATTGTTTTTCCGCAACGTTGACTCGGACATTCTCTGACATATTTGCCGCTATGCTTTGCTCTGGAATTTTCAATTCGGGTGTTAGGAAGAAGCCTAAGTCAGTATATCCGATCATCTTATTTTCGCCGTGAGAATTCTCAGATCGTATCTATGCATCGTACTCTATTACACCACCATCTTGCACATTGTTTTTCCGCAACGTTGACTCGGACATTCTCCTGACTTATTGCCGCTATGCTTTGCTCTGGAATTTTCAATTCGGGTGCTAGGAAGAAGCCCTAAGTCAGTATATCCGATCATCTTATTTTTTTTTCGCCGTGAGAAATTCTCAGATCGTATCTATGCATCGTACTCTATTACACCACCATCTTGCATTTTTTCCGCAACGTTGATTCGGACATTCTCTGACTTATTTGCCGCTATGCTTTGCTCTGGATTTTCAATTCGGGTGTTAGGAAGAAGCCTAAGTCAGTATATCCGATCATCTTATTTTTCGCCGTGAGAAATTCTCAGATCGTATCTATGCATCGTACTCTATTACACCACCATCTTGCACATTGTTTTTCCGCAACGTTGACTCGGACATTCTCCTGACTTATTTGCCGCTATGCTTTGCTCTGGAATTTTCAATTCGGGTGTTAGGAAAAAGCCCTAAGTCAGTATATCCGATCATCTTATTTTTCGCCGTGAAAATTCTCAGATCGTATCTATGCATCGTACACTATTACACCACCATCTTGTACATTGTTTTTCCGCAACGTTGACTCGGACATTCTCCTGACTTATTTGCTAATATGCTTTGCTCTGGAATTTTCAATTCGGGTGTTAGGAAGAAGCCTAAGTCCAGTATATCCGATCATCTTATTTTTTCGCCGTGAGAAATTCTCAGATCGTATCTATGCATCGTACTCTATTACACCACCATCTTGCACATTGTTTTTCCGCAACGTTGACTCGGATATTCTCCTGACTTATTTGCCGCAATGCTTTGCTCTGAATTTTCAATTCAGGTGCTAGGAAGAATCCTAAGTCAGTATATCCGATCATCTTATTTTTCGCCGTGAAATTCTCAGATCGTATCTATTCATCGTATTCTATTACACCACCATCTTTTACATTGTTTTTCCGCAACGTTGACTCGGACATTCTCCTGACTTATTTGCCGCTATGCTTTGCTCTGGAATTTTCAATTCAGGTGTTGGAAGAAGCCTAAGCCAGTATATCCGATCATCTTATTTTTTCGCCGTGAGAAATTCTCAGATCGTATCTATGCATCGTACTCTATTACACCACCATCTTGTCATTGTTTTTTAACGCAACGTTGACACGGACATTCTCCTGACTTATTTACCCGCTATGCTTTGCTCTGGAATTTTCAATTCGGGTTGCTAGGAAGAAGTCTAAGTCAGTATATCCGATCATCTTATTTTTTCGCCGTGAAATTCTCAGATCGTATCTATGCATCGTACTCTATTACACCACCATCTTTCACATTGTTTCCGCAACGTTGACTCGGACATTCTCCTGACATATTTGCCGCTATGCTTTGCTCTGGAATTTTTCAATTCGGGTGTTAGGAAGAAGCCTAAGTCAGTATATCCGATCATCTTATTTTCGCCGTGAGAAATTCTCAGATCGTATCTATGCATCGTACTCTATTACACCACCATCTTTTTACATTGTTTTTTCCGCAACGTTGACTCGGACATTCTCCTGACTTATTTACCGCTATGCTTTTGCTCTGGAATTTTCAATTCGGGTGTTAGGAAGAAGCCTAAGCCAGTATATCCGATCATCTTATTTTTCGCCGTGAGAAATTCTCAGATCGTATCTATGCATCGTACTCTATTACACCACCATCTTGCACATTGTTTTTTCCGCAACGTTGACTCGGACATTCTCCTGACTTATTTGCCGCTATGCTTTGCTCTGGAATTTTCAATTCGGGTGTTAGGAAGAAGCCTAAGTCAGTATATCCGATCATCTTATTTTTTCGCCGTGAAAATTCTCAGATCGTATCTATGCATCGTACTCTATTACACCACCATCTTTCACATTGTTTTTTTTCCGCAACGTTGACTCGGACATTCTCCTGACATATTTGCCGCTATGCTTTGCTCTGGAATTTTCAATTCGGGTGTTAGGAAGAAGCCTAAGTCAGTATATCCGATCATCTTATTTTTTCGCCGTGAAATTCTCAGATCGTATCTATGCATCGTACTCTATTACACCACCATCTTGCACATTGTTTTTCCCGCAACGTTGATTCGGACATTCTCTGACTTATTTGCCGCTATGCTTTTTGCTCTGGAATTTTCAATTCGGGTTTTAGGAAGAAGCCTAAGTCTTGCATTATATCCGATCATCTTATTTTTCGCCGTGAGAAATTCTCAGATCGTATCTATGCATCGTACTCTATTACACCACCATCTTGCACATTGTTTTTCCGCAACGTTGACTCGGATATTCTCCTGACTTATTTGCCGCTATGCTTTGCTCTGGAATTTTCAATTCGGGTGTTAGGAAGAAGCCTAAGTCAGTATATCCGATCATCTTATTTTTTTTTTTTTCGCCGTGAGAATTCTCAGATCGTATCTATGCATCGTACTCTATTACACCACCATCTTGCACATTGTTTTTCCGCAACGTTGACTCGGACATTCTCCTGACTTATTTGCCCATCTATGCTTTGCTCTGGAATTTTCAATTCGGGTGTTAGGAAGAAGCCTAAGTCAGTATATCCGATCATCTTATTTTTCGCCGTGAGAAATTCTCAGATCGTATCTATGCATCGTACTCTATTACACCACCATCTTTACATTGTTTTTCCGCAACGTTGACTCGGACATTCTCCTGACTTATTTGCCGCTATGCTTTTATCTGGAATTTTCAATTCGGGTGTTAGGAAGAAACCTAAGTCAGTATATCCGATCATCTTATTTTTTCGCCGTGAGAAATTCTCAGATCGTATCTATGCATCGTACTCTATTACACCACCATCTTGCACATTGTTTTTTCCTCTGGAATTTTCAACGTTGGAAGAAGCGGATATTCTCCTGACTTTTTTGCCAGCTATGCTTTGCTCTGGAATTTTCCTAAATTCCGGGTGCATCTGGAATTTTTTCGCAAATTGTGTTAGGAAGAATCCTAAGTCAATATATCGAAGAATCATCTTATTTTTCGCCGTGAGAAATTCTCAGATCGTATCTATGCATCGTACTCTATTACACCACCATCTTTCACATTGTTTTTCCGCAACGTTGATTCGGACATTCTCCTGACTTATTTGCCCCTATGCTTTGCTCTGGAATTTTCAATTCAGGTGCTGGAAGAAGCCTAAGTCAGTATATCCGATCATCTTATTTTTCGCCGTGAGAAATTCTCAGATCGTATCTATGCATCGTACTCTATTACACCACCATCTTGCACATTGTTTTCCGCAACGTTGACTCGGACATTCTCCTGACTTATTTGCCGCTATGCTTTGCTCTGGAATTTTCAATTCAGGTGTTAGGAAGAAGCCTAAGTCAGTATATCCGATCATCTTATTTTTTCGCCGTGAGAAATTCTCAGATCGTATCTATCGTACTCTATTACACCACCATCTTGCACATTTTTTCCGCAACGTTGACTCGGATATTCTCCTGACTTATTTGCCGCTATGTTTGCTCCGAATTTTCAATTCGGGTGCTGGAAAAGAAGCCTAAGTCAGTATATCCGATCATTTTTTTTTCGCCGTGAGAAATTCTCAGATCGTATCTATGCATCGTACTCTATTACACCACCATCTTGCACATTGTTTTTCCGCAACGTTGACTCGGACATTCTCCTGACTTATTTGCCGCTATGCTTTGCTCTGGAATTTTCAATTCGTGTGTTAGGAAGAAGCCCTAAGTCAGTATATCCGATCATCTTATTTTTCGCCGTGAAATTCTCAGATCGTCTATTCATCGTACTCTATTACACCACCATCTTTGCATTGTTTTTCCACGCAACGTTGACTCGGACATTCTCTGAATTATTTGCGCTATGCTTTGCTCTGGAATTTTCAATTTCGGGTGTTAGGAAGAAGCCTAAGTCAGTATATCCGATCATCTTATTTTTCGCCGTGACAAATTCTCAGTTTTTGCATCGTACTCTATTACACCACCATCTTGCACACATTTTTCCGCAACGTTGACTCGGACATTCTCCTGACTTATTTGCCGCTATGCTTTGCTCTGGAATTTTCAATACGTGTGTTAGGAAGAAGCCTAAGTCAGTATATCCGATCATCTTATTTTTTCGCCGTGAAAATTCTCAGATCGTATCTATGCATCGTACTCTATTACACCACCATCTTGCACATTGTTTTTCCGCAACGTTCACTCGGACATTCTCCTGACTTATTTGCGCTATGCTTTGCTCTGGAATTTTCATTTCCGGGTGCTAGGAAGAAGCCTAAGTCAGTATATCCGATCATCTTATTTTTCGCCGTGAGAAATTCTCAGATCGTATCTATGCATCGTACTCTATTACACCACCATCTTGCACATTGTTTTTCCGCAACGTTGACTCGGACATTCTCCCTGACTTATTTGCCGCTATGCTTTGCTCTGGAATTTTCAATTCGGGTGTTAGGAATAAGCCTAAGTCAGTATATCCGATCATCTTATTTTTTTTCCGTGAGAAATTCTCAGATCGTATCTATGCATCGTACTCTATTACACCACCATCTTGCACATTGTTTTTCCGCAACGTTGACTCGGATATTCTCTGACTTATTTGCCGCTATGCTTTGCTCTGGAATTTTCTATTCGGGTGCTAGGAAGAAGCCTAAGTCAGTATATCCGATCATCTTATTTTTTTTCCGTGAGAAATTCTCAGATCGTATCTATGCATCGTATATTACACCACCATCTTGCACATTGTTTTTCCGCAACGTTGACTCGGACATTCTCCTGACTTATTTGCCTCTATGCTTTGCTCTGGAATTTTCAATTCGAGTGTTAGGAAGAAGCCTAAGTCAGTATATCCGATCATCTTATTTTTCGCCGTGAAAATTCTCAGATCGTATCTATGCATCGTACTCTATTACACCACCATCTTTTACATTGTTTTTCCGCAACGTTGACTCGGACATTCTCCTGACTTATTTGCCGCTATGCTTTGCTCTGGAATTTTCAATTCGTGTTGTTAGGAAGAAGCCTAAGTCAGTATATCCGATCATCTTATTTTTCGCCGTGAGAAATTCTCAGATCGTATCTATGCATCGTACTCTATTACGCTACCACCATTTTTGCACATTGTTTTTCCGTAACGTTATCCGATCTCTTATTTTTTTCGTGGACATTCTCCTGACTTATTTGCCGTTTTTCTATGCTTTGCTCTGGAATTTTCAATTCGGGTGTTAGGAAGAAGCCCTAAGTCAGTATATCCGATCATCTTATTTTTTTTTGCCGTGAGAAATTCTCAGATCGTATCTATGCATCGTACTCTATTACACCACCATCTTGCACATTGTTTTTCCGCAACGTTGACTCGGATATTCTCTGACTTATTTGCCGCTATGCTTTGCTCTGGAATTTTCAATTCGGGTGTTAGGAAGAAGTTTAAGTCAGTATATCCGATCATCTTATTTTTCGCCGTGAGAAATTCTCAGATCGTATCTATGCATCGTACTCTATTACACCACCATCTTGCACATTGTTTTTCCGCAACGTTGACTCGGACATTCTCCTGACTTATTTGCCGCTATGCTTTGCTCTGGAATTTTTCAATTCGGGTGTTAGGAAGAAGCCTAAGTCAGTATATCCGATCATCTTATTTTTTTCGCCGTGAGAAATTCTCAGATCGTATCTATGCATCGTACTCTATTACACCACCATCTTTTTACATTGTTTTTCCGCAACGTTGACTCGGACATTCTCCTGACTTATTTGCCGCTATGCTTTGCTCTGGAATTTTTCAATTCGGGTGTTAGGAAGAAGCGTAAGTCAGTATATCCGATCATCTTATTTTTCGCCGTGAGAAATTCTCAGATCGTATCTATGCATCGTACTCTATTACACCACCATCTTGCACATTGTTTTTCCGCAACGTTGACTCGGACATTCTCCTGACTTATTTGCCGCTATGCTTTGCTCTGGAATTTTCAATTCGGGTGTTAGGAAGAAGCCTAAGTCAGTATATCCGATCATCTTATTTTTTCGCCGTGAGAAATTCTCAGATCGTATCTATGCATCGTACTCTATTACACCACCATCTTTCGGATACATTGTTTTTCCTGAATTTTCAACGTTGACTCGGACATTCTCCTGACTTATTTGCCCACCATCTTTTATGCTTTGCTCTGAATTTTCAATTTTCAATTCGGGTGTTAGGAAGAAGCCTAAGTCAGTATATCCGATCATCTTATTTTCGCCGTGAGAAAATTCTCAGATCGTATCTATGCATCGTTACTCTATTTTTTCCTCACCATTTTCATTATTTGCTTTTTGCTCTGACATTGGGTTTTTATATCCGATCATCTTACGTTGATCGTATCTATGGACATTCTCACCATCTTGACTTATTTGCCTCCTGATGCTTTTTGCTCTGGAATTTTCAATTCGGGTGTTAGGAAGAAGCCTAAGTCAGTATATCCGATCATCTTATTTTTCGCCGTGAGAAATTCTCAGATCGTATCTATGCATCGTACTCTATTACACCACCATCTTGCACATTGTTTTTCCGCAACGTTGACTCGGACATTCTCCTGACTTATTTGCCGCTATGCTTTGCTCTGGAATTTTCAATTCGGTGCTAGGGAAAAGCCTAAGTCAGTATATCCGATCATCTTATTTTTCGCCGTGAGAAATTCTCAGATCGTATCTATGCATCGTACTCCTATTACACCACCATCTTGCACATTGTTTTTTCCGCAACGTGATCTCGGACATTCTCCTGACTTATTTTGCCGCTATATGCTTTGCTCACTGAATTTTCAATTCGGGTGTTAGGAAGAATCCTAAGTAGTATATCCGATCATCTTATTTTTCGATCTGTCTCAGATCGTATCTATGCATCGTACTTTATTACACCACCATCTTTAAATTGTTTTTAGAACGTTGACTCGGACATTCTCCTGACTTATTTGCCGCTTTTACACCATGTTTTGCTCTGACTCGGAATTTTCAATTCGGGTGTTTGGGAATTTTCAATTCGGGTGCTAGGAAGAAGCCTAAGTCAGTATATCCGATCATCTTATTTTTCGCCGTGAGAAATTCTCAGATCGTATCTATGCATCGTACTCTATTACACCACCATCTTTTGCACATTGTTTTTCCGCAACGTTGATTCGGACATTCTCCTGACTTATTTGCCGCTATGCTTTGCTCTGAAATTTTCAATTCGGGTGCTAGGAAGAGCCTAAGTCAGTATATCCGATCATCTTATTTTTGCCGTGAGAAATTCTCAGATCGTATCTATGCATCGTACTCTATTACACCACCATCTTGCACATTGTTTTTCCGCAACGTTGACTCGGACATTCTCCTGACTTATTTGCCGCTATGCTTTGCTCTGGAATTTTCAATTCGGGTGTTAGGAAGAAGTTTAAGTCAGTATATCCGATCATCTTATTTTTCGCCGTGAGAAATTCTCAGATCGTATCTATGCATCGTACTCTATTACACCACCATCTTTTACATTGTTTTTTTTCCGCAACGTTGACTCGGACATTCTCTGACTTATTTGCCGCTATGCTTTGCTCTGGAATTTTCAATTCCGGGTGTTAGGGAAGAAGCCTAAGTCAGTATATCCGATCATCTTATTTTTCGCCGTGAGAAATTCTCAGATCGTATCTATGCATCGTACTCTATTACACCACCATCTTTTACATTGTTTTCCGCAACGTTGACTCGGACATTCTCCTGACTTATTTGCCGCTATGCTTTGCTCTGGAATTTTCAATTCGGGTGTTAGGAAGAAGCCTAAGTCAGTATATCCGATCATCTTATTTTTCGCCGTGAGAAATTCTCAGATCGTATCTATGCATCGTACTCTATTACACCACCATCTTTGCACATTGTTTTTTCCGCAACGTTGACTCGGATATTCTCCTGACTTATTTGCCGCTATGCTTTGCTCTGGAATTTTTCAATTCGGGTGTTAGGAAGAATCCTAAGTCAGTATATCCGATCATCTTATTTTTCGCCGTGAGAAATTCTCAGATCGTATCTATGCATCGTACTCTATTACACCACCATCTTTTTTTACATTGTTTTTCCGCAACGTTGACTCGGACATTCTCCTGACTTATTTGCCGCTATGCTTTGCTCTGGAATTTTCAATTCGGGTGTTAGGAAGAAGCCTAAGTCAGTATATCCGATCATCTTATTTTTCGCCGTGAGAAATTCTCAGATCGTATCTATGCATCGTACTCTATTACACCACCATCTTGCACATTGTTTTTTCCGCTACGTTGATTCGGACATTCTCCTGACTTATTTTGCCGCTATGCTTTTTGCTCTGAATTTTCAATTCGGGTGTTAGGAAGAAGCCTAAGTCAGTATATCCGATCATCTTATTTTTCGCCGTGAGAAATTCTCAGATCGTATCTATGCATCGTACTCTATTACACCACCATCTTTACATTGTTTTTCCGCAACGTTGACTCGGACATTCTCCTGACTTATTTGCCGCTATGCTTTGCTCTGGAATTTTCAATTCAGGTGTTGGAAGAATCCTAGCCGAGTATATCCGATCATCTTATTTTTCGCCGTGAGAAATTCTCAGATCGTATCTATGCATCGTACTCTATTACACCACCATCTTTTTACATTGTTTTCCTCAACGTTGATTTGGACATTCTCCTGACTTATTTGCCGCTATGCTTTGCTCTGGAATTTTCAATTCGGGTGTTAGGAAGAAGCCTAAGTCAGTATATCCGATCATCTTATTTTTCGCCGTGAGAAATTCTCAGATCGTATCTATGCATCGTATTCTATTACACCACCATCTTGCACATTGTTTTTCCGCAACGTTGACTCGGACATTCTCCTGACTTATTTGCCGCTATGCTTTGCTCTGGAATTTTCAATACGTGTGTTAGGAAGAAGCCTAAGTCAGTATATCCGATCATCTTATTTTTCGCCGTGAGAAATTCTCAGATCGTATCTATGCATCGTACTCTATTACACCACCATCTTGCACATTGTTTTTCCGCAACGTTGACTCGGATATTCTCCTGACTTATTTGCCGCTATGCTTTGCTCTGGAATTTTCAATTCGGGTGTTAGGAAGAAGCCTAAGTCAGTATATCCGATCATCTTATTTTCGCCGTGAGAAATTCTCAGATCGTATCTATGCATCGTACTCTATTACACCACCATCTTTTTTTATATTGTTTTTCTGCAACGTTGACTCGGACATTCTCCTGACTTATTTGCCGCTATGCTTTGCTCTGGAATTTTCAATTCGGGTGCTAGGAAGAAGCCTAAGTCAGTATATCCGATCATCTTTATTTTTTCGCCGTGAGAAATTCTCAGATCGTATCTATGCATCGTACTTCATTACACCACCATCTTGCACATTGTTTTTCCGCAACGTTGACTCGGACATTCTCCTGACTTATTTGCCGCTATGTTTTGCTCTGGAATTTTCAATTCGAGTGTTAGGAAGAAGGGTCTAAGTCAGTATATCCGATCATCTTATTTTTCGCCGTGAGAAATTCTCAGATCGTATCTATGCATCGTACTCTATTACACCACCATCTTTTACATTGTTTTTCCGCAACGTTGACTCGGACATTCTCCTGACTTATTTGCCGCTATGCTTTTGTTCTGGAATTTTCAATTCGGGTGTTAGGAAGAAGCCTAAGTCAGTATATCCGATCATCTTATTTTTCGCCGTGAAATTCTCAGATCGTATCTATGCATCGTACTCTATTACACCAATTCTCGACATTCTCCTGATTTATTTGCCGCTATGCTTTGCTCTGGAATTTTCAATTCCACCATGCTAGGAAGAAGCCTAAGTCAGTATATCCGATCATCTTATTTTTCGCCGTGAGAAATTCTCAGATCGTATCTATGCATCGTTCTATTACACCACCATCTTTTTATTTTTTTCCGCAACGTTGACTCGGACATTCTCCTGACTTATTTGCCGCTTTGCTTTGCTCTGAATTTTCAATTCGGGTGTTAGGAAGAAGCCTAAGTCAGTATATCCGATCATCTTATTTTTCGCCGTGAGAAATTCTCAGATCGTATCTATGCATCGTACTCTATTACACCACCATCTTGCACATTGTTTTTCCGCAACGTTGACTCGGACATTCTCCTGACTTATTTGCCGCTATGCTTTGCTTTTTCAATTCGGGTGTTAGGAAGAAGCCCTAAGTCAGTATATCCGATCATCTTATTTTTCGCCGTGAGAAATTCTCAGATCGTATCTATTCGTACTCTATTACACCACCATCTTTATTTTTTTCCGCAACGTTGACTCGGACATTCTCCTGACTTATTTGCCGCTATGCTTTTCTCTGGAATTGTTAGGAAGATCTCAGCCTAAGTTGTTTTTCAGTATATCCGATCATCTTATTTTTCGCCGTGAGAAATTCTCAGATCGTATCTATGCATCGTACTCTATTACACCACGATCTTGCACATTGTTTTTCCGCAACGTTGACTCGGACATTCTCCTGACTTATTTGCCGCTATGCTTTGCTCTGGAATTTTAAATTCGGGTGCTAGGAAGAAGCCTAAGTCAGTATATCCGATCATCTTATTTTTTCGCCGTGAGAAATTCTCAGATCGTATCTATGCATCGTACTCTATTACACCACCATCTTGCACATTGTTTTTCCGCAACGTTGACTCGGACATTCTCCTGACTTATTTGCCGCTATGCTTTGCTCTGGAATTTTCAATTCGGGTGCTAGGAAGAAGCCTAAGTCAGTATATCCGATCATCTTATTTTTCGCCGTGAGAAATTCTCAGATCGTATCTATGCATCGTACTCTATTACACCACCATCTTTGCACATTGTTTTTCCGCAACGTTGACTCGGACATTCTCCTGACTTATTTGCCGCTATGCTTTGCTCTGGAATTTTCAATTCGGGTGTTAGGAAGAAGCCTAAGTCAGTATATCCGATCATCTTATTTTTCGCCGTGAGAAATTCTCAGATCGTATCTATGCATCGTACTCTATTACACCACCATCTTGCACATTGTTTTTCCGCAACGTTGACTCGGACATTCTCCTGACTTATTTGCCGCTATGCTTTGCTCTGGAATTTTCAATTCGGGTGTTAGGAAGAAGCCTAAGTCAGTATATCCGATCATCTTATTTTTCGCCGTGAGAAATTCTCAGATCGTATCTATGCATCGTACTCTATTACACCACCATCTTGCACATTGTTTTTTCCGCAACGTTGACTCGGACATTCTCCTGACTTATTTGCCGCTATGCTTTTGCTCTGGAATTTTCAATTCGGGTGTTAGGAAGAAGCCTAAGTCAGTATATCCGATCATCTTATTTTTCGCCGTGAGAAATTCTCAGATCGTATCTATGCATCGTACTCTATTACACCACCATCTTGCATTGTTTTTCCGCAACGTTGACTCGGACATTCTCCTGACTTATTTGCCGCTATGCTTTGCTCTTGAATTTTCAATTCGGGTGTTAGGAAGAAGTCCTAAGTCAGTATATCCGATCATCTTATTTTTTCGCCGTGAGAAATTCTCAGATCGTATCTATGCATCGTACTCTATTACACCACCATCTTGCACATTGTTTTTCCGCAACGTTGACTCGGATATTCTCCTGATTTATTTGCCGCTATGCTTTGCTCTGAATTTTCAATTCGGGTGTTAGGAAGAAGCCCAAGTCAGTATATCCGATCATCTTATTTTTCGCCGTGAGAAATTCTCAGATCGTATCTATGCATCGTACTCTATTACACCACCATCTTTCACATTGTTTTTCCGCAACGTTGACTCGGACATTCTCCTGACTTATTTGCCGCTATGCTTTTGCTCTGGAATTTTCAATTCGGGTGCTAGGAAGAAGTCTAAGTCAGTATATCCGATCATCTTATTTTTTTCGCCGTGAGAAATTCTCAGATCGTATCTATGCATCGTACTCTATTACACCACCATCTTTTCTGCATTGTTTTTCCGCAACGTTGACTCGGATATTCTCCTGACTTATTTGCCGCTATGCTTTGCTCTGGAATTTTCAATTCGGGTGTTAGGAAGAAGCCCTAAGTCAGTATATCCGATCATCTTATTTTTTCGCCGTGAGAAATTCTCAGATCGTATCTATGCATCGTACTCTATTACACCACCATCTTGCACATTGTTTTTCCGCAACGTTGACTCGGACATTCTCCTGACTTATTTGCCGCTATGCTTTGCTCTGGAATTTTCAATTCAGGGTGCTAGGAAGAAGATCATCTTATTTTCGCCGTGAGAAATTAAGTCAGTATATCCGATCATCTTATTTTTTTCGCCGTTGAGAAATTCTCAGATCGTATCTATGCATCGTCAGTCTATTACACCAGACCATCTTGCATTACACATTGTTTTTCCGCAACGTTGACTCGGACATTCTCCTGACTTATTTGCCGCTATGCTTTGCTCTGGAATTTTCAATTCGGGTGCTAGGAAGAAGCCTAAGCCAGTATATCCGATCATCTTATTTTTCGCCGTGAGAAATTCTCAGATCGTATCTATGCATCGTACTCTATTACACCACCATCTTGCACATTGTTTTTCCGCAACGTTGACTCGGACATTCTCCTGACTTATTTGCCGCTATGCTTTGCTCTGAATTTTCAATTCAGGTGTTAGGAAGAAGCCTAAGTCAGTATATCCGATCATCTTATTTTTCGCCGTGAGAAATTCTCAGATCGTATCTATGCATCGTACTCTATTACACCACCATCTTGCACATTGTTTTTCCGCAACGTTGACTCGGACATTCTCCTGACTTATTTGCCGCTATGCTTTGCTCTGGAATTTTCAATTCGGGTGTTAGGAAGAAGCCTAAGTCAGTATATCCGATCATCTTATTTTTCGCCGTGAGAAATTCTCAGATCGTATCTATGCATCGTACTCTATTACACCACCATCTTGCACATTGTTTTTCCGCAACGTTGACTCGGACATTCTCCTGACTTATTTGCCGCTATGCTTTGCTCTGGAATTTTCAATTCGGGTGTTAGGAAGAAGCCTAAGTCAGTATATCCGATCATCTTATTTTTCGCCGTGAGAAATTCTCAGATCGTATCTATGCATCGTACTCTATTACACACCACCATCTTTTTTCCGCACATTTCTCCTGTTTTTCCGCAACGTTTGAATTTTCTCGGACATTCTCCTGACTTTATTTTCGCCGCTCATGCTTTGCTCTTGCACATTTTTTTTCCTCAATTTTCAATTCGGGTGCTAGGAATTTTCAATTCGGGTTTAGGAAGAGTAGTCATATATCCGATCATCTTATTTTTCGCCGTGAGAAATTCTCAGATCGTATCTATGCATCGTACTCTATTACACCACCATCTTGCACATTGTTTTTCCGCAACGTTGACTCGGACATTCTCCTGACTTATTTGCCGCTATGCTTTGCTCTGAATTTTCAATTCGGGTGTTAGGAAGAAGCCTAAGTCAGTATATCCGATCATCTTATTTTTTCGCCGTGAGAAATTCTCAGATCGTATCTATGCATCGTTCTCTATTACACCACCATCTTGCACATTGTTTTTCCGCAACGTTGACTCGGACATTCTCCTGACTTATTTGCCGCTATGCTTTGCTCTGAAATTTTCAATTCGGGTGTTAGGAAGAAGTATATCCGATCATCTTATTTTCGCCGAGAAATTTCAGTATATCCGATCATCTTTCTCCTGATTTTTCGCCGCTCTGAGAAATTCTCAGATCGTATCTATCCGATCATCTTTTATTTTCGTAGAAATTCTCAGATTATCACCACCACACTTTACACCACCATTTTTCCGTTTTTCAACGTTGACTCGGACATTCTCCTGACTTATTTGCCGCTATGCTTTGCTCTGGAATTTTCAATTCAGGTGTTAGGGAAGAAGCCTAAGTCAGTATATCCGATCATCTTATTTTTCGCCGTGAGAAATTCTCAGATCGTATCTATGCATCGTACTCTATTACACCACCATCTTGCACATTGTTTTTCCGCAACGTTGACTCGGACATTCTCCTGACTTATTTGCCGCTATGCTTTGCTCTGGAATTTTCAATTCGGGTGTTAGGAAGAAGCCTAAGTCAGTATATCCGATCATCTTATTTTTCGCCGTGAGAAATTCTCAGATCGTATCTATGCATCGTACTCTATTACACCACCATCTTGCACATTGTTTTTCCGCAACGTTGACGCGGACATTCTCCTGACTTATTTGCCGCTATGCTTTGCTCTGGAATTTTCAATTCAGGTGTTAGGAAGAAGCCTAAGTCAGTATATCCGATCATCTTATTTTTTCGCCGTGAGAAATTCTCAGATCGTATCTATGCATCGTACTCTATTACACCACCATCTTGCATTGTTTTTCCGCAACGTTGACTCGGACATTCTCCTGACTTATTTGCCGCTATGCTTTGCTCTGGAATTTTCAATTCGGGTGCTAGGAAGAAGCCTAAGTCAGTATATCCGATCATCTTATTTTTCGCCGTGAGAAATTCTCAGATCGTATCTATGCATCGTACTCTATTACACCACCATCTTTCACATTGTTTTTCCGCAACGTTGACTCGGATATTCTCCTGACTTATTTGCCGCTATGCTTTGCTCTGGAATTTTCAATTCGTGTGTTAGGAAGAAGCCTAAGTCAGTATATCCGATCATCTTATTTTTTCGCCGTGAGAAATTCTCAGATCGTATCTATGCATCGTACTCTATTACACCACCATCTTGCACATTGTTTTTCCGCAACGTTGACTCGGACATTCTCCTGACTTATTTGCCGCTATGCTTTGCTCTGAATTTTCAATTCGGGTGTTAGGAAGAAGCCTAAGTCAGTATATCCGATCATCTTATTTTTCGCCGTGAGAAATTCTCAGATCGTATCTATGCATCGTACTCTATTACACCACCATCTTACATTGTTTTTCCGCAACGTTGACTCTCGGACATTCTCCTGACTTATTTGCCGCTATGCTTTGCTCTGGAATTTTCAATTCGGGTGTTAGGAAGAAGCCTAAGTCAGTATATCCGATCATCTTTTTTTTCGCCGTGAAAATTCTCAGATCGTATCTATGCATCGTACTCTATTACACCACCATCTTTTACATTGTTTTTCCGCAACGTTGACTCGGATATTCTCCTGACTTATTTGCCGCTATGCTTTGCTCTGGAATTTTCAATTCGGGTGTTAGGAAGAAGCCTAAGTCAGTATATCCGATCATCTTATTTTTCGCCGTGAGAAATTCTCAGATCGTATCTATGCATCGTACTCTATTACACCACCATCTTGCACATTGTTTTTCCGCAACGTTGACTCGACATTCTCCTGACTTATTTGCCGCTATGCTTTTGCTCTGAATTTTCAATTCGGGTGTTAGGAAGAAGCCTAAGTCAGTATATCCGATCATCTTATTTTTCGCCGTGAGAAATTCTCAGATCGTATCTATGCATCGTACTCTATTACACCACCATCTTGCACATTGTTTTTTCCGCAACGTTGACTCGGACATTCTCCTGACTTATTTGCCGCTATGCTTTGCTCTGGAATTTTCAATTCGGGTGTTAGGAAGAAGCCTAAGTCAGTATATCCGATCATCTTATTTTTCGCCGTGAGAAATTCTCAGATCGTATCTATGCATCGTACTCTATTACACCACCATCTTGCACATTTTTTCCGCACATTGTTTTTGCCGCAACGTTGAATTTTCAATCGGACATTCTCCTGATCTTATTTTTCGCCGTGAGAAATTCTCAGATCATGCTTTCGTACTTTTGGAATTTTCAATTTGGGACTGTTAGGAAGAAGCCTAAGTCAGTATATCCGATCATCTTATTTTTTCGCCGTGAGAAATTCTCAGATCGTATCTATGCATCGTACTCTATTACACCACCATCTTTTACATTGTTTTTCCGCAACGTTGACTCGGACATTCTCCTGACTTATTTGCCGCTATGCTTTGCTCTGGAATTTTCAATTCGGGTGTTAGGAAGAAGCCTAAGTCAGTATATCCGATCATCTTATTTTTCGCCGTGAGAAATTCTCAGATCGTATCTATGCATCGTACTCTATTACACCACCATCTTGCACATTGTTTTTCCTCACATTGTTTTTCCGCAACGTTGAATTTTCAATTCGGACATTCTCCTATCCGATCTTATTTTCGCCGTGAGAAATTCTCATGTATCTTTGCTCACCACCATCTTGAATTTTTTTTCAATTCTCTGTGCTATAGGAAGAAATTCCGGGTGTTAAGTCAGTATATCCGATCATCTTATTTTTTTCGCCGTGAGAAATTCTCAGATCGTATCTATGCATCGTACTCTATTACACCACCATCTTGCACATTGTTTTTCCGCAACGTTGACTCGGACATTCTCCTGACTTATTTGCCGCTATGCTTTGCTCTGGAATTTTCAATTCGGGTGTTAGGAAGAAGCCTAAGTCAGTATATCCGATCATCTTATTTTTTCGCCGTGAGAAATTCTCAGATCGTATCTATGCATCGTACTCTATTACACCACCATCTTGCACATTGTTTTTTCCGCAACGTTGACTCGGACATTCTCCTGACTTATTTGCCGCTATGCTTTGCTCTGGAATTTTCAATTCGGGTGTTAGGAAGAAGCCTAAGTCAGTATATCCGATCATCTTATTTTTTCGCCGTGAGAAATTCTCAGATCGTATCTATGCATCGTACTCTATTACACCACCATCTTGCATCTTATTTTTCGCCGTGACATTGTTTTTCCGCAACGTTGACTCGGACATTCTCCTGACTTATTTGCCGCTATGCTTTGCTCTGGATTTTTCAATTCGGGTGCTAGGAAGAAGCCTAAGCCAGTATATCCGATCATCTTATTTTTCGCCGTGAAAATTCTCAGATCGTATCTATGCATCGTACTCTATTACACCACCATCTTGCACATTGTTTTTTTCGCAACGTTGACTCGGACATTCTCCTGACTTATTTGCCGCTATGCTTTGCTCTGGAATTTTCAATTCGGGTGTTAGGAAGAAGCCCAAGTCAGTATATCCGATCATCTTATTTTTTTCGCCGTGAGAAATTCTCAGATCGTATCTATGCATCGTACTCTATTACACCACCATCTTGCACATTGTTTTTTCCTTGACTCGGACACACCACCATCTTTGCTCACATTTTTTTTCCTAGGAAGAAGCAACCGTTCTTATTTTTCGCCGTCTCAGACATTCTCCATCGACTTATTTGCACATTGTTTTTTCCGCAACGTTGCTTTTGCCATATGAATTTTCAATTCGGGTGTTAGGAAGAAGCCTAAGTCAGTATATCCGATCATCTTATTTTTTCGCCGTGAGAAATTCTCAGATCGTATCTATGCATCGTACTCTATTATTACACCATCTTTTTTGCCGCTACATTGTTTTTCCGCAACGTTGACTCGGACATTCTCCTGACTTATTTGCCGCTATGCTTTGCTCTGGAATTTTCAATTCGGGTGTTAGGAAGAAGCCTAAGTCAGTATATCCGATCATCTTATTTTTCGCCGTGAGAAATTCTCAGATCGTATCTATGCATCGTACTCTATTACACCACCATCTTGCACATTGTTTTTCCGCAACGTTGACTCGGACATTCTCCTGACTTATTTGCCGCTATGCTTTGCTCTGGAATTTTCAATTCGGGTGTTAGGAAGAAGCCTAAGTCAGTATATCCGATCATCTTATTTTTCGCCGTGAGAAATTCTCAGATCGTATCTATGCATCGTACTCTATTACACCACCATCTTGCACATTGTTTTTCCGCAACGTTGACTTTTCTCCTGACTTATTTGCCGCTATGCTTTGCTCTGGAATTTTCAATTCGGGTGTTAGGAAGAAGTTTGTAAGTCATTATATCCGATCATCTTATTTTCGCCGTGAGAAATTCTCAGATCGTATCTATGCATCGTACTTCCACCACCATCTTGGACATTGTTTTTCCGCAACGTTGACTCGGACATTCTCCTGACTTATTTGCCGCTATGCTTTTGCTCTGGAATTTTCAATTCGGGTGTTAGGAAGAAGCCTAAGTCAGTATATCCGATCATCTTATTTTTCGCCGTGAGAAATTCTCAGATCGTATCTATGCATCGTACTCTATTACACCACCATCTTGCACATTGTTTTTTCCGCAACGTTGACTCGGACATTCTCCTGACTTATTTGCCGCTATGCTTTGCTCTGGAATTTTCAATTCGGGTGTTAGGAAGAAGCCTAAGTCAGTATATCCGATCATCTTATTTTTCGCCGTGAGAAATTCTCAGATCGTATCTATGCATCGTACTCTATTACACCACCATCTTGCACATTGTTTTTTCCGCAACGTTGACTCGGACATTCTCCTGACTTATTTGCCGCTATGCTTTGCTCTGGAATTTTCAATTCGGGTGTTAGGAAGAAGCCTAAGTCAGTATATCCGATCATCTTATTTTTCGCCGTGAGAAATTCTCAGATCGTATCTATGCATCGTACTCTATTACACCACCATCTTGCACATTGTTTTTCCGCAACGTTGACTCGGACATTCTCCTGACTTATTTGCCGCTATGCTTTGCTCTGGAATTTTCAATTCGGGTGTTAGGAAGAAGCCTAAGTCAGTATATCCGATCATCTTATTTTTTCGCCGTGAGAAATTCTCAGATCGTATCTATGCATCGTACTCTATTACACCACCATCTTGCACATTGTTTTTCCGCAACGTTGACTCGGACATTCTCCTGACTTATTTGCCGCTATGCTTTGCTCTGGAATTTTCAATTCGGGTGTTAGGAAGAAGCCTAAGTCAGTATATCCGATCATCTTATTTTTCGCCGTGAGAAATTCTCAGATCGTATCTATGCATCGTACTCTATTACACCACCATCTTGCACATTGTTTTTCCGCAACGTTGACTCGGACATTCTCCTGACTTATTTGCCGCTATGCTTTTGCTCTGGAATTTTCAATTCGGGTGTTAGGAAGAAGCCTAAGTCAGTATATCCGATCATCTTATTTTTCGCCGTGAGAAATTCTCAGATCGTATCTATGCATCGTACTCTATTACACCACCATCTTGCACATTGTTTTTCCGCAACGTTGACTCGGATATTCTCCTGACTTATTTGCCGCTATGCTTTGCTCTGGAATTTTCAATTTCGGTGTTAGGAAGAAGCCTAAGTCAGTATATCCGATCATCTTATTTTTTTCGCCGTGAGAAATTCTCAGATCGTATCTATGCATCGTACTCTATTACACCACCATCTTGCACATTTTTTTTCCGCAACGTTGACTCGGACATTCTCCTGACTTATTTGCCGCTATGCTTTGCTCTGGAATTTTCAATTCGGGTGTTTTAAGTCAGTATATCCGATCATCTTATTTTTTCGGAAGAAATTCTCAGATCGTATCTATGCATCGTATATCCCACCATCTTGCACATTGTTTTTCCGCAACGTTGACTCGACATTCTCCTGACTTATTTGCCGCTATGCTTTGCTCTGAATTTTCAATTCGGGTGTTAGGAAGAAGTTTAAATCAGTATATCCGATCATCTTATTTTTCGCCGTGAAATTCTCAGATCGTATCTATGCATCGTACTCTATTACACCACCATCTTGCACATTGTTTTTCCGCAACGTTGACTCGGACATTCTCCTGACTTATTTGCCGCTATGCTTTGCTCTGGAATTTTCAATTCGGGTGTTAGGAAGAAGCCTAAGTCAGTATATCCGATCATCTTATTTTTTCGCCGTGAGAAATTCTCAGATCGTATCTATGCATCGTTCTCCTGACTCTATTACACCACCATCTTGCACATTGTTTTTCCGCAACGTTGACTCGGACATTCTCCTGACTTATTTGCCGCTATGCTTTGCTCTGGAATTTTCAATTCGGGTGTTAGGAAGAAGCCTAAGTCAGTATATCCGATCATCTTATTTTTCGCCGTGAGAAATTCTCAGATCGTATCTATGCATCGTACTCTATTACACCACCATCTTGCACATTTTTTTTTTCCGCAACGTTGACTCGGACATTCTCCTGACTTATTTGCCGCTATGCTTTGCTCTGGAATTTTCAATTCGGGTTTAGGAAGAAGCCTAAGTCAGTATATCCGATCATCTTATTTTTCGCCGTGAGAAATTCTCAGATCGTATCTATGCATCGTACTCTATTACACCACCATCTTGCATTGTTTTTCCGCAACGTTGACTCGGACATTCTCCTGACTTATTTGCCGCTATGCTTTGCTCTGGAATTTTCAATTCGGGTGTTAGGAAGAAGCCTCCTAAGTCAGTATATCCGATCATCTTATTTTTCGCCGTGAGAAATTCTCAGATCGTATCTATGCATCGTACTCTATTACACCACCATATTGCACATTGTTTTTCCGCAACGTTGACTCGGACATTCTCCTGACTTATTTGCCGCTATGCTTTGCTCTGGAATTTTCAATTCGGGTGTTAGGAAGAAGCCCTAAGTCAGTATATCCGATCATCTTATTTTTCGCCGTGAGAAATTCTCAGATCGTATCTATGCATCGTACTCTATTACACCATCTTTGCACATTGTTTTTCCGCAACGTTGACTCGGACATTCTCCTGACTTATTTGCCGCTATGCTTTGCTCTGGAATTTTCAATACGTGTGTTAGGAAGAAGCCTAAGTCAGTATATCCGATCATCTTATTTTTGCCGTGAGAAATTCTCAGATTGTATCTATGCATCGTACTCTATTACACCACCATCTTGCACATTGTTTTTCCGCAACTTCACTCGGACATTCTCCTGACATATTTAACGCTATGCTTTTGCTCTGGAATTTTCAATTCGTGTGTTAGGAAGAAGCCTAAGTCCAGTATATCCGATCATCTTATTTTTTCGCCGTGAGAAATTCTCAGATCGTATCTATGCATCGTACTCTATTACACCACCATCTTGCACATTGTTTTTCCGCAACGTTGACTCGGACATTCTCCTGACTTATTTGCCGCTATGCTTTGCTCTGGAATTTTCAATTCGGGTGTTAGGAAGAAGCCTAAGTCAGTATATCCGATCATCTTATTTTTCGCCGTGAGAAATTCTCAGATCGTATCTATGCATCGTACTCTATTACACCACCATCTTGCACATTGTTTTTCCGCAACGTTGACTCGGACATTCTCCTGACTTATTTGCCGCTATGCTTTGCTCTGGAATTTTCAATTCGGGTGTTAGGAAGAAGCCTAAGTCAGTATATCCGATCATCTTATTTTTCGCCGTGAGAAATTCTCAGATCGTATCTATGCATCGTACTCTATTACACCACCATCTTGCACATTGTTTTTCCGCAACGTTGACTTGGATATTCTCCTGACAGATATTTGCTGCTCTTTTATGTTTTCCGCAACGTTGAATTTTCAATTTTGCTCTGAATTTTCAATTCGGGTGTTAGGAAGAAGCCTAAGTCAGTATATCCGATCATCTTATTTTTCGCCGTGAGAAATTCTCAGATCGTATCTATGCATCGTACTCTATTACACCACCATCTTGCACATTGTTTTCCGCAACGTTGACTCGGACATTCTCCTGACTTATTTGCCGCTATGCTTTGCTCTGAATTTTCAATTCGGGTGTTAGGAAGAAGCCTAAGTCAGTATATCCGATCATCTTATTTTTCGCCGTGAGAAATTCTCAGATCGTATCTATGCATCGTACTCTATTACACCACCATCTTGCACATTTTTTTTTCCGCAACGTTGATTCGACATTCTCCTGACTTATTTGCCCCTATGCTTTGCTCTGGAATTTTCAATTCGGGTGTTAGGAAGAAGCCTAAGTCAGTATATCCGATCATCTTATTTTTCGCCGTGAGAAATTCTCAGATCATATCTATGCATCGTACTCTATTACACCACCATCTTGCACATTGTTTTTCCGCAACGTTGACTCGGATATTCTCCTGACTTATTTGCCGCTATGCTTTGCTCTGGAATTTTCAATTCGGGTGTTAGGAAGAATCCTAAGTCAGTATATCCGATCATCTTATTTTTCGCCGTGAGAAATTCTCAGATCGTATCTATGCATCGTATCTATTACACCACCATCTTGCACATTTTTTTCCGCAACGTTGACTCGGACATTCTTGACTTATTTGCCACTATCTTTGCTCTGGAATTTCAATTGTTTTCCTCCGATCATCTTATTTTTCGCCGTCTCAGATCGTATCTATCTCGTACTTATTTGCACCATCTTGCACATTGCTTTTCCGCTCTGACTCGATATTTTCAATTTATTTGCCGCTATGTTTTGCTTTGTTTTCAATTCGGGAAGAAGCCTAAGTCAGTATATCCGATAATCTTATTTTTCGCCGTGAGAAATTCTCAGATCGTATCTATGCATCGTACTCTATTACACCACCATCTTTTACATTGTTTTTCCGCAACGTTGACTCGAACATT
The DNA here is from genome assembly GCA_903632075.3 of Acanthosepion pharaonis. NCBI lineage: Eukaryota > Metazoa > Mollusca > Cephalopoda > Sepiida > Sepiidae > Acanthosepion > Acanthosepion pharaonis. Next base: position 3,946,163 of record CAHIKZ030000913.1, on the reverse strand, counting down.
CTCCTGACTTATTTGCCGCTATGCTTTTTCGTCTGGAATTTTCAATTCGGGTGTTAGGAAGAAGCCTAAGTCAGTATATCCGATCATCTTATTTTTCGCCGTGAGAAATTCTCTCAGATCGTATCTATGCATCGTACTCTATTACACCACCATCTTGCACATTGTTTTTCCGCAACGTTGACTCGGATATTCTCCTGACTTATTTGCCGCTATGCTTTGCTCTGGAATTTTCAATTCGGGTGTTAGGAAGAAGCCTAAGTCAGTATATCCGATCATCTTATTTTTCGCCGTGAGAAATTCTCAGATCGTATCTATGCATCGTACTCTATTTACACCACCATCTTTGCACATTTTTTCCTCAACGTTGACTCGGACATTTTCCTGACTTATTTGCCGCTATGCTTTGCTCTGGAATTTTCAATTCGGGTGTTAGGAAGAAGCCTAAGTCAGTATATCCGATCATCTTATTTTTCGCCGTGAGAAATTCTCAGATCGTATCTATGCATCGTACTCTATTACACCACCATCTTGCACATTGTTTTTCCGCAACGTTGACTCGGACATTCTCCTGACTTATTTGCCGCTATGCTTTGCTCTGGAATTTTCAATTCGGTGCTAGAAGAAGTTTCCAAGTCAGTATATCCGATCATCTTTATTTTTCGCCGTGAGAAATTCTCAGATCGTATCTATGCATCGTACTCTATTACACCACCATCTTGCACATTTTTTTCCTCAACGTTGAGTCATATTCTCCTGACTTATTTGCCGCTATCCGAATTTTCATCTTATTTTTTCCGATCATCTTTTTTTTCGCCGTGAGAAATTCTCAGATCGTATCTATGCATCGTACTCTATTACACCACCATCTTGACACATTTTTTTCCTCAACGTTGACTCGGACATTCTCCTGACTTATTTGCCGCTATGCTTTTTTTCTGGAATTTTCAATTCGGGTGTTAGGAAGAAGCCTTTCCGCAAGTCAGTATATCCGATCATCTTATTTTTCGCCGTGAGAAATTCTCAGATCGTATCTATGCATCGTACTCTATTACACCACCATCTTGCACATTGTTTTTCCGCAACGTTGACTCGGACATTCTCCTGACTTATTTGCCGCTATGCTTTGCTCTGGGAATTTTCAATTCGGGTGTTAGGAAGAAGCCTCAAGTCAGTATATCCGATCATCTTATTTTTTTCGCCGTGAGAAATTCTCAGATCGTATCTATGCATCGTTCTCTATTACACCACCATCTTGCACATTTTTTTTCCGCAACGTTGACTCGGACATTCTCCTGACTTATTTGCCGCTTATGCTTTGCTCTGGAATTTTCAATTCGGGTGTTAGGGAAGAAGCCTAAGTCAGTATATCCGATCATCTTATTTTTTCGCCGTGAGAAATTCTCAGATCGTATCTATGCATCGTACTCTATTACACCACCATCTTTGCACATTTGTTTTTCCGCAACGTTGACTCGGACATTCTCCTGACTTATTTGCCGCTATGCTTTGCTCTGGAATTTTCAATTCGGGTGTAGGAAGAAGTTTGTCAGTATATCCGATCATCTTATTTTTCGCCGTGAGAAATTCTCAGATCGTATCTATGCATCGTACTCTATTACACCACCATCTTGCACATTGTTTTTCCGCAACGTTGACTCGGACATTCTCCTGACTTATTTGCCGCTATGCTTTGCTCTGAATTTTCAATTCGGGTGTTAGGAAGAAGCCTAAGTCAGTATATCCGATCATCTTATTTTTTCGCCGTGAGAAATTCTCAGATCGTATCTATGCATCGTACTCTATTACACCACCATCTTTTTGTTGTTTTTTCCGCAACGTTGACTCGGACATTCTCCTGACTTATTTGCCGCTATGCTTTGCTCTGGAATTTTCAATTCGGGTGTTAGGAAGAAGCCTAAGTCAGTATATCCGATCATCTTATTTTTCGCCGTGAGAAATTCTCAGATCGTATCTATGCATCGTACTCTATTACACCACCATCTTTGCACATTGTTTTTCCGCAACGTTGACTCGGACATTCTCCTGACTTATTTGCCGCTATGCTTTGCTCTGGAATTTTCAATTCGGGTGTTAGGAAGAAGCCTAAGTCAGTATATCCGATCATCTTATTTTTCGCCGTGAGAAATTCTCAGATCGTATCTATGCATCGTACTCTATTACACCACCATCTTGCACATTGTTTTTCCGCAACGTTGACTCGACATTCTCCTGACTTATTTGCCGCTATGCTTTGCTCTGGAATTTTCAATTCGGGTGTTAGGAAGAAGCCTAAGTCAGTATATCCGATCATCTTATTTTTCGCCGTGAGAAATTCTCAGATCGTATCTATGCATCGTACTCTATTACACCACCATCTTGCACATTGTTTTTCCGCAACGTTGACTCGGATATTCTCCTGACTTATTTGCCGCTATGCTTTGCTCCATCTTAATTTTCAATTCTCAGTGTTAGGAAGAAGCCTAAGTCAGTATATCCGATCATCTTATTTTTCGCCGTGAGAAATTCTCAGATCGTATCTATGCATCGTTCTCTATTACACCACCATCTTGCACATTGTTTTTCCGCAACGTTGACTCGGACATTCTCCTGACTTATTTGCCGCTATGCTTTGCTCTGGAATTTTCAATTCGGGTGTTAGGTATATCCGATCATCTTATTTTCGCCTAAGAAATTCTCAGTATATCCGATCATCTTATTTTTTCGCCGTTGAGAAATTCTCAGATCGTATCTATGCATCGATCATCTTATTTTTCGCCGAGAAATTCTCAGATCGTATCTATGCATCGTACCACCATCTTGCACATTGTTTTTCCGCAACGTTGACTCGGACATTCTCCTGACTTATTTGCCGCTATGCTTTGCTCTGGAATTTTCAATTCGGGTGTTAGGAAGAAGCCTAAGTCAGTATATCCGATCATCTTATTTTTCGCCGTGAGAAATTCTCAGATCGTATCTATGCATCGTACTCTATTACACCACCATCTTGCACATTGTTTTTCCGCAACGTTGACTCGGACATTCTCCTGACTTATTTGCCGCTATGCTTTGCTCTGGAATTTTCAATTCGGGTGTTAGGAAGAAGCCTAAGTCAGTATATCCGATCATCTTATTTTTCGCCGTTTCTCAGATCGTATCTATGCATCGTACTCTATTACTCCACCATCTTGCATTGTTTTTCCGCAACGTTGACTCGGACATTCTCCTGACTTATTTGCCGCTATGCTTTGCTCTGGAATTTTCAATTCGGGTGTTAGGAAGAAGCCTAAGTCAGTATATCCGATCATCTTTTTTTTCGCCGTGAAATTTCTCAATCGTATCTATGCATCGTACTCTTTACCCACCATCTTGCACATTGTTTTTCAGCAACGTTGACTTTCTCCTGACTTATTTGCCGCTATGCTTTGCTCTGGAATTTTAAATTCGGGTGCTAGGAAGAAGCCTAAGTCAGTATATCCGATCATCTTATTTTTCGCCGGGAGGAATTCTCAGATCGTATCTATGCATCGTACTCTATTACACCACCATCTTTTACATTGTCTTTCAGCAACGTTGACTCGGACATTCTCCTGATTTTTTGCCGCTATGCTTTGCTCTGGAATTTTCAATTCGTGTGCTAGGAAGAAGCCTAAGTCAGTATATCCGATCATCTTATTTTTCGCCGTGAGATATTCTCAGATCGTATCTATGCATCATACTCTATTACACCACAATCTTGCACATTTTTTTCCTCAACGTTGACTCGGACATTCTCCTGACTTATTTGCCGCTATGCTTTGCTCTGGAATTTTCAATTCGGGTGTTAGGAAGAAGCCTAAGTCAGTATATCCGATCATCTTATTTTTCGCCGTGAGAAATTCTCAGATCGTATCTATGCATCGTACTCTATTACACCACCATCTTGCACATTGTTTTTCCGCAACGTTGACTCGGACATTCTCCTGACTTATTTGCCGCTATGCTTTGCTCTGGAATTTTCAATTCGGGTGCTAGGAAGAAGCCTAAGTCAGTATATCCGATCATCTTATTTTTCGCCGTGAGAAATTCTCAGATCGTATCTATGCATCGTACTCTATTACACCACCATCTTGCACATTGTTTTTCCGCAACGTTGACTCGGACATTCTCCTGACTTATTTGCCGCTATGCTTTGCTCTGGAATTTTCAATTCGGGTGTTAGGAAGGGTCAGTATATCCGATCATCTTATTTTTTCGCCGTGAGAAATTCTCAGATCGTATCTATGCATCGTACTCTATTACACCACCATCTTGCACATTTTTTCCTCAACGTTGACTCGACATTCTCCTGACTTATTTGCCGCTATGCTTTGCTCTGAATTTTCAATTCGGGTGTTAGGAAGAAGCCTAAGTCAGTATATCCGATCATCTTATTTTTCGCCGTGAGAAATTCTCAGATCGTATCTATGCATCGTACTTATTACACCACCATCTTTGCACATTGTTTTTCCGCAACGTTGACTCGGACATTCTCCTGACTTATTTGCCGCTATGCTTTGCTCTGGAATTTTCAATTCGGGTGTTAGGAAGAAGCCTAAGTCAGTATATCCGATCATCTTATTTTTCGCCGTGAGAAATTCTCAAATCGTATCTATGCATCGTACTCTCTTTCCCCACAAACTTGCACATTGTTTTTCCGCAACTTTGACTCGGACATTCTCCTGACTTATTTGCCGCCATGCTTTGCTCTGGAATTTTCAATTCGGGTGTTAGGAAGAAGCCTAAGTCAGTATATCATCATCTTATTTTTCGCCGTGAGAAATTCTCAGATCGTATCTATGCATCGTACTCTATTACCACCATCTTGCAACATTGTCCATTGTTTTCGGACATTCTCCTGACTTATTTGAATTTTATGCTTTGCTCTGGAATTTTCAAATTCGGGTGTTAGGAAGAAGCCTTCAGTATATCCGATCATCTTATTTTTTCGCCGTGAGAAATTCTCAGATCGTATCTATTCATCGTACTCTATTTCACCACCATCTTGCACATTGTTTTTCCGCAACTTTGACTCGGATATTCTCCTGACTTATTTGCCGCTATGCTTTGCTCTGGAATTTTCAATTCGGGTGTTAGGAAGAAGCCTAAGTCAGTATATCCGATCATCTTATTTTTCGCCGTGAGAAATTCTCAGATCGTATCTATGCATCGTACTCTATTACACCACCATCTTGCACATTTTTTTCCTCAACGTTGACTCGGACATTCTCCTGAATTATTTGCCGCTATGCTTTGCTCTGGAATTTTCAATTCGGGTGTTAGGAAGAAGCCTAAGTCAGTATATCCGATCATCTTATTTTTCGCCGTGAGAAATTCTCAGATCGTATCTATGCATCGTTCTCTATTACACCACCATCTTGCACATTGTTTTTTCCGCAACGTTGACTCGTGCATCGGACATTCTCCTGACTTATTTGCCGCTATGCTTTGCTCTGGAATTTTCAATTCGGGTGTTAGGAAGAAGCCTCAAGTCAGTATATCCGATCATCTTATTTTTCGCCGTGAGAAATTCTCAGATCGTATCTATGCATCGTTCTCTATTACACCACCATCTTGCACATTGTTTTTCCGCAACGTTGACTCGGACATTCTCCTGACTTATTTGCCGCTATGCTTTGCTCTGGAATTTTTCAATTCAGGTGTTAGGAAGAAGCCCAAGTCAGTATATCCGATCATCTTATTTTTCGCCGTGAGAAATTCTCAGATCGTATCTATGCATCGTACTCTATTACACCACCATCTTGCACATTGTTTTTCCTCAACGTTGACTCGGACATTCTCCTGACTTATTTGCCGCTATGCTTTTTGCTCTGGAATTTTCAATTCGGGTGTTAGGAAGAAGCCTAAGTCAGTATATCCGATCATCTTTATTTTTCGCCGTGAGAAATTCTCAGATCGTATCTATGCATCGTACTCTATTACACCACCATCTTGCACATTGTTTTTCCGCAACGTTGACACATTCTCCTGACTTATTTGCCGCTATGCTTTGCTCTGGAATTTTCAATTCTCCCGATCATCTTATTTTTTCGCCGAGAAAATTCTCAGATCGTATCTATGCATCTTGCGTCTCATTCACATCGTAACTTGCACCATTTTCAACGTTGACTCGACATTCTCCTGACTTATTTGCCGCTATGCTTTTGCTCTGAATTTTCAATTCGGGTGCTAGGAAGAAGCCTAAGTCAGTATATCCGATCATCTTATTTTTCGCCGTGAGAAATTCTCAGATCGTATCTATGCATCGTACTCTATTACACCACCATCTTGCACATTGTTTTTTCCTCAACGTTGACTCGGACATTCTCCTGACTTATTTGCCGCTATGCTTTGCTCTGAATTTTCAATTCGGGTGTTAGGAAGAAGCCTTGTCAGTATATCCGATCATCTTATTTTTCGCCGTGAGAAATTCTCAGATCGTATCTATGCATCGTACTCTATTACACCACCATCTTGCACATTGTTTTTCCGCAACGTTGACTCGGACATTCTCCTGACTTATTTGCCGCTATGCTTTGCTCTGGAATTTTCAATTCGGGTGTTAGGGAGAAGCCGAGAAATTCAAGTCAGTATATCCGATCATCTTATTTTTTCGCCGTGAGAAATTCTCAGATCGTATCTATGCATCGTACTCTATTACACCGTATCATCTTGCACATTTTTTTTCCGCAACGTTGACTCGACATTCTCCTGACTTATTTGCCGCTATGCTTTTGCTCTGAATTTTCAATTCGGGTGTTAGGGAAGAAGCCTAAGTCAGTATATCCGATCATCTTATTTTTCGCCGTGAGAAATTCTCAGATCGTATCTATGCATCGTACTCTATTACACCACCATCTTGCACATTGTTTTTCCGCAACGTTGACTCGGACATTCTCCTGACTTATTTGCCGCTATGCTTTGCTCTGGAATTTTCAATTCAGGTGTTAGGAAGAAGCCTAAGTCAGTATATCCGATCATCTTATTTTTCGCCGTGAGAAATTCTCAGATCGTATCTATGCATCGTACTCTCTATTACACCACCATCTTGCACATTGTTTTTCCGCAACGTTGACTCGGACATTCTCCTGACTTATTTGCCGCTATGCTTTGCTCTGGAATTTTCAATTCGGGTGTTAGGAAGAAGCCTAAGTCAGTATATCCGATCATCTTATTTTTCGCCGTGAGAAATTCTCAGATCGTATCTATGCATCGTACTCTATTACACCACCATCTTGCACATTGTTTTTCCGCAACGTTGACTCGGACATTCTCCTGACTTATTTGCCGCTATGCTTTGCTCTGGAATTTTCAATTCGGGTGTTAGGAAGAAGCCTAAGTCAGTATATCCGATCATCTTATTTTTCGCCGTGAGAAATTCTCAGATCGTATCTATGCATCGTACTCTATTACACCACCATCTTGCACATTGTTTTTCCGCAACGTTGACTCGGACATTCTCCTGACTTATTTGCCGCTATGCTTTTGCTCTGAATTTTCAATTTTCAGTATATCCGATCATCTTATTTTTCGCCGTGAGAAATTCTCAGATCGTATCTATGCATCGTACTCTATTACACCACCATCTTGCACATTGTTTTTTCCGTTGATATTCTCCTGATTATTTTATTTTTGCTCTGAATTTTCCGGGTGTTAGAGAATTCTCAGTATCCGATCATCTTATTTTTCGCAGAAATTTCAGATCGTATCTATGCATCACCATTACTTATCTTTTTACATTGTTTTTCCGCAACGTTGACTCGGACATTCTCCTGACTTATTTGCCGCTATGCTTTGCTCTGGAATTTTCAATTCGGGTGTTAGGAAGAAGCCTAAGTCAGTATATCCGATCATCTTATTTTTTTCGCCGTGAGAAATTCTCAGATCGTATCTATGCATCGTACTCTATTACACCACCATCTTGCACATTGTTTTTTCCGCAACGTTGACTCGGACATTCTCCTGACTTATTTGCCGCTATGCTTTACTCTGGTATTTTCAATTCGGGTGTTAGGAAGAAGCCTAAGTCAGTATATCCGATCATCTTATTTTTCGCCGTGAGAAATTCTCAGATCGTATCTATGCATCGTACTCTATTACACCACCATCTTGCAAATTGTTTTTCCGCAACGTTGACTCGGACATTCTCCTGACTTATTTGCCGCTATGCTTTGCTCTGGAATTTTCAATTCGGGTGTTAGGAAGAAGCCTAAGTCCGTATATCCGATCATCTTATTTTTCGCCGTGAGAAATTCTCAGATCGTATCTATGCATCGTACTCTATTATACCACCATCTTACACATTGTTTTTCCGCAACGTTGACTCGGACATTCTCCTGACTTATTTGCCGCTATGCTTTGCTCTGGAATTTTCAATTCGGGTGTTAGGAAGAAGCCTCCCTGTCAGTATATCCGATCATCTTATTTTTCGCCGTGAGAAATTCTCAGATCGTATCTATGCATCGTACTCTATTATACCACCATCTTACATTGTTTTTTCCTCAACGTTGACTCGGACATTCTCCTGACTTATTTGCCGCTATGCTTTGCTCTGAATTTTCAATTCGGGTGTTAGAAGAAGCCTAAGTCAGTATATCCGATCATCTTATTTTTCGCCGTGAGAAATTCTCAGATCGTATCTATGCATCGTACTCTATTACACCACCATCTTGCACATTGTTTTTCCGCAACGTTGACTCGGACATTCTCCTGACTTATTTGCCGCTATGCTTTTGTTCTGGAATTTTCAATTCGGGTGTTAGGAAGAAGCCTAAGTCCGTATATCCGATCATCTTTATTTTTCGCCGTGAGAAATTCTCAGATCGTATCTATGCATCGTACTCTATTACACCACCATCTTTACACATTGTTTTTCCGCAACGTTGACTCGGACATTCTCCTGACTTATTTGCCGCTATGCTTTGCTCTGGAATTTTCAATTCGGGTGTTAGGAAGAAGCCTAAGTCAGTATATCCGATCATCTTATTTTTCGCCGTGAGAAATTCTCAGATCGTATCTATGCATCGTACTCTATTACACCACCATCTTGCACATTGTTTTTCCGCAACGTTGACTCGGACATTCTCCTGACTTATTTGCCGCTATGCTTTTGCTCTGAATTTTCAATTCAATTCGGTTAGGAAGAAGTTTAAGTCAGTATATCCGATCATCTTATTTTTCGCCGTGAGAAATTCTCAGATCGTATCTATGCATCGTACTCTATTACACCACCATCTTACATTGTTTTTCCCGCAACGTTGACTCGACATTCTCCTGACTTATTTGCCGCTATGCTTTTGCTCTGAAATTTTCAATTCGGGTGTTAGGAGGAAGCCTAAGTCAGTATATCCGATCATCTTATTTTTCGCCGTGAGAAATTCTCAGATCGTATCTATGCATCGTACTCTATTACACCACCATCTTGCACATTGTTTTTCCGCAACGTTGACTCGGATATTCTCCTGATTTATTTGCCGCTATGCTTTGCTTTGGAATTTTCAATTCGTGTGCTAGGAAGAAGTTTAAGCCATTATATCCGATCATCTTATTTTTCGCCGTGAGAAATTCTCAGATCGTATCTATGCATCGTACTCTATTACACCACCATCTTGCACATTGTTTTTCCGCAACTTGACTCGGACATTCTCCTGACTTATTTGCCGCTATGCTTTTTGCTCTGGAATTTTCAATTCGGGTGTTAGGAAGAAGCCTAAGTCCGTATATCCGATCATCTTATTTTTCGCCGTGAGAAATTCTCAGATCGTATCTATGCATCGTACTCTATTACACCACCATCTTTGCACATTGTTTTTCCGCAACGTTGACTCGGACATTCTCCTGACTTATTTGCCGCTATGCTTTGCTCTGGAATTTTCAATTCGGGTGTTAGAAGAAGCCTAAGTCATTATATCCGATCATCTTATTTTTCGCCGTGAGAAATTCTCAGATCGTATCTATGCATCGTACTCTATTACACCACCATCTTTTACATTGTTTTTCCGCAACGTTGACTCGGACATTCTCCTGACTTATTTGCCGCTATGCTTTGCTCTGGAATTTTCAATTCGGGTGTTAGGAAGAAGCCTAAGTCAGTATATCCGATCATCTTATTTTTCGCCGTGAGAAATTCTCAGATCGTATCTATGCATCGTACTCTATTACACCACCATCTTGCACATTGTTTTTCCGCTACGTTGACTCGGACATTCTCCTGACTTATTTGCCCCTATGCTTTGCTCTGGAATTTTCAATTCGGGTGTTAGGAAGAAGCCTAAGTCAGTATATCCGATCATCTTATTTTTCGCCGTGAGAAATTCTCAGATCGTATCTATGATCGTATCTATTACACATCGTACACATTGTTTTCCGCAACGTTGACCATCTTTCTCCTGACATTTGTTTTTTTGCCGCAATTCGTTTAGGAAGAAGCCTGGATATTCATCTTATTTTCGCCGAGAAATTCTTATTTCTATGCATCGTACTCTATTATACCACCATCTTACACATTGTTTTTCCGCAACGTTGACTCGATATTTTGACTTATTTGACGCTAATTCAATTCTGGTGTTAGGAAGAAGCCTAAGTCAGTATATCCGATCATCTTATTTTTCGCCGTGAGAAATTCTCAGATCGTATCTATGCATCGTACTCTATTACACCACCATCTTGCACATTGTTTTTCCGCAACGTTGACTCGGACATTCTCCTGACTTATTTGCCGCTATGCTTTGCTCTGAATTTTCAATTCGGGTGTTAGGAAGAAGCTCAAGTCAGTATATCCGATCATCTTATTTTTCGCCGTGAGAAATTCTCAGATCGTATCTATGCATCGTACTATTACACCACCATCTTGCACATTGTTTTTCCGCAACGTTGACTCGATATTCTCCTGACTTATTTGCCGCTTTTTGCTCTGAATTTTCAATTCGGGTGTTAGGAAGAAGTCTCAGTATATCCGATCATCTTATTTTTCGCCGTGAGAAATTCGATCGTATCTATGCATCGTACTTTATTACACCACCATCTTGCACATTGTTTTTTCCGCAACGTTGACTCGGACATTCTCCTGACTTATTTGCCGCTATGCTTTTGCTCTGGAATTTTCAATTCGGGTGTTAGGAAGAAGCCTAAGTCAGTATATCCGATCATCTTATTTTTCGCCGTGAGAAATTCTCAGATCGTATCTATGCATCGTACTCTATTACACCACCATCTTACACATTGTTTTTTCCGCAACGTTGATTCGGACATTCTCCTGACTTATTTGCCGCTATGCTTTGCTCTGAATTTTCAATTCGGGTGTTAGGAAGAAGCCTAAGTCAGTATATCCGATCATCTTATTTTTCGCCGTGAGAAATTCTCAGATCGTATCTATGCATCGTACTCTATTACACCACCATCTTGCACATTGTTTTTCCGCAACGTTGACTCGGACATTCTCCTGACTTATTTGCCGCTATGCTTTGCTCTGGAATTTTCAATTCGGGTGTTAGGAAGAAGCCTAAGTCAGTATATCCGATCATCTTATTTTTCGCCGTGAGAAATTCTCAGATCGTATCTATGCATCGTACTCTATTACACCACCATCTTACACATTGTTTTTCCGCAACGTTGATTCGGACATTCTCCTGACTTATTTGACGCTATGCTTTGCTCTGGAATTTTCAATTCGGGTGTTAGGAAGAAGCCTAAGTCAGTATATCCGATCATCTTATTTTTCGCCGTGAGAAATTCTCAGATCGTATCTATGCATCGTACTCTATTACACCACCATCTTGCACATTGTTTTTCCGCAACGTTGACTCGGACATTCTCCTGACTTATTTGCCGCTATGCTTTGCTCTGGAATTTTCAATTCGGGTGTTAGGAAGAAGCCTTAAGTCAGTATATCCGATCATCTTATTTTTCGCCGTGAGAAATTCTCAGATCGTATCTATGCATCGTACTCTATTACACCACCATCTTGCACATTGTTTTTCCGCAACGTTGACTCGGACATTCTCCTGACTTATTTGCCGCTATGCTTTTTCAATCTGAAATTTTCAATTCGGGTGTTAGGAAGAAGCCTAAGTCAGTATATCCGATCATCTTATTTTTCGCCGTGAGAAATTCTCAGATCGTATCTATGCATCGTACTCTATTACACCACCATCTTGCACATTGTTTTTCCGCAACGTTGACTCGGACATTCTCCTGACTTATTTGCCGCTATGCTTTTGCTCTGAATTTTCAATTCGGGTGTTAGGAAGAAGCCTAAGTCAGTATATCCGATCATCTTATTTTTCGCCGTGAGAAATTCTCAGATCGTATCTATGCATCGTACTCTATTACACCACCATCTTGCACATTGTTTTTCCGCAACGTTGACTCGGACATTCTCCTGACTTATTTGCCGCTATGCTTTGCTCTGAATTTTCAATTCGGGTGTTAGGAAGAAGCCTTTACCAGTATATCCGATCATCTTATTTTTTTTCGCCGTGAGAAATTCTCAGATCGTATCTATGCATCGTACTCTATTACACCACCATCTTTACATTGTTTTTCCGCAACGTTGACTCGACATTCTCCTGACTTATTTGACGCTATGTTTTGCTCTGGAATTTTCAATTCGGGTGTTAGGAAGAAGCCCAAGTCAGTATATCCGATCATCTTATTTTTCGCCGTGAGAAATTCTCAGATCGTATCTATGCATCGTACTTATTACACCACCATCTTGCACATTGTTTTTCCCGCAACGTTGACTCGGACATTCTCCTGACTTATTTGCCGCTATGCTTTGCTTTGGAATTTTCAATTCGGGTGTTAGGAAGAAGTTTAAGCCAGTATATCCGATCATCTTATTTTTCGCCGTGAGAAATTCTCAGATCGTATCTATGCATCGTACTTGCATTACACCACCATCTTTGATTTTTTTTCCACCTTTTTGTTTTTTTCCGCAACGTTGACTCGGACATTCCCTGACTTATTTGCCGCTATGCTTTTTCTGAATTTTTTCGCCGTTAGAAGAAGTTCAAGTCAGTATATCCGATCATCTTATTTTTCGCCGTGAGAAATTCTCAGATCGTATCTATGCATCGTATTTACACCACCATCTTGCACATTGTTTTTCCGCAACGTTGACTCGGACATTCTCCTGACTTATTTGCCGCTATGCTTTGATCTGGAATTTTCAATTCGGGTTTAGGAAGAAGCCTAAGTCAGTATATCCGATCATCTTATTTTTCGCCGTGAGAAATTCTCAGATCGTATCTATGCATCGTACTCTATTACACCACCATCTTGCACATTGTTTTTCCGCAACGTTGACTCGGACATTCTCCTGACTTATTTGCCGCTATGCTTTTGCTCTGGAATTTTCAATTCGGGTGTTAGGAAGAAGCCTAAGTCAGTATATCCGATCATCTTATTTTTCGCCGTGAGAAATTCTCAGATCGTATCTATGCATCGTACTCTATTACACCACCATCTTTGCACATTGTTTTTCCGCAACGTTGACTCGGACATTTTCCTGACTTATTTGCCGCTATGTTTTGCTCTGAATTTTCAATTCGGGTGTTAGGAAGAAGCCACCATAAAGTCAGTATATCCGATCATCTTATTTTTCGCCGTGAGAAATTCTCAGATCGTATCTATGCATCGTACTCTATTACACCACCATCTTGCACATTGTTTTTTCCGCAACGTTGACTCGGACATTCTCCTGACTTATTTGCCGCTATGCTTTGCTCTGAATTTTCAATTCGGGTGTTAGGAAGAAGCCTAAGTCAGTATATCCGATCATCTTATTTTTCGCCGTGAGAAATTCTCAGATCGTATCTATGCATCGTACTCTATTACACCACCATCTTGCACATTGTTTTTCCGCAACGTTGACTCGGACATTCTCCTGACTTATTTGCCGCTATGCTTTTGCTCTGGAATTTTCAATTCGAGGAATTTTCAATTCCGATCATCTTATTTTTCGAAGAAAATTCTCAGATCGTATCTATGCATCGTACTCTATTACACCACCATCTTGCACATTGTTTTTCCGCAACGTTGACTCGGACATTCTCCTGACTTTGTTTTTTGCCGTTGATGGATATTTTCTGACTTATTTGGAATTTTTCAATTCGAGGAAGAAGTTTAAGTCATTATATCCGATCATCTTATTTTCGCCGTGAGAAATTCTTCGTATCATTCGTTTTTACACCACCATCTTTTGTTTTTCCGCAACGTTGACTCGGACATTGACTTATTTGCCGCTATGCTTTGCTCTGAATTTTCAATTCGTGTGTTAGGAAGAAGTTTAAGTCAGTATATCCGATCATCTTATTTTTCGCCGTGAGAAATTCTCAGATCGTATCTATGCATCGTACTCTATTACACCACCATCTTGCACATTGTTTTTCCGCAACGTTGACTCGGACATTCTCCTGACTTATTTGCCGCTATGCTTTGCTCTGGAATTTTCAATTCGGGTGTTAGGAAGAAGCCTAAAGTCAGTATATCCGATCATCTTATTTTTTTCGTGAGAAATTCTCAGATCGTATCTATGCATCGTACTCTATTACACCACCATCTTGTACACATTGTTTTTCCGCAACGTTGACTCGGACATTCTCCTGACTTATTTGCCGCTATGTTTTGCTCTTGAATTTTCAATTCAATTCGGGTGTTAGGAAGAAGCCTAAGTCAGTATATCCGATCATCTTATTTTTTCGCCGTGAGAAATTCTCAGATCGTATCTATGCATCGTACTCTATTACACCACCATCTTGCACATTGTTTTTCCGCAACGTTGACTCGGACATTCTCCTGACTTATTTGCCGCTATGCTTTTGCTTTTGAATTTTCAATTTGGGTGTTAGGAAGAAGCAACGTTAAGTCAGTATATCCGATCATCTTATTTTTCGCCGTGAGAAATTTCTCAGATCGTATCTATGCATCGTACTCTATTACACCACCATCTTGTACATTGTTTTTCCGCAACGTTGACTCGGACATTCTCCTGACTTATTTGACGCTATGCTTTGCTCTGAATTTTTCAATTCGGGTGTTAGGAAGAAGTCTAAGTCAGTATATCCGATCATCTTATTTTTCGCCGTGAGAAATTCTCAGATCGTATCTATGCATCGTACTCTATTACACCACCATCTTGCACATTGTTTTTCCGCAACGTTGACTCGGACATTCTCCTGACTTATTTGCCGCTATGCTTTGCTCTGGAATTTTCAATTCGGGTGTTAGGAAGAAGCCTAAGTCAGTATATCCGATCATCTTATTTTTCGCCGTGAGAAATTCTCAGATCGTATCTATGCATCGTACTCTATTACACCACCATCTTTTTATTGTTTTTCCGCAACGTTGACTCGGACATTCTCCTGACTTATTTGACGCTATGCTTTTCTGGAATTTTCAATTCGGGTGTTAGGAAGAAGCCTAAGTCAGTATATCCGATCATCTTATTTTTTCGCCGTGAGAAATTCTCAGATCGTATCTATGCATCGTACTCTATTACACCACCATCTTGCACATTGTTTTTCCGCAACGTTGACTCGGACATTCTCCTGACTTATTTGCCGCTATGCTTTTGCTCTGAATTTTCAATTCGGGTGTTAGGAAGAAGCCTAAGTCAGTATATCCGATCATCTTATTTTTCGCCGTGAGAAATTCTCAGATCGTATCTATGCATCGTACTCTATTACACCACCATCTTACACATTGTTTTTTCCGCAACGTTGACTCGGACATTCTCCTGACTTATTTGACGCTATGCTTTTGCTCTGGAATTTTCAATTTTTCTGGTGTTAGGAAGAAGCCTAAGTCAGTATATCCGATCATCTTATTTTTTCGCCGTGAGAAATTCTCAGATCGTATCTATGCATCGTACTCTATTACACCACCATCTTGCACATTGTTTTTCCGCAACGTTGACTCGGACATTCTCCTGACTTATTTGCCGCTATGCTTTGCTCTGGAATTTTCAATTCGGGTGTTAGGAAGAAGCCTAAGTCAGTATATCCGATCATCTTATTTTTCGCCGTGAGAAATTCTCAGATCGTATCTATGCATCGTACTCTATTACACCACCATCTTGCACATTGTTTTTCCGCAACGTTGACTTCTCCTGACTTATTTGACAATTTTCAATTTGGGTGTTAGGAAGAAGCCAGTATATCCGATCATCTTATTTTTCGCCGTGAGAAATTCTCAGATCGTATCTATGCATTTTATTACACCACCATCTTGCACATTGTTTTTCCGCAACGTTTTTCAATTCTTATTTGCTGCTATGTTTTGAATTTTCAATTCGCCTAGAAGAAGTCAGTATATATCCGATCATCTTATTTTTCGCCGTGAGAAATTCTCAGATCGTATCTATGCATCGTACTCTATTACACCACCATCTTGCACATTGTTTTTCCGCAACGTTGACTCGGACATTCTCCTGACTTATTTGCCGCTATGCTTTTATCTGGAATTTTCAATTCGGGTGTTAGGAAGAAGCCTAAGTCAGTATATCCGATCATCTTATTTTTCGCCGTGAGAAATTCTCAGATCGTATCTATGCATCGTACTCTATTACACCACCATCTTGCACATTGTTTTTCCGCAACGTTGACTCGGACATTCTCCTGACTTATTTGCCGCTATGCTTTGCTCTGAATTTTCAATTCGGGTGTTAGGAAGAAGCTTCAAGTCAGTATATCCGATCATCTTATTTTTCGCCGTGAGAAATTCTCAGATCGTATCTATGCATCGTACTCTATTACACCACCATCTTGCACATTGTTTTTCCGCAACGTTGACTCGGACATTCTCCTGACTTATTTGCCGCTATGCTTTGCTCTGAATTTTCAATTCGGGTGTTAGGAAGAAGCCTAAGTCAGTATATCCGATCATCTTATTTTTCGCCGTGAGAAATTCTCAGATCGTATCTATGCATCGTACTCTATTACACCACCATCTTGCACATTGTTTTTCCGCAACGTTGACTCGGACATTCACCTGACTTATTTGCCGCTATGCTTTGCTCTGGAATTTTCAATTCGGGTGTTAGGAAGAAGCCTCAGTCAGTATATCCGATCATCTTATTTTTCGCCGTGAGAAATTCTCAGATCGTATCTATGCATCGTACTCTATTACACCACCATCTTGCACATTGTTTTTCCGCAACGTTGACTCGACATTCTCCTGACTTATTTGCCGCTATGCTTTGCTCTGAATTTTCAATTCGGGTGTTAGGAAGAAGCCTCAAGTCAGTATATCCGATCATCTTATTTTTCGCCGTGAGAAATTCTCAGATCGTATCTATGCATCGTACTCTATTACACCACCATCTTGCACATTGTTTTTCCGCAACGTTGACTCGGACATTCTCCTGACTTATTTGCCGCTATGCTTTTGCTCTGAATTTTCTGTATTCAATTCGGGTGTTAGGAAGAAGCCTAAGTCAGTATATCCGATCATCTTATTTTTCGCCGTGAGAAATTCTCAGATCGTATCTATGCATCGTACTCTATTACACCACCATCTTGCACATTGTTTTTCCGCAACGTTGACTCGGACATTCTCCTGACTTATTTGCCGCTATGCTTTTGCTCTGGAATTTTCAATTCGGGTGTTAGGAAGAAGCCTAAGTCAGTATATCCGATCATCTTATTTTTCGCCGTGAGAAATTCTCAGATCGTATCTATGCATCGTACTCTATTACACCACCATCTTGCACATTGTTTTTCCGCAACGTTGACTCGGACATTCTCCTGACTTATTTGCCGCTATGCTTTGCTCTGGAATTTTCAATTCGGGTGTTAGGAAGAAGCCTAAGTCAGTATATCCGATCATCTTATTTTTTTTCGCCGTGAGAAATTCTCAGATCGTATCTATGCATCGTACTCTATTACACCACCATCTTGCACATTGTTTTTCCGCAACGTTGACTCGGACATTCTCCTGACTTATTTGCCGCTATGCTTTTGCTCTGAATTTTCAATTCGTGTTAGAAGAAGCCTAAGTCAGTATATCCGATCATCTTATTTTTCGCCGTGAGAAATTCTCAGATCGTATCTATGCATCGTACTCTATTACACCACCATCTTGCACATTGTTTTTCCGCAACGTTGACTCGGACATTCTCCTGACTTATTTGCCGCTATGCTTTGCTCTGAATTTTCAATTCGGGTGTTAGGAAGAAGCTTTAAGTCAGTATATCCGATCATCTTATTTTTCGCCGTGAGAAATTCTCAGATCGTATCTATGCATCGTACTCTATTACACCACCATCTTGCACATTGTTTTTCCGCAACGTTGACTCGGACATTCTCCTGACTTATTTGCCGCTATGCTTTGCTCTGGAATTTTCAATTCGGGTGTTAGGAAGAAGCCTAAGTCAGTATATCCGATCATCTTATTTTTCGCCGTGAGAAATTCTCAGATCGTATCTATGCATCGTACTCTATTATACCACCATCTTACACATTGTTTTTCCGCAACGTTGACTCGGACATTCTCCTGACTTATTTGCCGCTATGCTTTGCTCTGGAATTTTCAATTCGGGTGTTAGGAAGAAGCCTAAGTCAGTATATCCGATCATCTTATTTTTCGCCGTGAGAAATTCTCAGATCGTATCTATGCATCGTACTCTATTACACCACCATCTTACACATTGTTTTTCCGCAACGTTGATTCGGACATTCTCCTGACTTATTTGACGCTATGCTTTGCTCTGGAATTTTCAATTCGGGTGTTAGGAAGAAGCCTAAGTCAGTATATCCGATCATCTTATTTTTCGCCGTGAGAAATTCTCAGATCGTATCTATTCATCGTACTCTATTTCACCACCATCTTGCACATTGTTTTCCGCAACGTTGACTCGGATATTCTCCTGAGTTATTTGCCGCTATGCTTTGCTCTGGAATTTTCAATTCGGGTGCTAGGAAGAAGCCTAAGCCAGTATATCCGATCATCTTATTTTTCGCCGTGAGAAATTCTCAGATCGTATCTATGCATCGTACTCTATTACACCACCATCTTGCACATTGTTTTTCTGCAACGTTGACTCGGACATTCTCCTGACTTATTTGCCGCTATGCTTTGCTCTGGAATTTTCAATTCGGGTGTTAGGAAGAAGCCTAAGTCAGTATATCCGATCATCTTATTTTTCGCCGTGAGAAATTCTCAGATCGTATCTATGCATCGTACTCTATTACACCACCATCTCTTGCAACGTTGTTTTTCCCTGACAACGTTGAATTTTCTCGTGTTAGGAAGAAGCCTTTTCCGATCATCTTATTTTCGCCGCTATGTATCTTTGCACATTGTTTTTCCGCAACGTTGGAATTTTCAATTTGGGTGTTTTCAATTCGGAAGAAGCCTTCAAGTCAGTATATCCGATCATCTTATTTTTCGCCGTGAGAAATTCTCAGATCGTATCTATGCATCGTACTCTATTACACCACCATCTTGCACATTGTTTTTCCGCAACGTTGACTCGGACATTCTCCTGACTTATTTGCCGCTATGCTTTTGCTCTGGAATTTTCAATTCGGGTGTTAGGAAGAAGCCTAAGTCCGTATATCCGATCATCTTATTTTTTTCGCCGTGAGAAATTCTCAGATCGTATCTATGCATCGTACTCTATTACACCACCATCTTGCTTCTCCTGACTTATTTGCCATTGCTTTTTTCAATTCGGGTGTTAGGAAGAAGCCTAAGTCAGTATATCCGATCATCTTATTTTTCGCCGTGAGAAATTCTCAGATCGTATCTATGCATCGTACTCTATTACACCACCATCTTGACATTGTTTTTCCGCAACGTTGACTGGACATTTTCCTGACTTATTTGCCGCTAATTTTGCTCTGAATTTTCAATTCGGGTGTTAGGAAGAAGCCTAAGTCAGTATATCCGATCATCTTATTTTTCGCCGTGAGAAATTCTCAGATCGTATCTATGCATCGTACTCTATTACACCACCATCTTGCACATTGTTTTTCCGCAACGTTGACTCGGACATTTTCCTGACTTATTTGCCGCTATGCTTTGATCTGGAATTTTCAATTCGGGTGTTAGGAAGAAGCCTAAGTCAGTATATCCGATCATCTTATTTTTCGCCGTGAGAAATTCTCAGATCGTATCTATGCATCGTACTCTATTACACCACCATCTTACACATTGTTTTTCCTCAACGTTGACTCGGACATTCTCCTGACTTATTTGCCGCTATGCTTTGCTCTGGAATTTTCAATTCGGGTGTTAGGAAGAAGCCTAAGTCAGTATATCCGATCATCTTTTTTTTCGCAGTGAGAAATTCTCAGATCGTATCTATGCATCGTACTCTATTACACCACCATCTTTCACATTGTTTTTCCGCAACGTTGAGTCAGATATTCTCCTGACTTATTTGCCGCTATGCTTTGCTTTGGAATTTTCAATTCGGGTGCTAGGAAGAAGCCTAAGTCAGTATATCCGATCATCTTATTTTTCGCCGTGAGAAATTCTCAGATCGTATCTATGCATCGTACTCTATTCCACCACCATCTTACACATTGTTTTTCCTCAACGTTGACTCGGACATTCTCCTGACTTATTTGCCGCTATGCTTTGCTCTGGAATTTTCAGTTCGGGTGTTAGGAAGAAGCCTAAGTCAGTATATCCGATCATCTTATTTTTCGCACTGAGAAATTCTCAGATCCTATCTATGCATCGTACTCTATTACACCACCATCTTGCACATTGTTTTTCCTCAACGTTGACTCGGACATTCTCCTGACTTATTTGCCGCTATGCTTTGCTCTGGAATTTTCAATTCGGGTGTTAGGAAGAAGCCTAAGTCAGTATATCCGATCATCTTATTTTTCGCCGTGAGAAATTCTCAGATCGTATCTATGCATCGTACTCTATTCCACCACCATCTTGCACATTGTTTTTCCTCAACGTTGAGTCGGATATTCTCCTGACTTATTTGCCGCTATGCTTTGCTCTGGAATTTTCAATTCGGGTGCTAGGAAGAAGCCTAAGTCCGTATATCCGATCATCTTATTTTTCGCCGTGAGAAATTCTCAGATCGTATCTATGCATCGTACTCTATTATACCACCATCTTACACATTGTTTTTCCGCAACGTTGACTCGGACATTCTCCTGACTTATTTGCCGCTATGCTTTTGCTCTGAATTTTCAATTCGGGTGTTAGGAAGAAGCCCTAAGTCAGTATATCCGATCATCTTACTTTTCGCCGTGAGAAATTCTCAGATCCTATCTATGCATCGTACGCTCTTACACCACCATCTTGCACAATGTTTTTCCGCAACGTTGATTCGGACATTCTCCTGACTTATTTGACGCTATGCTTTGCTCTGGAATTTTCAATTCGGGTGTTAGGAAGAAGACCTTTGCTCTGAAGTCAGTATATCCGATCATCTTATTTTTCGCCGTGAGAAATTCTCAGATCGTATCTATGCATCGTACTCTATTCCACCACCATCTTGCACATTGTTTTTCCGCAACGTTGACTCGGACATTCCCCTGACTTATTTACCGCTATGCTTTGCTCTGGAATTTTTATTTCGGGTGCTAGGAAGAAGTCTTATATCCGATCATCTTATTTTTCGCCGTGAGAAATTCTCAGATCGTATCTATGCATCGTACTCTATTACACCACCATCTTGCACATTGTTTTCCGCAACGTTGACTCGGACATTCTCCTGACTTATTTGCCGCTATGCTTTGCTTTGGAATTTTCAATTCGTGTGCTAGGAAGAAGTTTAAGCCATTATATCCGATCATCTTATTTTTCGCCGTGAGAAATTCTCAGATCGTATCTATGCATCGTACTCTATTACACCACCATCTTGCACATTGTTTTTCCGTAACGTTGACTCGGACATTCTCCTGACTTATTTGCCGCTATGCTTTGCTCTGGAATTTTCAATTCGGGTGCTAGGAAGAAGCCTAACTCAGTATATCCGATCATCTTATTTTTCGCCGTGAGAAATTCTCAGATCGTATCTATGCATCGTACTCTATTACACCACCATCTTGCACATTGTTTTTCCGCAACGTTGACTCGGACATTCTCCTGACTTATTTGCCGCTATGCTTTGCTTTGGAATTTTCAATTCGGGTGTTAGGAAGAAGCCTAAGTCAGTATATCCGATCATCTTATTTTTCGTCGTGAGAAATTCTCAGATCGTAACTATGCATCGTACTCTATTACACCACCATCTTGCAAATTGTTTTTCCGCAACGTTGACTCGGACATTCTCCTGACTTATTTGCCGCTCTGCTTTGCTTTGGAATTTTCAATTCGGGTGTTAGGAAGAAGCCTAAGTCAGTATATCCGATCATCTTATTTTTCGCCGTGAGAAATTCTCAGATCGTATCTATGCATCGTACTCTATTACACCACCATCTTTTACATTGTTTTTCCGCAACGTTGACTCGGACATTCTCCTGACTTTTTTGCCGCTATGCTTTGATCTGAATTTTCAATTCGGGTGTTAGGAAGAAGCCAAGTCAGTATATCCGATCATCTTATTTTTCGCCGTGAGAAATTCTCAGATCGTATCTATGCATCGTACTCTATTACACCACCATCTTACACATTGTTTTTCCGCAACGTTGACTCGGACATTCTCCTGACTTATTTGCCGCTATGCTTTGATCTGGAATTTTCAATTCGGGTGCTAGGAAGAAGCCTATGTCAGTATATCCGATCATCTTATTTTTCGCCGTGAGAAATTCTCAGATCGTATCTATGCATCGTACTCTATTACACCACCATCTTGCACATTGTTTTTCCGCAACGTTGACTCGGATATTCTCCTGACTTATTTGCCGCTATGCTTTGCTCTGGAATTTTCAATTCGGGTGTTAGGAAGAAGCCTAAGCCAGTATATCCGATCATCTTATTTTTCGCCGTGAGAAATTCTCAGATCGTATCTATTCATCGTACTCTATTACACCACCATCTTGCACATTGTTTTTCCTCAACGTTGAATCGGATATTCTCCTGAATTATTTGCCGCCAAGCTTTCCTCTGGAATTTTCAATTTTTATGCTACGACATAAGCCCAAGCCATCATCTCCGATTATCTTATTTTTCGCCGTAAGTAATTTTCACATCGAATCCATGCATCTTGCTGGTTTCGACGACGATCTTGCATGTTTTTTTTCCTCAACATTGACTCGGACCTTCTCCTAAATTATTCGCCGCCTATTCGTCTGCTAGTAAAAAGCGTAAGCCAGCATCTCCGATCATCTAAATTTTCGCCGTAAGAAATTCTTACATCGTGTCCATGAATCTTGCTTGGTTAGCTGACGGTCATGCATATTTTTTCCTCAACCATCACCCGGACCACCTTATGAATTATTTGCCACCAAGCTTTCCTTTGGAATTTTCAATTTGTGTGCTCGCACATAAGCCTAAGCAGTCATCTCCGATCATCTAATTTTTCGCCGTAAGAAATTCTCACATCGTGTCCATGCATCTTGCTGGCTTAGACCACCATCTTGAATATTTTTTTGCTTCAACTCTGATCTTCTCCTAAATTATTTGCCGCAACTCTCCCTCCTGGAATTTTCAATTCGTGTGCTAAGAAAGAAGCCTAAGCAAGTATCTCCGATTATCTTATTTTTCGCCTTAAGAGATTCTCATATCCTGTCCATGCTTCATTCTGTATTAGATCGCGATCTTGTATATTTTTTCCTCAACGTTGACTCAGACATTCTCCTGAATTCTTTGACGCCAAGCTTTCCTCTGGAATTTTCAATTCGGCTGCTAGGAAAGGAACCTCAACCTTCATCTCCGATAATTTTATTTTTCGCCCTAAGAAATTCTCACATCGAGTCCATGCACCTTGTTGTCTTAGACCACCACCTTGCATATTTTTCCCTCAACGTTGATTCGGATCTTCTACTGAATTATATGCCGCCATGCTTTTCTCTGGAATTTTCAATTCATGTGCTAGGAATGACTCCTAAGTCAGCATCTCCGATCATCTATTTTTCACCGTAAGAATTTCTCACGTCTAGACCATGCATCTTGCTCGGTTAGACCACCATCTTGCATATTTCTTTTCCTCAACGTTGACTCGGACTTTCTCCTGAATTATTTGCCGCCAATTCGACTGCTAGAAAAAAGCCTAAGCCAGCATCTCCGATAATCTTATTTTTCGCCGTAAGAAATTCTCACATCTAGTCCATGCATTTTGCTGGCATAGACCAACATCTTACATATTTTTTTCATCAACGTTGATTCAGATCTTCTACTGAATTATTTGCTGCCAATCTTTCTTCTAGAATTTTCAATTCGTGTGTTAGGAAAGATGCATAAACTAGAATCTCCGATCATCTTATTTTTCGCCGTAAGAAATTCTCACATCTTGTCCATGCATTTCGCTGGATTAGACCACCACCTTGCATTTTTTTTCCTCAACGTTGAATCGGACCTTCTCCTGAGTTATTTGCCGCCAAGGTTTCCTCCAGAATTTTCAATTCGGTTTCCAGGAAAATCCTAAGCCAGCATCTCCGATCATCTTTTTTTTCGCCGTATGAATTTCTCACATCGAGTCCATGCATCCTGCTGGCTTACACCACCATCTTGCATATTTTTTTCCTCAACGTTGACTCGGACCTTCTTCTGAATTATTTACCGCCAAACTGAATTTTTCAATTCGTGTGCCAGGAAAGACTCCTAAGCCAGCATCACCGATCATCTTATTTTTCACCGTAAGAAATTCTCGCATTGAGTCCATGCATCTTGCTGGCTTAGTCCACCATCTTGCATATATTTTTTGCTCAACCTTGACTTGCATGTTCCCCTGAAATATTTGCCGCCAGGCTTTCCTCTGGAATTTTTATTTCGGGTGCTAAGAAATACGCCTAAACCAGCAAGGCGCGTTTTCATCGTCTCTTGGAGAGTCTTCTGCCTCCAACACTCCTCAGCTATACTTAGTTCACCTCCTGCATTATATTCTCTTTCAGTCCCTGATACCTGTTGCCGCCACATTTATGTCCTGTAGAAATTCTCCTGTCGGAGAGAACACAAATTCCCCAACCAAATCTTCAAAGGGAGTTTTAGTGCATTTTGAGCTGCCATATAAAGCGGCACTTCTTAGACTTCATGGCAGCAATAGAGATCTCAGATGTAGTCGTTAATTCTCGTTTCCCTAGAAATTTCATTGATGTCCTTGTGAAGTCTATAGCAAAGAAAACGGCGACTTACCTCGTCAAACGAAGCGTCAGCGCGTCGCGTGTATCCTACGACGGAAAAGAAAATTACTTACCAAAAAAAAAAAAAAGGGGGGCATGACATGCTGACGACGCAATATTTAGAATAAAAACAAGTCCGTCGCAGAAGTCTCCATAAAAGTATTTTGCTATGCAAAATACTTGGCGTCCTCTCCCAGTTGTCGACGAATGAAAAAAAAAATGCTTGGTCGATAAAAACAGTTGGTGTTCTCGAATCGAGAGGAAAAACTGATGTATTCTGGCTACCGCGTTTTTTCTGACTGGTTACGTGCATTGGGATTTGTGAGATTGTAATTGCGAATGGAGTTTTCGGCATTTCTTTCTGACTCTGATATTCGAGTCTGAATTTACATGTATTTGTGGAATTAATCTGCGTCAAACATTTCCTTTGCTTTCAGAACGCTTACAAAGTCATAGATAATAAAAAAAGCCAGAGAATTCAGGGAACCAAATTGGGCTGAAAAATCTACACTTTGAATCAGCCTGGTAGTCCAGATGTGGACCTTGGCATGCCATAATTCCAGTTCGGAGATGGTCGAAGTATCTGATGATTCAAGGATCCTTTTAGGAGTTGTTAAAAATTTTCCAGGTTTTTCAAGGTTCTCTCTGTCAACGTGGGGATGGTTGATCTTGATATTAATAAACGGTAATTTTCGACCGATCTCGCTTCAGCAGGCGTGAAATTTATTCTCGCCCTTTATAAGCTTTTAAAGTCTGCGTAATATAAC
This sequence comes from Acanthosepion pharaonis, assembly GCA_903632075.3. Lineage (NCBI taxonomy): Eukaryota > Metazoa > Mollusca > Cephalopoda > Sepiida > Sepiidae > Acanthosepion > Acanthosepion pharaonis. Next base: position 3,920,188 of record CAHIKZ030000913.1, on the reverse strand, counting down.
GTACTCCCCGTGACCGAAGTTGTGATGTTAAGGCGTCCATATACCATCTGATCGTTGGCAGGTGCAGACCTGTCTTCATTATAGGTCCTCAATACTCGACTTCCCCTGATTCGACCACCATATTTACGTCAAGTGTAAAAAGTGTGTCTGAGATCGTACAGCCAATAATGTTACCCCTATAACCGTAGGAAACTGCAAACCTGGAAGAAATTCTCATCTGGAATCTGTTGAAGTCGCCCAGAAATCATTGGTTAATTTTACCGGATACATTGTATCTTCTTAGGGCTTCTTCCACTAATTTATGTGGATTAGATAGATAGATAGATAGATAGATAGATAGATAGATAGATAGATAGATATGAAAAAGCTTAAAGGAACATAAATTGATATACATGAAAATCTTAAATGAATATAGATAGAAAAATTAATAGATAGAAATGAACAAGCTTAACTGAATATACATACATATATAGATAGAATAAACTTAAATGAAGATAGATAGATAGATAGATAGATAGATAGATAGATAGATATGAAGAATATGAGATAGATAGATAGCTAGATAGTTAATGAACAGATGGAGATAGATAGATAGATAGATAGATAGATAGATAGATAGATTCATAGATAGATATGCATAAGAATCGACCTAGATAGATAGATAGATATGAACAGATTGAGATAGATAGATATGAACATACATAGATATGGATAATGAGATAGATAGATAGATAGATAGATAGATAGATAGATAGATAGATAATGAACAAATGTAGATAGATAGATAGATAGATAGATAATGAACAAATGTAGATAGATAGATAGATAGATAGATAGATAGATAGATAGATAGGCAAACAGACTGACGGACGTAAATGCATATTTCGAGGCAGGGAGATTTTTATTTTGGTTTTGTACCAGAGTTAAACAAAAATAAATACTTATATAAAACAATGTACCCGAGGGAGGAGAAAATTTTTTTCCAAGTTTCTTCAATCCTTGTGCAAAAGTTTCCATCGCTCTTTTTCCTGAAAACTATAAACTGAATGAAGAGAAAAAAACTTTTTAATTACAAAACGCGCCGTCTTACTGATATGGAATTTTTCAGTCTACCCGCTTAATCAAGTTATACATAAAGAATTCACATTCGTCTCCGAAAAGGTAAGAAATGATTTTCTTACACGCACAGCCCGGAGACTAACAGCCACAAAAGAGAAGGAGACATTTTAGCCAATCGTCTATCACTGCTGTCTTCTTAATTAACAGGAACCAGTCGAATATATTTGGATTTTTCAAGTGATAAATCAAGATGAATGAAACCACCGATTCTCCTATGAAAAAAAAAAGGAATTTATTGAATTCATCAGATCGATAAAGTAGCTGATCGAAAGTAAGATCGATATAGTTTCACGGATATAAAGAACATTGAAGTCGTTGTATGGGATTTATTGATTACAATGTTTTTTTTCTCTTGTTCGAAAACTTCAATCTGATCTTTAAAAGTTCTTTGCAATGCTGTGTTTTTTATTGTTTCTCTGGTCAAGGTAGACTTGGAAATACGAACGCATCCTTTTCACTCATTTTTTAAAAGAATCGGCCGTTGTAACTGAATTATAAGTAATAAAGCCAGTTGAATAAAAGCGGTTACAGGAAACATCAAATTACATTTTGATTAGATTTCTCTACTCACTAAGTCGGTAAAATTGTTTTTTAAAATCATTTCACCCCAAGCAAGGTGATACTGTTACTAAGATAGTAAGGCGTTAGTGTGACTGAAAGAGAATTAGAAGTCTTCAGTCAGGACAAAGTACAATAAAAGAACTTGATTCAAGAAGACAGAAGATGATGATTGACGTTAAATTTACATTTCTGAAGATTAAAGATCTACTAGGAAATAGGTCCTGATATGTGTTGTGAGACCGTAACATACCTACAACATGGACATTTCCAGGACTATATAAAGTATGCGATATAACACTCTAAGAGAAGAGGAGGAAAGATAGAGAGAGAGTATTCTAATACCGTAGTATCAGCCGCGTACGACTACCAATATTGGACACTAGCACATAGTAAGCTCCGCTTACACTTACACTATCTTTGTAACCTTTTTGTTTAATATATCTTTCTTACCTCTAATCTGTGTTCCGTGTTTTCCATCTGTGGTCTCAACTTTGGGTCCACATCAGTGGCGACGAAGAATTCGAGAAACGCACTCACGCCGAAACGTCAAAACCTTACCAGTCCCACATCAGAGGTGACGAAGAATTCGAGAAAAGCATTCACGCCGAAATCTCAATACCTTACCATTCCCACATCAGTAGCGACAGAAAGATTCGAGAATTTCGTTCTCACCACATCAATAGCGACAGAGTACTCGAAAAATACACAGGAGTGTTGAACGAGAAATTAAGCTGGTATTACTACATCAGAGATCTAAACTCAATTTCCAGCGTCTACATACAAAAAAAAAAAATATATATATATATATATATATATATATTCCGATACCAAACATCAGTGACGAACTAGCGATTCAACATCTACGGAATATTAAAGTTTGTCCAAATAACATAACGAGAACGATTTCTTACACACCCACACACAGAAAAAAAAATTTGTTCATAAAACAAACTGACAAAAAACAAGAGCCGAAGTACTACTTACGACTCAAGTTTTCGAAAAGAACTATCTAAAAAAATTTTTAGGTAACTGAGTTGAATCTCACACATAAAATTATTTTCCCCTCAAATTAACTGAGGCGAGTTTTCTCTTTGTTGTACCTCTATAAAAAAAAATGTGGTGAAAATTTATACAATTACGTTAAAATTAACGGTACCACGGAATATCAAAAAAGCTAAACACATAATTAGTTTAGTTTAACTAATTGTCTGTCCATATTTTTTTTTTTTTGTAAAAAAAAAAAATCTATCAAGATTTTTTTGTGTACCTCCACTTGGTACACGGGTTTCAAAGCAACAAAAATTGTTGTCATTTTTGTCTCTCTAAATATGGAATATTTTCAAAAAGTAATCGTCCAAATGCTAAAAGTACATTTGGATCAGCAACTAAAATCAGAAGAAAGACAACAACAACAATTTTGGGAATTACATAAACAACAAACGGAATTCCAACAAATTACGCTTCAGAAACAACTTAAAGAATTACCCGTAAATGCATTAAAAGGCTCAAACTCTGAAAAAGATACAATATTCTCTCAGAGTACAATCTACAATTCAATTGAAACTTTTGACTACCTACCTGAGAACGACAAAACGTTCGAGGCTTTTTACAGGCGCTACGAAGATATTTTCAACGTAGATTGTGAACAATGGCCCAGTAAAAAAAAAGGTACGTCTACTAATGAGAAAACTGGGAACTACAGAAAATAGTAGGTTCGTAAACTTCATACTACCCAAGAAAACCACTTTGATGTTTCAGAGACTATTAAGCTCCTATTGGAACTATTCCGGCCTAACACAACCTTGTTCCACAAACAGTCAGTTACAACCAGCAAGATTTTCTAACGTTTGCAGCATCGGTAAACAAACTCTGTAATGATTTTACATTAGCCGAACTGACTGCCGATGATTTCAATTTTACTTTTCGCACAAGGTCTAGTATCAGCAGAAGACGCCGAAGTAAGACGACGCGTACTGACCAAGCTTGAGAACGAACAATGATTAACTCTCCAAAAACTGGCAGAGGACTGTCAAAGAGTAATAACTGTAAAGTGTGACTCAAACACTATCGAGGAATCAGGTGTGGCTCAGATTAATAAAATCAGAAGCAAGTCTACCTCATATTCCCCTCAAAAAGACAAAAGGCAAATCTCATGTCCTAAATTCCGCAGTAACCAAAACTCAAATAGGATAAAAAACCGCCCGGACCATGTTACCATTGTGGTAAATGGCATTGGATGAAATTCTGTTCAGTTAAGAACAAAAAATATTGCAAAAATTGCAATAAAAATGGGCATACTTTAACTCGGTGTTGGTACGCCAACAAAACGAGAAAACCCAAAAATAAAATTAGGCAAGCTGAATCTGACAATATTGTCGATAAGAATTTAAGGAAATATGTAACTGTGGATATGTTCAATAATTCCATTAAATTCCAGTTTGACTCGGGTTTCGATTTTTCAATCATTAACTGGCGTACTTGGCGAAAATTAACCAAGCCGACCTTACTAAAAACGGAGAAAAGAGCAAAATCCGTAACTGGCGAAAAGATTAACATTTTAGGCGAGTTAATACTTACAGTAACACTAAATGGAGTTACCAAAAAAGCTCAAAGCCTACGTATTGAAAACTTCAGAGAAATTATTTGGAACAGATTGGATCGAAGAATTCAATCTTTGGGATTGCCCAATGAGTACATTTTGTCGCAAGATACAAAGTACAACGTCCAATTTGGTAAATCTTAAAAAGAAACTCAAACAACAATTTCTCCAGGTTTTTTTTTTCTGGCGGCCTTGGGAAATGTACTAAAATGAAAGTTAAGTTCAAGGTGAAGGACGATGCACAACAGGTATTCAAAAAGAAACGGAATGTCCCTTTCGCTACTCGAGAGCAAATCAACAAAGAGTTAAATAGACCCATTCCAAAAAATACAGAAGTCTTTGAAGACTCCATCATTGCTACTCTAAGGACAAATTGTGAAATCAAAAACATGAGCGCGAGTACCATAAAGAGCTCCCAGTTACTTTGGCCGACATAAAAAGGGAGTCTCGAGAGGATGAATTCATTCAATCCATAAAAAGCAAAATTCGCAATAAAGACCCCAATGTACCTGAAGTTTTCTCCCTCTGCGATGATGTCCTACTATATAATGACCGCGTAGTGATTCCAAACAGCCTACAAAGAAAAATCCTCAGGGATTTTCACATGGGACATCCGGGGAAGAACCGTACGAAAAGCCTCCTGCGCTGCTATGTTTATTGGTCAAACATGGTCAAGGACATAGCAGACATGATAGAATCATGCAAAGGGTGCGCGCTTGCAGCTAAAGCTCCAACCACGACGTGCAAACAATGGCCAAACACAGACCATACATGGCAAAGAATTCATATCGATTTTGCAGGGCCTATAAACAATATGTACTACCTCATTGTTGTGGATAGCCACTCAAAATGGCCTGAGGTCCTACAATGCAAAAGACCAACCACAAACTGCACGATCCGATTTCTACACGAGCTATTCGCTTGTTTTGGCGTGGTAGATTGTGTAGTTACAGATAATGGCACTCAATACACATCAAGTGAATTTAGAGACTTCTGCAAGTCATATCAGGTGGACCACATTACAACGCCTCAGTACCACCCTAGGTCGAATGGCCAGGCCGAAAGGTTCGTGGACACTTTAAAAAGGGCTTTAAAAAAGGGACTAGGCACACCGACAGATAGAGCATTGCAACAGTTTCTGCAGGTGTATCGGATAACCCCTAATCCGAACACGCCTATGGGAAGCTCGCCTGCTGAAACAATGTTCGCAAGGAAAATCAAGTCTGACTTCGACAATCTTATTCCACGGCAAGCAAAGTTAAAAAAATCGCCTCATAAGAAATGTTTAAATCCTAGTGATAAAGTCTTTTTCAAGGATTACAAAAACAACATAACATTCTGGGAAGTAGGCACCATAAAACAAAGAAATGGCGAACTGGTCTATATTGTCCAAGGACCGAAAAACACTCACAAACGCCATTGGAACCAGCTCAGAAAATGCCGTTTGAAGGAATCTGAAGAATCACTACAAAATAGCCGTGAAGAGCCGATCGACGTAATTTTCGATCACTTCGAACTCGACACGCCCCAAGTCTCTCCTGAAGTGCGACGCTCAGGAAGGAAAAGGAAATTTACTCAACCGCTCGACGTAAATCCCAAGAGAAAAAAAAGTATTAACTGTTTTATGTTTATTTTCTCCTTTTCAAAAGAAAAAAAAAAGAAGAAAACTCTTGGAAAGCGGGGTGTTGTGAGACCGTAACATACCTACAACATGGACTCTTCCAGGACTATATAAGTATGCGATATAACACTCTAGGAGAAGAGGAGGAAAGAGAAAGAGAGAGTATTCTAATACCGTAGTATCAGCCGCGTACGACTACCAATATTGGACACTAGCACATAGTAAGCTCCGCTTATACTTACACTATCTTTGTAACCTTTTTGTTTAATATATCTTTCTTACCTCTAAACCGTGTTCCGTGTTTTCCTTTTGTGGTCCCAACTTTGGGTCCACATCTTTATAGGAACAAGGAATCATAAGAAAATTCCAGAGATAAAAAAACGTATGAAAAGAGAATCCTTTAGAATTGAACTGACTGTAACATGTTGCTATTTAATCAAGAGACATTGTCTTATAACCTCAGGATATAAGCAGCACCAATATAAATTATATTACCAAGACTGAATGATTAGTAGATTTAGACTTTATTAACCTAACGTCTATTCTTGGGTTTATGTATTCTACAAGCATCTAGACCATTTCAAGTCGTCTTGAAGCATAATCAAGTCCAGCTTTCAATGTTTTTTTTATTTTTTTTTATAATTATTTTTTTTTAAATTGTTTAAATAAATTCTGTCTGAAATTCGGGAAAAATATTTTATTCATAGTCAATCGCCTGTCATCGATCATCATGTGCTAAAGATAATCAATATTTTCCTTGGCGGTGGTAGTTGCAGTAATGTTCAGATCTTATATTTAATACACGCCATTCCACTCCTAAATTTAGCTTCCCAGGTTTGCATTGTTGGTAAAGCTGGAAAATCTAAACCCTTTTTTCTGTAGGTGCTTTTATAACACCACGATGCAAAATGTTCATTTTGAAGAGAATTCTCTGCTAGTTACTTTTGAAGTCTTTTTTGATCAGATGTCAGTTTACCTGAAAAAACAAAACAACTAAAAAACACGCAGTTATTAATAAGATAGGATGAAATGAATCCTCCTCTTCAGTAATTAGCTATGGGTTAAACGAAGTACTGACTGAACTATCTTGCTTTCAGTTCGCAAATAGTCGAAAAGAGTGACAACACTGAATTCAAAACCGATTATTGCGTTAATGGGTAAATTGAAGATGTACAGTCTTGGTCGGCTATCTAAGTATGAAGAAATATTTATCCCCCAAGTGTGTGGATTATACGCGACGATGCATCGTACAATGACTGAAATTCTTGACGTTAGGCAATCTCTCGTGAGCGGTGAGAATGACTTCGTGTGATTTCTTTTACTGTCGTTTTTTAGGGTCAAAAAATGTTTTTACATATCGTCAAGCATTTGCGTAAACTATGTTAAGTCTCTGATGGAAAGTATCAATCGCTCGAACAAGATTCTACTGGAATCATCTACTTTTCTTCAGGACTTTTTCTTAAAAGTTTCTTTAGCGCAACATAAGGTTCATATTGAATCTCTTACAAACCGTTATTTCCATGAAAAGTGTTCAAAGAATCCAGATTCCTTAGTTGTGACCTTCACATTTACGACCCACCATACCCCGCACTTTGTAGCGAACCCGCCTCATTACGTTTGTAATCCATTGGTGAGTTGTAAGATTTGTGTTGGTTCCTGCATAAGCGAAGCTGGGTAAATTATGACCAATGACATAAGTGCACGTGCACGGGTTCCCCAGTTTAAACAACTGACAATTATTAAAGTTATTTACTTTTTACCCGTATTTATTAGTTAATGACAGTTATTTAACCAGATGTAAACATGGGTAAATAACTGTGTTCCACGATCCAGATATTATGATCAAGGTGTAGTAACTGTTCCGTTGTCAGAGCCAGCCTTCTCAAGCTTCGCGCCCGATCACGCGAAGGCAGTGACTGGGGAAATTTTGACAAATGACCCCAGTGCACGGGTTCGTGTTCCACACGTTAAATACCTTGTGACTCGTCTGATCCCGGTGGGGGAGAAATAGGTATTTAGCTATATTCCGTGGCCGAGAGACTATGATAAAATTATACTATCTGCTCCGCGGATATGACCAGCTAAGATTTGTGCTCGATCGCTCGAGATGGGACTGAGTAAATTTTGACCATTTTAGACCAATGACCCGAATGTACGTGCTCGGGTCTCCCCCGTTATATAACGGACCTTGTGACTCAGGCTGTCTCTGGGTAGAGACATGAGTAAATAGCTGTGTTTCGCAGCAAAGAGACTATGATCAAATTTTAATATCTGTACCGCGGACAATACACACTAAGAAAAAAATTGTACCCGATCCCGCGCATACGCTGGGTAAAGTTTAACCAATGAACCGAGTATACGCGCCCGTGTTTCCCAGGTTAAATAACTGATATTTTGCTGCATCCCATCTCAGTGTGGATATCTGGGTAAATAGCGGCTCATTTGACTAGGATCAAAGTGTATTATCTGTTCAAGTAGCAACCGACCGTCTGCTCACAGCTCTCAGCCACCATCAACATCTGCAGCGAGCGAGCCATCATCATCAGCTTGTGATTGGTCGTCGCTCCAGGTCAGCCATCTCCAGGTCCAGCCGCTTCACTAATCTCCAGTAGACCTCCAATTCCTGCCACTCAAGCTATCCTTCCAATGATATGCAATAAAATATCCTTTTCAGGACATCCACTCCCTAGCAAGCACGAATCTGTTCTTATCAGAACAATGGTATTTCTCACCCTCTGCAAGAGCTTTCATAGTTCACACTATTTTAACAAAAATAAACTTGGCAATATTTATTTTTACTCAAGTCTTCGTTTTGTTTGTTATTGTCTTCCGTTATTTGATATCCGTGTGAAGGACAATATACCACCCGCAATGACGTGCTGACCTCCGACGTGAGTGACACTACAGCAAGTGATTATTAGACATAAAACAAAAAAAAACAAAAACAAAAAAACAACAACAAAAAAACTGTATGCACTACGATTTCAAACGAAGATACAACCGCAATATCAGTCAACACCCATGCTACCCTCATATCTCCAGCTTCAACCATCTTCAGTAAGCCTCAAGCTCCTGTCGCTCTAATCATCCACTATCCAGCAAACACGAAACTGTCCTTTTCAGAACAACACTCTCTAGTCACTTCAAAACTGTCCTTTCCAGGACAAAGCTATTTCTCAGCCTCTACCCGAGCTTGTCTTGTTCACACTTTGTATATGTATTTTTCTTGGCGACGTTTATTTTTAATCAAGTCTGTACCTCGTTCGTTATTGTCTTCCATCATTCGATATCTGCTTCCGACCAATATAAGACCTGCAATTGTATCAATAATTTGTTCAAAATGGTTTAAAAAGACGAAATAAAGAATAAATTTAAAGTAAGAAGGAGGCAGGAATCGAAAAGTAAGAAAAGAATGAACGAAAAAAAGAGGGACTATAAAGAGTGAAGAATAATATACTGGAAGTGAATGAGAGTAAAACAAATGGTGATTGTTCCGTTTTTGTTTTCTCAGTCACCATTTTAATTTTTTCTCTTCTTTGCTCGTCGTCCAGCTGCTAAAACTTGCTTTATTATATTTGTACATACAAAGGAAATGTCTACATTTAAAATATCCGTTTTTAAAGAAAATGTTTGAACAACCCGTAGAATATTTAAAGAAAAAATGAAAAATACAATAAAACCAGAAAAAATGTGAAGCTGATTCGTTTTCCACGACTTATCAACACTTTGTAGGTTATTTTCAGTAATGGCGACGATAATAGTTTAGTAATACATGTTTTACTTATTAACCCATAGCTGGGGGAGAAAAGATGGATTCAGACCGTAAGCCAAGATGAACAGAGCGACAGTTAGACGGAGAAAGCAACCGACAGAGAGAAGGAAAAAAAATAAGTGTAATGAAAAAGAAAGTGGGTGAGTAAACAGATCTAAAAAGAAAAGAAAAAAAAAGAAAGAATGGGAAAGAATGGGAAAGAAAGAAAGAAAGAAAGAAAAGGCCAGATGAACCATTCTCATTTAAATTCTATTCCGAAGTGTGGTTAGAGAAAACTGAAAGGATTTTTGCCTTATAACAATTCAATCTTTTCAAACAGTAATCATTCGCTTTATAAGATTTTTACAACTGAATAGAAAGTTTGATCCTCACTGGGTGGCCCATAGCTTCGTCCCTGTGCCACATCTAAGCTACGTTTAGAAAATCACCATTCGTTCAATATGATTTTGCTTAGGCCATTTAAAATAACTTTATTGGCTATTTATGAATTGCAACAAACCAAACTGAATTTTCCATTATTTCCAGATCGGACATTTCCATTTCAGAACGAACAACAAATCTCATTCTGTCAATATTTTGCGATATATTACTGACTTCCACACTCCAGTTAATACCCAACTGACCTATATATACGACCCGCTAATGGAATATTGGAGTGTTCGTATAAAGATCGATTTAAGGCGTGATGATAACTGTCCAAATGCAGTGTTGATCAATATGCACGCACTATCTACACGATGCGATTTCTAAATTGTCGTATAAAGGATACAAAAATAACGCTGACATATCAGTCAAGCAGATATATTTACCAAAATGACGTAAAAATATGTTAGAATACTAAAGGGTTAATTTATTCAATAAAATCACCATTTGCATCAACCACGGCCTCCAGAAGGCTTCGGAATCACATGTAACTCTTCTGGACTACTTGCTGCCATAATCCTTGCCATCATTTTGTCTTTTGTATTACAAGGAGTTTTTTTTCTTTTTTGTTTTCGCTCAACTCCGCCCCTCACATAATAATCAAGGTGCTTGTAGTCCGAGGAGTTAGGAGGCCAAATGTAAGGGGTGATGTGGTTGCAGAAATTGTTTAACAGCAATTACTGGGTTCTCCTGCTTGTGTGGCATGGCGGAGATTCCTGTTGTGAGACATAGTCTCTTCAAGCAACCACTGTCTTGACTCAGTGCAGCACTAGGGACGACTTAGACCCCTGTGTTGAGTCTGAGGTCCTATGGAAAGATGAATGAAGACATAAACTCGCCATCACCAGTGATCACTCCAAACACCTTCTTAATAACAGTCCTAATGTTGTTCAACGGACACTGTATTTGTAAAACATAAATGAAGAAATTGACTTGAACACATTTTTATTTAATTTTTAAGTACTCAGTAATCTTCAAAATTTAGGAAAATATTCTCCATAATGTAATGTTTTATTGAATTTTTGAATGTGTCTGCATTTTTGAGATCCGGTATTATATACACTATTTACATTATTCGGACTATTGTCCTCATCTTTGTCGCCGTATTTATTACAACGTTTCGGTCGTTGTACGCTCTGGACTTCTTCAGGTGGTTGGAATTTTGAATGAACTCTTTATTTTGCTCACTGGGCTAGACTGTTCTAGTTCCACGTGTCATATCTACTGAATTTCAGTTATCTCCTGTTAATTCCCCTCTCAAAGTTCTCCACCGCTTAACCAGGTATTGAACTCACACTCTTTGGGTCCTGTCACTGGATCTAACCAACGCTTTCATCCTTGAGGACACATGGTACAGTGGATAAAGTAACAAGACCGAAAGAGTGTGAGTTCAATACCCGGTTAAGGCGGTAGAGAACTTGGAACCAGGAATTAACAGGAGATAACTGACATCTATTAGACATGGCACGTGGAATATGGCGATAAAGATGAGGATAATAGTCTGAATAATGTAAATAGTGTAAATTCTTTTATTTATTTATTTTTGCTGTAATAATACAAATGGTATGCAACCATATCATGTTAAGCCACGGTTCGCGTACGATCACGAAAGTTAAGTAACATTGAGTCTGGTCACTAGCTTGATCGGTGACCGCTTGGCAGTACTAGTCACTATAAGCTTGGGTGTGTGGGTTTTGTAACGGATAACGGCACGAAATTGTTAGTCGGAGAGCCGAGTTCTAATTCCACTTCGTTTCGTTATATTCACGCGCATATACTCAGGTAAAGATAAGAATCCGCCTCTTGTACGCCAGCTATGGGTTAATTAGTAGGTTTTCTATCAGTATAGTTATTATCTCCAAAAATACTTATAATATAAACATATATTCTGGCTTTTAATATCCCGTAGATGATATATATGCCGTAAAAAGCATTTAACAATTTTTTGTAATGTGAAAGGTTCTTCGACAAACATTATTAGCATCTAATGATCTTGTTGACTCTCATCAAAGCGAGATGTGTCACCACCAGAGGGCGCTGTAATGAACTTGTGAGCATATGACAAATGGTTGCTTTGACAGGGCGAATGTTCTGCGATCATTCGTCTATTTAATAAGATGCGTCAGTAAACGTCAACTGTCGTTATTCAAAAGAAACGTGTTGAGCACTTCCTTGTAACATTATTTCATTAAACAATACGTATTTATTAAGCGGAAAAGGAACTTATTTATAATAGGTGTAAACACGCAATGAATTTTCACAGAAGCACATGACAGAGTTACAGAAAAAAATGAAAACTGAATTTCTATAAATAATTTCTTTAAACAAAGGATAGTTATTTTTCTGATATTGCTAACTTAACGGTTGTAATAAAATGATCTTAACGGTCTATATTTCTGAGATGAGGTATTATGTACATTATTTACATTATTCGGACTATTGTCTCATACTCTTGTCAAAGACACATGGAATAGTAGATAAAGGCGTTAGTTAGATCCAGTGACAGGACCCAAAGAATGTGATTTCAATATCCGGTTAAGGCAGCGGAGAACTTGGAGAGGGGAATTAACAGGAGATAACTGATAACTGACATCCATTAGACATGGCACGTGAAACTAGAACAGTATACCTCAATGAGCAAAATAAATTCAATTCAATTCGACATTCCAACCACCTGAAGAAGGCCGGGGCGTACAACGACCGAAACGTTGTAATAAAGATTGCGACAAAGATGAGAACAATAGTACGAATAATGTAAATAGTGTGCATAATACCTCATCTCAGAAATATAGACAGATAAAAGAATTTTCTAATTTGAGTAACATTCATAGTAGGATACATAAAAATGGAATGTTTAAAATTCCCCACCCCGAAAAAATCACTATCTCAGTGAGTTCTTTTAGCAGGACTAAAGAGACGTGAGTACACATCTATCTGGGGTCCTGAACTTGGGAAAGGATAAATGGGATAGCATGACCGTTTCATGCCTTCACACTTTTTTTTTTGCTGAACCATAACTCTGAAGCAGTCTCACTTAGATTTAAAAGATTTATCTTCTCGAAAATATTTCCGACTCATAGGTACCAAAATGGAAGAAGATTTTCAACTCAGTGTATTTGTTTGTCAGCGTGTACATTACTTTTACTAAATTTGGCGTGATATATAGAAACAGAAAATATTTGACGTGATCATGGGTCAATTCGGTCTAATTATTTATCTCTATTTTTGTTCTTTTTTTTTCCTTAGTACATTTTCTTGTTTGCATTTCGTCGCCATCTTAATTCCTTTCTCCCTATACAGGAAACTTTTTTTTTACCGTATTCGCTCGCTCCTTAATTTCATTCATTTTTCTCTACATTGTACAGTGGGATTCAATAAACAGACATATTTTCCTTCATTTATTTCTTTATTTATCGTTCTCTTTCCACTTAAGAATCAGCGAGGTACGTCGAATATATTACACTCATTTTCATTTATTTCTATGTTTTTAACTTTTTTTTTATATCTCTTTATCATATGTTTAGCTGAAATTTTATTTCTACATTTTTCTGTATTTCCTGTTACTGTGAGATGACGACATCTATTGTTTTTATTTTTTTCTTTCATATTTAATGTTAATAAAAATGATTTCATAGCCGAAAACGATTGGAAGCATTATGGCAGTCTTCCAAATCGCGTGCCACCTCGTAATACCATGCTATTCGCAAGGGTATGGGATTTGACTCAGTCTTCTGAGAGAGAAATATGTGTATATTTTCAGGTATTTGCTGTTACTAAGTCTCGATTTATAAAACAAAATGATTTTGTTCCCGATATCATTCTGCCTTTGCTTTAACTCTGACATCTTGTTTTTCGCACAAACACACACATTCTCTCTCTCTCTCTCTCTCTCTCTCTCTCTCTCTATATATATATATATATATATATATATATATATTATGGTTGGACTGATGTGAGTTGTGACCCTGTGTTTCACGCTTTGGAGAGTAATTATTCATTCTTGTTGCTCAAAGTGTCCAAGAGTGTTATAAAAAACCTCGAACACTTCCAGTAAGATATCTTCAATTATTTCTAAGACACAACATTTCAGAGAATCTAACAATTGGACAATTTTGCTGTTACATGATTTGGACAATTTTGGAGTTACAGTATTTTATTATATATATATATATATATATATATATATATATATATATATATATATATATATATATATATAGTTTATGCAAACTTAGGTAATCCGTATGGTATTCAAATATATATATATATATATATATATATATATATATATATATATATATATATATATATATATAATTAACAGATTGTTTGTCAGGAAATTTAATTATTTGTAATTCTTCATATAAACATAAGAAGCAAGGTTAATGTAAAGATTTACAATATCTAGTTATTTTATATTTTCCTTTTTAACGTAGGGGTTTCATTAAATACTTTTAAGTTCCCTAAAAGTTTAGAAAAGAATGTCTTATTTCTGTACACGTTATTGGTACCACCTAGATTTAAAGGAATTCTTGGTACTCCCAATATAAGATTTTTAAATCTTGGATTTTCTATAGTAGAAATAGTGCTTTGGTAAACAAGAGTATATATATATATATATATATATATATATATATATATATATATATATATATATATATATAAAATTTATGCAATGGACTAAGTCCGACAATTGTTTTTCTGTTTATACGTTATATTTATACATACACATATTTAAGTAAATGGTCTGTTTATAACAAACAGTATTAATTACATTTACCGCTCTAAATGTACAAGAAAATATGTGTAGGATATAGGTTCGATTCCTCTAGATGGACATATATTTTCTATGAAATTTCTGCGGCATTAAATATTTGTATCTATAAAAGTAACGTATAAAGAGAATACATATATACACATATATGTGTGTGTGTGCGCGTGTGTGTGAGTATATACATACATACATGCATACATATATATATATATATATATATATATATATATATATATTTGTGTATTTAGGCAGCAATCATTCTTTCATGCACATTTCATTCATGCTTTTATTTAGTTTTTTATGCGATTTAATTTTTTTTTCTTTTCGGAAGATAAATTATATAAAAACGGTCCGAATGTTCTTTTTACCCGAGCGCTTTCGGCTATACATTTAGCCATTTTCAGGTATTATATTTTAACTGTTAAAATAAGAAATAGTTTTTGGCATGTATGTTTTATATATATATATATATATATATATATATATACACTCACACATAAAAATTTTAATTCTCCTGTGATGTTTTATAGCTTGTCAATTCTTTAGCCGTGGTGGCATCCTAAATATTTGCTTATTTTCTTTTCAATCTGAGATGGAAACAAATCTCTTTATATTATAAAATAGAATTAAACCATTTTGATAATTTAATAGAAAATATTTATTTATTAAGGTATTTCCGAATTGAAATTCTGTTCTCATCATATTTCTGTTCAGAGGTATGATGAATTTCTACTCTGTTATCAGCTGTGTTATGGTTTTTTAGCTAAATTCGAACTGAAGCAAAGCAGTTCCAAAGATCCAATGGATGACCTATCAAATTTATGACTAGAAGATTTGCCACATTTTTCACTTCAAAACGGTAGGGGGCGTTTGTCTATTAGACTTTCACTAGGCACGCGCTTATTGTACATCGTAACTATCATTTTACCTTAGATCATCGGCTATTAATATATAAGATTATTTTCGGATAATCCAACAACCTGTTCGGTAAGATTTTATAATTTTAAGAATCAGTTTTGTCATAGACTTTTCATCCATTGATATTAAACACGCCTGGATATTTGTTTAGCCAGCTGTCTGTTTTTTTACGTTTATGTTTTTCCTTCTCTTATGTGATATCTGTCCACTTATATGGAAGTGAATGCAGAACAGACTCTTCAAAAATGAAGAAATGACTTGAAGCAGCAGAAATGCGGTTCTACAGAAGGATGCTGAGGATCGGATGGACCAAATATTTGAGCAAAAACGAAGTTCTAGAGAAAATGGAAACAAAATGAAACTTATAATTAACATCAGGTAGAGATGACTGAAATTCTTAAGACACATAATTAGGGCTGAGGGCTTGAAAAAACTGATATTCACAGGTTAAGACAGAGGAAAACAACTCATAATGTTCATAATTATCTTGAATAAAAACAGAGTTTGGGAGAAATAAAAAAATATTAAGATATACAAAGGACAGGAAATTTTGGAGAGACATGATTGCCTTCGTTCTTAACGGACAAATCAAATGAAGAACTCGGCTTAGTCTTAGTCGGAAAGATTTGCGGAATTTCGCTTTAACGATTACTGAGATTATTCTGACTATTTTTTCTATTTTATTGTTATTTTTATTGACACAAATATTTCATATTTCATATATTGAACGTTCCTAGAAAAATATGCGACCTCCGATAGGGATCGACCCTGTATCCTACATGAAACAGTCATATAGCCTGACGTGCTACACCAGTTCAGCTACGAAGGAGCGCCTGCTTGTCAAGGTCGATTTTACTGCTTTTAAACTAACTACCTATGATTTCCCGCAAACGTCCATATCTGCAGGAATCGTACCTTAACGTAAACAAATGAAAACACTTGTTCGAACACAAGTAAAATTAAATTTTATAGACAAAAATATTTAAGAAAAAGTTAACAGTATTAACTGCTCTGAAAGTCCAAGAAATTTTCATAGAAAATATGTGTCCTCCGACACGAATTGAACCTGTATCCTACACGGAGCCATCATTTATTCTGACGTGCTATACTAGTGTAAATACAGAGGAGCGTCTGGTTAGCAAGGTCGATTTTACTGCTTTTAAAGTACAATTTTTCTTGATATTCCTCGAACGTTTATATCGGGAAAATGTATCTAAACGTAAACTAATGACGTCACACACTACAAAATAGACAAAATCCGATAATTACTTTAATATATTTTATTATTATGCGCTATTTGTATAGACACAAATATTTAAGTAAATGCTCTGTTTATAATAAAGCGTATTAACAACATTTACGGCCTGAACGTCCGAGAAATTTTCATAGAAAATATGTGTCCTCCGACAGGAATCGAACCTGTATCCTAAACTGAACCGTTATATAGCCTGTCATGGTATATCAGTTTAAAATGATTGTCAGTCTTTGTCCATTTCGTAACGTGTATTATTCTGATCATAGCTTCCGTTTGTCTGATGGTAAAGAATTTTACCTGTAATCTTTCGCATAGACCCTAATATGCAGAAGGAAATTTTTAGCTATTCGTTAATAAAAGGTTTAAAAAATGGTTGAAAAAATATAAAACTTGATTAAACGGAAAATCAATTATTTGTTACAAACTAGGAAAGAAATAATGTCGCGAAAAATGACTTTAATTTCAAAACCAATAAATGCTTACTCACACCCACCCAGTGTAATAGAGAAGAATAATTTGAAGAAGACCTTTAATTGATTAAAATTTAGTAAGATAAAAAATGAATTTCAAGATAAACGGAAATACGATATAAAAAAATAAAAAAGTAGAAAAAAAAAAACTTATGTAAATGTGATGAAGTTTTTAAAAACGATTTTTATAAACCGTGGGGCAGTAGTGAAAATGATATAATGGAATATGCATATACCTGTGTTCCCCCTCACTGGAATATGACTGGCTGGTGTCCGTCATAAATACAGACGGACGTGTAGGTACGACGGAGTTTAAGTCTTTGACGACGCCCACTGGACTACGCCATTGGCTATCCTATTGGTCTACACCTATTACCTGCGACTACGACGAGTACCAGTCGATTACTGCTACCAAGTACTACTTTGTTACAGTAGCCAAAACCAACTTAGCTACTTCGATCAAATATATTCCTTTCCGGGACAAATCAGAATACATGGGAAGAAACTATAAGAAAATAAATCCTCTCCCCACTCCAATATAAAATACTGGAAGAATAGTGTAAATAAAGAAAGATGTTTAACCTTTCTTAAAATTTAAAGTAGAGAATCGCATTGGAAAATAGAAAAAAAAGGCAGGTAATTTTAACATTGAAAGAATTATTCAAATCTGTTTTTTTTTGTAAATTAATCAATCCAATTTATTACCAGATTGCCATGCATGATACACTCTTAGGCGATCATGTATCTTTCGATACATGACAGATGAGGCAGATTTTTCCTGCAGTATGTTGCCATTTCTTTCTGCAGTAGACCAGTTGCTATCCAAGGCTACAGAACCCGGTCTGTCCTGCTAATTAGTAGAAGAGGATTCATAGCTTTCCCAAGGGTATTAGCATGTAATTAAATTTAATGGATTTAACTTGAATTTGAAATCGACTCTCCGATCCCTCAATCAGAGCCGCTGGCCATTACTCCACCTTAAGAAATATTAGCAAGATTATTTCAGATAATGGCTCAGCACGCAAAAGCGAACCGGAAACGGGCTAAGTAGGATCTTCAGGATTAATCAATGTAGAAAATGAATCCGGCAGTTGATTAGTTTGAAGCTATTGACGAACATAAGTATAGGTTTGTACAATGTAATATCAGGGATATCTACACTTCGATATCAGAAAATGTATTGCGTAAAGCGATAAGTATTAGCCTAAAAAATTCTCAGTGATTAAGGGTTAGAAAAAGAAACCATGAATAAATTTGCCTACACTTCCATAAAGAAATTATTTGGGCAAAAACATAAAGTACTAAACAGAGGAATTGCAATTAGTGGCAATATTCCTATTTGGGAAGCTGTCATATAAAAAGTGTGTATAGAGATGATCGATTAATGGAAGCCGTAATGGTAGAGTCATAGATAAAGATTTCGAGTGGTTTTTGAAAAGGTACGAATTATCAGCAGAATTAAAAAAAAAATATGAAAGTCTTAATGTAGTTTGATGTATGTTTAATAGAATATTGATTGATTGATTTTTTGTTTAACGGCATACCATCACATTATGACTATTGATCATATGGTAGAAGAGACTCAGCTTTTATCTGTATACATATTTGTGTGGACAGAATTACTAGAGGTGGTGATACGTCTGTTTCATGTTGTAGTTTTATTGAAGTTTTATTTTCGAATGCAGTTTGATTTATTTAAGAAATTGTACAATATTATATGGATTAATGTCATGAAAAATTATTTTCATCTTGGTGAATGGGATATTTAACGCCGAAATCTTAATATTTTGAACAATTTTATGGTTTCCAGTAAATATATTTTTAACGCAATTTTATGGCTTCGGCTAGAGATAAAATTATTAGTCATTTTACTAAAAAATGCATTGCTGGTTATTTTTACATTATTTACATTATTCGGACTATTGTCCTCATCTTTGTAGCCATATTTATTACAATGTTTCGGCCGTTGTACGCTCCGGCCTTCTTCAGGTGTTTGGAATGTCGAACTGGTTTGGAATTTTGCTCACTGGTGTAGACTGTTCTAGTTCCACATGCCATGTTTTAATGGATGTCAGTTATCAGTTATCTCCTGTTAATTTCCCTCTGAAACTTCTCCACTGTCATAGCCTGGTATTGAACTTACACTCTTTTGGATCCTGTCACTGTCCTAGGACACATAGCATAGTGGATAAAGGCGTTAGTCAGATCCAGCTGTGCTGGTCGAACTCTCTGCCTCCGGGCAGAGAGGATCCCCGGACGAGGCTATGTCGAAGGGCAGAGTTTCGTCTCGGGAAACAGATATCCGACCAGGTTTTATATGGGGATTTTTTTGGCCCAGCATACGGGCTCTGATATCCCACGTTAAATTCGGCTTTGTACCATATCTGACCGCTTGGGGAGGTAAGGTAAATAACCTTGCTTCGGGAATTACTAGCCTGCCACCCGATTCCCTGTCTTTCAGTAGTGTATTCTCTTTTACAATAAACCTCTCTTCTTTCATCTACGGGCGTGCTACTCTTTCTTCACTCGATTACTACCTTTGTCATTTTGTAACCTCATTAAGGATACAATATTTACAATAGGTGTAGGAATATCATATAGTTATTGTAAATATTTAAAGACTAACTTTACGAGCTTAAATCAATTAATGATACTTTTGCTGTATGTCTAATAATGAATAAACTATTTAATAAAAATAATGTTAAAGCCAGTTATTGTTTTAAAAGACATAATCAAATTGTTATTCAATAGCTGTACAGAAAATTAGTGATGAGCATCAGGAAATTCATAGAAAATTGATAAAAGTGATTGTTTCATGAAATGAAATTGTCTGAATAAACATTAAGATTTTCACGATCTGAAGTGACACCGAATCGAAAAGTATCTATTAGGATAGATCAATTATATGTTGGGATCACCACATATCAATTCTTCTTAGTTTAAGGATTCCTGATAAATATATTTGATTCAGAACTCTGTTATTTACTAACGTGAATCATATACTACACGGCAAACAGAAAGAGATAAAAAAAAATGTTGTCGGTAAATTACATCTTTGCTGCAATTTCTCTGATCAACGATTGATCATTTTCCTATCTTAGATCATTGCCGACAGTTTGAAATAATTTCATTTATTCCGTTTATAAAATATTTCCTGTTCTTGAATTCTATTATTTTCTGTTTTGCCTGTACTTCCTGTCTCATTATCTATTTTCTGTTTATATATATATATATATATATATATATATATATATATATATATATATATATATATGTTATTATGATTATTATTATTATTAGTAGTAGTAGTAGTAGTAGTAGTAGCAGTAATCTTATAAGTATAAGAAACTATACTCGTTCGGAAAACCTTCAGTGTCTTGATTTGCAAATAATCAAACCAATACCAAATGGAAAAAAGTTATAAAAAAACAAAGAACCAAGAACATGTACGTTAACCGAAAATAATCATCTAGTATGCAAGTCCAAAGCCAAAGAAGAAAAACCCATACGTGTACGCAAAATAGCTAAATAAAGTGCTCAATACAATAAGTAGAGCTGACCTAGTTAAACCTAGAGAGGCAGACAACCTACCACGGTTTCACCTTAGCGGATCGTCAGGTAAGGTTGGCTAAAAGGTAAAAAAACCTTCCTTGACGATCCGCTAATGTGAAACCGTGATAAGTTGACTGGTTCTCTAGGCATAACTATATATATATATATATATATATATATATATATATATATAGAGAGAGAGAGAGAGAGATAGATAGATAGATAGATAGATATTTAGTGGTAAATATACACATACATAAGTATATACACGTAGGTGCATATTTCCCTCTTACACTCATCTCCTAAATTTCTCTCTGTTATGGTTTAATCTCCCACCTTCTCTCGTCTGTCACCCCTCTCTTTTGCTCTAACATTCGTCCCACACTCTCATACTTACACTCGCTCTAAATTCTATTTTTATTTCCGGAGTTGTTTTTTCTGTTTTCTTTTTGAATTTGTAGGTGTGATGAATGGTATCGCATTTACAATTCCAATGGAATAAATTATGACCATGGAATATTGGTGTTTAAGCCTTTTTATTATATATATATATATATATATATATATATATATATATATATATATATATATATATATTAATCATATGCCTTTATACAGTAATAGAAATGAAAGACAAAGGCATAATTCTAGATAATGAAACTAATATAATGGCAAATAAAAATATTATATTAAGAGGGTATATAAAATTCCTATTTGTATATGATTACAAAGAGAGGGAGAAAAAGAGAAATCGAATAGAATGCTTGATCGAATTTGAAGAGAATAATTTAATAAGCAAAGAAATTAAATTATTTCGATCTTCGGCATGTTGATGCACCGACATTTGATAAACGTGAAAATATTAACCGATCACAGCAACGTTGAAAATAGACAGGTAACCATTCTGTAAAATCACTAGCCATCGAAACATGCTGTTAATGGGTAAATAAAGCAAAATGATATTTTTATGTGTATTAAAAACACTTTCACAAGTATTAAAATAGGGCATATATATATATATATATATATATATATATATATATATATATATATATATATATATATTATACATAAAATATTAATGGTCAGAGGTGCATCAGTCCAGAAAACAGCAGTATTAAAAAAAATTGAATAAATAAAAAACAACAGGGATACAATTGTAAGTTGAAATTTTTTTAAAGTAGGTGAACCCTTATAAAAACGACAACAATATTTGCAAAATCTGCCAAGAGAAAAATTTTGCAATTATGACATTTTCGGATCCAAATAAACTTTTAAATCAGAAATCCTAGTATTGAGTCTAGAAAGTTCCTCTTATGCATATATGTGACAGGATAAAAAATAGTAAATTTCAGTTACCCACCTCCAACCGATACATTGCTTTTCTTCATTTCCCCCTTCTTCTTTTCCTTCCTTCTTCATATCTTCCTCCTCCCTTTCTATTTCACCCAACGTCGTGCCTCTGTTTATTAAAAAAAAATAATAATATATCGTTCATTATTAAAAAAAAAAAAAAAAAGAGTTTATTTTATAAAAATCGCCTGAGGATACCGTATTGGTTCTGATATGGCAGCTCAGCTTCAGTTCTTTTCCTTTATATATATATATATATATATATATATATATATATATATATATATATATATATATAATATTATAAATTAAATGATTTAAAATATGATTTTTTTCGCTACACAGTAATAACCATGTTTCAAAAACTGAAGCTAAAAACTTCAAATTTAATTATATAATTAAATTAAAAGCATTAGTTCCGTTTCATCTTCAAGCGAATATTGCAATAACTTATTTTTAAATTTACTGAGTTTTAAATGCACACATAAATTCATAATTTCCCGTTTCCAAGGATACAGAAAAATCCAATCATTCAAACGACATGCATTTAACGGATGTCAGAATTCGTTAAAAAATGCACCCCTACCCTCCCTAAACTTAACCTCTTTTATGAACGTAACTCACAATTGATACAACATTAGTTAAGAAAAATGAACACGCTACCGCCCCTGTTTGAAGCTTAAATTGGGAAGAAACGCGGGCGTAGATTCATATTCATAAGATTCGTTAGCGACATTCTCAAGAATTTTTCCATTTGATTAAATTACTTTTTCTTTAAATGAATGTGGCATTTTTCAGATAATGAGGACAGAGGGTTTGTACAATTTAACTCTTATAGTTCATAATGAAGACAAGACGACCAAAGTGAACCATCCATTAACCTACCTAATGAGTATGTTTAAATGGACGGCAGAACAGAGAATGGGTGGTATAATAATCAGACAAACAATGCTTCGAACTAAAATTGACAGGAAGATATGCAGAACCATTCTCGTCCACATCCTAAAGCGACACGAGTTATAAACGAAGAAGAATAAAACCTTTCAAGAGAAAAATAACACTGAATTAAATAAGGTTTACCAATATTTCTTGGACTAGCGTGACTGAGTAACGTACATTGTATACCATAGGCTTTACGGAAGACAATATGGACAACTTTTGCACTACCTTACTTCCACAAAACTGAAAAAATGCATTAATGTTGGAAAAACTAAATAAAAAGATTCCTACAAATTCCCTTGTCTCTCATATTCAACGATATATATATATATATATATATATATATATATATATATATATATATATATATATATTGTAATCTTTATTATTTATCTATCTTCATCACTATCCGTCTATCTATCTATCTTTCTATCTATCTATCTGAGGGAGATGGAGAGGGAAAGAGACAGCGAGGGGCACACCAGTCGTACCTTTCTCCATTTCTCTCTCACACTATATATATATAACAACAGAGAGAGATAGGGAGAAGTACTACTGGTGGGCCCCTCACAGTCTCTCTCTCCATCTACATCTGATAGATCGATAGATAATAGAGATGAAGATAGATAGATAAATAGATAGTTGGATAGTAGACATGAAGATAGAATAATCCAGAGATATAGATAGATAGATAACTAGCTAGCTAGGTAGATAGCTATGAAGCTATGAAGATATATATATATATATATATATATATATATATATATATATATATATATATATATATTATTTGAGAATAAAACAGAAGATACAACAATATCCACGTTTAAAACAAAATGTAAGTACCTTTCGACCGACACATTTTCAAACACAAACGGAGTACTAACAAGAAAAATTTTTTATTAATACCGTAATAAAACATGATGGTAAGGGGGGAAGAAAAAAATTGTTTTTACCTTAAATCATGTAACCGCTCCCCCAAATAAGGCCAACTTAAACTTCATCTCCCGTTGTACGCAGAGGGCCGGCCTACGTATGTTGATAATAACAGACTCCAAAATGTCGAGGTGGAGTCTGTTCCTAGCCCTGTGCAATACTGAAAAGAAATGGGGAGAATACTCAGTCCTACAAACACCAGAATTTAATAGATGTTCACCGATAGTAGAGGCATGAGTCTGCGAACACCCGATGTCACAAACTCATGCCTGCGCACGCAACCCGGGACATGTTGGGCGATTCTAACCTCAAGCCTCTGGATAGTTTTGCCCACATAGTCGAGCCCGCATCGACATTTAAATTGATAAAATTTGAAAATGTGGTTGAAAATGTGTCGGTCGAAAGGTACCTTACATTTTATGTTTTAAACGTGGATATTGGTGTATCTTATGTTTAATATGATCCCATATTTTTATTCCTCAAATGTCTGATTAGACTTGGCAGCACTAGAAATCTGTTTATATATATATATATATATATATATATATATATATATATATATATATATATATATATATAAATAAATAAAGAGAGAGAGAGAGAGAGAGAGAGATAAATAGTAAAGGAGAAGATAGATACATAGATAGATTGATAGACAGATAGATAGAAAGGCGTCCAAGAAAGCAATCGATACCTCAGTCCAATTGCAACGAAGTATTTTGCGCGCGTTTTCTTTTCATGTTTCAACTGCCATTTTATTTTTTCCTTTCTAATTTATCATTTTATTCAAACCATTTTAGTTTTTGTTGCACATTATAGGAAAATAAATAGCATAACAGGTTTATTTTTTATTTGTTTCTATAGAAAATGTAACCACACTAATTTATGGCAAAAATCTTATCAGAAAAATGGCTTCTTCGATCTGAATTTTATTTTTTTTCAGAGTATTTTTCAGATGGATATAGACACGTTGTCTTTATTTTGTTAATGCACAGAGACACACATATGGAATCAGGAAGAAACGTGATTAGACTTAATGTCTTTAAACCTAAGAAATCGATAACAAGCCTTGAACATCTAATGAAATGTGTTTATTTAAAAAACGTTGCAAATAGTGATAGATATGCGTAATGGCGAACCGTTTAATTTTTTTCGCTTTTGTAGACATCGGTAGAGAGAGAGTTTGGATTTCTTCGTTTCTTCCTTTGACTATCTTCTTGTTTTCTAATCCTTTTAAGACAGGCAGGCATCCACTTTTGTATTTTCTGATGATCATGGCTCCCCACAACTTCCTGCCTTTCGTAGCTCTGAGCAATTATTGTCCAGTTTATATCCTTCCAGTGTTTAACGGTCTGCCATCTATTTCCACATGCCCGTTAGTCAGGCTACGCGTTATTTCCCTCTGCTCGTCTTAAATGTCGTGAATGTCAAATCCTCTAAGACTTCTTTCCACGTTATCTATCCCAAACATTTCACCTGTCTCTTTCTGATCCTAAGCTAAAATGTTTTTTCTCATATTACTTAAAACTTTTTCGTTGCTTATATCATCTGTATTCTTAGTCTTTTGTAGAATAACAACTTTGTTGCTTCTAGTCTCTTCTTCGTCGGTGAGAAAATTATCCAGCATCCACTTTTGTATAGGGAACGGACATTACATAACAGCGGAGCGCACCCATTTTTGTTTTCAAAGAAAACATCCTGTTTTTTTGTTTTTTACTTGAAGGTTTGGAACACATCCAGTGTGCTTAGAGAAATATTAATAATTCAAGCTAAGAAATCTTTTTTTTTATTTGGAATATTGCTGTAACGTAACATTCCTACATTAATTCAAAAATTAAATTTCCCATCAACAAGAGTGGGTTGTAAATAAAACTTAAATCTTATATATACATAGTGTATCCGTATCGTCAAAAATGACAGCAATTGTTAGATAGTTTTAATAATAAGACGCAGTAAAAAAAGAAGAAAAGTCTTGAAACAATGTCTGTTATTCAATAGAGCGGAGATAATGAATTCCCGCCTAAATTATTTTAGGTGGGAATTCATAAGCCAAATGAACCATTTAATTAATCCGTTCCCAATATACTTTTTAGGTGTTCAATTGCATCTACAATCGATTGATTAATCCTGGTATTATATAAATCGCATTTTGCTTAAATTATTTCACGTTAAAAATTTTATGTGCTTAATAAAACGAAAGAAAAATATTAGACACAAAACGATAAAGACGGTAACAAAAATGTCTCTTACAAGGTCAAGTTGAAGCAAGAATGTCGAGTTAAACTGGAAAGTAATATCCGAATGTATAAGTGGAATTTTATGAATAAATACAGCCATATTGCTTGTTTTGCCTGTCAGAACTGCCGCCTCCAAGGCTGTTGGCATCATCTTCTTAATTGCAAGTCGTGTGCATGTCTATATATCATTATAATACTGATCGAGTCTAGAAGAATCCTCAACAGAATCCAGAAAAGCACAGTCCTATTTTGGGGCTCATCAGCAGTACGCATCCATTACGAGATTCGAACCCAACCGTTTTGATACAACGCAAGCGCCGTGACGAAGAAGAAACTGAATAGACTCGATATACCTTCGGCGGCTCCAGGTTTTTTAACAGCATCTTAAGGTGCAAATTGTCAGGTGGAAGGTCTGCTGATGTTAGGGTATTCAACAATTAAACTGGATAATTCATAGTTTCATCGGTGTTTAGTACCGTGTCAATAGAATTATAGCTACCACACTCACCTGGCAACTGTTCCAGAAGTTTGATGTTCAAACCATCAACTGTCACACACTTTGGAGCTAAAATGGCGCGGGTACTTAGCCAGTTGTCTCTAAACTAATTCCTCAGGTTAGGAAATACCCTAGTATTAGTTCGCTTAAATCAGATACCATATGTCCAAAAGATAAACTGACCTGACCATCCCCTCGCCAAATAATGTGCCATTACCAACATGCAATATCTGCTTAGAAAAAATACCAGCTTCCTCATCACCACTGAGCTGCACTCTCATGTTGGTTGTGTGTCTCAGCTTCATCACACTGCTCCTGGGGAAGGGAAGATTTTATAATGGTATTTACCTCGTCAGCGCTTGTCTCTTTTCGGCATCACTGAAAGGTTTTGTCTAAAGTTTCATACAAGCAAGACTGCACCTCCGATGAGCTGTGTATTGTGTCTAAGATCCTGAAGTGTTGTGTCGAGAGCCACGATGGAACCCTGATTGTTGCCTCATCATAGATAGATTCACCACTGTTGAATAACCCTCGTGGATTTCGAAGCCCACACTGGAGGAAATATACCTGCCCAACTGATAGATTATTTATTGTATATTGGTAGGACTACACCTGCGCACGGTAGACGGCTACTGGGAATTTTAGAATTTTTTTTATCAGCCCTATTTAATTAGAGTCTTTTTTTCTTTTCATCACTTTTATAAGTAGGTATTCCATACTGTTCATTCCAGGTAGATCTTGTAATATCACAATGTGAAATACAGAGCTAAGTATTCTACACGCTGATATATAATGCTAAAACTATATTTTCATTACGTTTGGAGCATGTTTTCATCACGGTATACTTATTTTCTTAGCGTTTTCGAGGGGATACCTAATTCGGCTGATAAAAAAAAAATCCTATATATTATATATAGATAGATTTCAATATTGAATGGAGTAAAAGTTAAAAAAAAAACATTTTTTTATTAAATGTTTAGCTTGTTAATATTAAAGTTTTGCTTTTCGTTGCGATTCGAATTGATATCGTCTGACTAAAACGCCGTAATTAAAGGTAAAACTTAACGGTGAAGGGTACGTGGCTCATGCCAACTAAGGACGTTTCTTTTTCAATAGGATATCCATTTCCACAGTTAGATTTACACAGACGATATATAGCATGAAGGGGCCCTAAAAAAAGCATATTATTCCACAGACAACAACCACAAACACGATATGCCTTTTTAAGGGTAGGTTGAAATATGAGTTTAGGTATACGCTCAATTTAAATATTATTTTACGTTTAAATGGCCGAATAAATCGAGCCAGTTTCTTTGAATTTAATACATTCGAACTTGGCTAATTTAATGATGAACAAAGCGAATTTTGAAAGGAATTATTATTTGTGTAATGTAAACACATCACGGAGATCGTATTAAAGAAACTGTTGTGGTAGGATCCACCTAATTTACATAGTGGAGTACCGACCATATAAATATGGTTGGTACCGGGAAGAGAGGGGGGAATGAAGAGATTCAACCAGAGACTCTGCTCGACTGCGACTCAGTCAACACATTCTCCAGGAACGGTCTTACCAGGAATATACAAAAGACTATATGTAAATATTGTGTACACTTTCTTGTTTCAATACATTTTGTTCTAAGTACATTTTGTGTTGCATTATTATTCCATGCATTAGTCAAGTTTCAACAGAAACATTATGCGTAATTAATGTGTTAAATAAAGATATTTAGAAAATAATCTATGATTCGTTCAGATGTTGTCCCCTAAATTTTTAAAATTGAAGAAAGATTCATATCTGTCTGAAAATATAAACCTTATAAGAGTTAAGATTTCGTAACACGCGTTTAATTTAAAAATAAAGGACTGTGAATTATCTCTCTTGCTTAAACATTAATAAAAAGAATTTCGCAAAAACACGGCGTTGACTCTCAATCTGGGGTCCTGGCGTTCTCATAGATTTTTATATATATAAAAAAAACAATTTACCTAGTAATAAACTAGATGTTAGTTTCATATTTATGCAAAGTTTTATCAATTTTGGTTCACAGGTTTAGGCGGCAACTTGATTCAGACAAACAGAAATTGCCACATATATATATATAAAAATCCAAAGACAAACTGTTTCGCAGCTCATCAGTGTGGCTAGACGTCCGCTTGCCTCTATCTCGGATCGAAACCTGACTGAATTGGCATCAGTCGGGGATTCTACCACTAAGCTATTGACGCATGGATTTAGGCGTATTTATTTTAGATAAACACATAGTGACTGAGAGAACTCGATTCGATTTACCGAAGAATATATATATATATATATATATATATATATATATATATATATATATATATATATATATATATATATATATAGAGAGAGAGAGAGAGAGAGAGAGAGAGACAGACAGATAGATAGATAGATTTAGCCATATGTGTTTATATATGACATATAATAATTGCATCAAATGTAACTAACGACATGGGCAAATCTCATAGCCTTATGTAACTACGCATTACAACGCTCACTTAACGACCGCGTTCCGTTCCAACGACATGGTCGCTATAAGAGTTTTTCACTAAGTACCAACTGACCATTATTTCAGACATCCTAAACGTGTACTGGCTTTGTGTTATCCATATTTTTATTAGTGACACGTTTGCACCGTTAGTAACATTTATAATTTATACGTAATTGCTTATTCATTACAATTGTCCCGTGAATTAGCTAGCTTTTTCAAATATGCACAAATGCATCAATGATGTCCTCTGTTTCCTCCTCCACATCACTACTGTTAATTTCACCAGTTTTCTTCCTGTCCGATCTCTGATGTCATCAGTTCAGCGTCATTGTGGTGTCCCCCTCCATTTCCTGCGATCGATGCTCCCTCCATGATGTGGAAGTAGAAGTTCTGGAGCCTATAGAAATTTCTCAATTATTGCAATTTTCGCTTCATTATAATCGCAACCAACTTTCTCTATTGACATCTCCTCCATGACCGAGTCGTTTGTTTTCTTTTCCATACTGTTGATAAGCATTCTCCACACCGTAGCATATTGTTTCGAAAGACATCAGTTTGTTTACGTAAGGGGCTTTCCGTGTAAGGGTTTTGAATCTATACAGTTACAGCAGTAACACTACGATCTCCACAGCATTACTTTGATAATTTTACGAAGTGTGCAGTCTTTTCTTAGTAAGTTATATGCCCTAAAGGCAGATCTTGATGCCTCTGACCGATCCGTAATCTCATGGTTAGCATGTCGTAGTTTGATCTTTGATGGTTTTTAGGTCTACGAATTTCTTCACTTGAGCCAGCGTGACTCATAGGCAGTGAACGTTCAGTTACACAATCTACACATGTCATCCAATGATCTTCGCATTCTTGGAGCTGATCGCCAGCTAATACACGCCAGTCACTCTTTCCACCTCATCAAGCAGTCTTTGGTGTGTTTCTGGCGATATTATTATCATTAAGAAATCAGCAACAGAAGATCTTAATTTGGTATCTATAGACATTGTTGTGTACTGAACAGTAAATGTAATTAAGACATTCGAAAGTTAACTATATTCTGTAAAATAATTCGTTGTGCACACATATAAATACAATATAACTTATTTTTATTTAGTTTTTAAATTATTCCTGTTATTCCAACTGTCATAGTCCTACGATCAGAGTTGTCTTACAATGTACAATTGTATCACTTTGTGGAACTGTTTATTGCTTTCTTTATAAGTTTTTATCACTGTTCGTCTAATCATCATCATCATTATCTGTCACTTGACTACTTCAATCCTCTGTGGGTGGCTAATGACAGAATAAACGTGGCCAAATCAGGACATTATCGTAAGCCACGGGGTCGTTAAAAGGAAAGAATTGCTGTACTTTTTTGTCATTTTTGCTGGCATGGTCAAACTACTCACAAAGGTTGAAGGAAATTGCCAGCATATAAGTTTGCAAATATTACACTGTTTTACCAATAGAACCAAGTTCTTGACAAAGGGAAACTTTGTTACCAATAGAAGCCACACAATCACAGCTTGATCATTCATTCCACAAGGAATCTACTCATGGATTGCGACAATCAAGAACATCACTACAAAATCGCCACCTGCTTGTCTTCTATATTCTTTATTTCTATGATTCATGTAAAATCGACATCCTCATAGCAAAGCTAATTTCAAATAGATCTATAGTAACCATTATACTGGACAGATTGACTCGTTAACTGACTCATTTCAAATACGGGTTTCCAACGTTTTGCAGGTTATTTAATGACAGAAAATATTTTTAGATTGTAAGAATTCCTTTTTTGGAGATAATAATACAATGGTTTCTAATTAACCTAAAACTGAGGGGGAGAAGAGGTGGATTCGTAGCTTTCTGAACGCTATTTTTTAAGTGAATATTATGAAAACGACTGGAATTCAAACTCGGCTTCTTGATATCCAATTCCGAGTCAATATCCATTATATCCTTCTTATATCATTATATCATTTCGACATCCAAGTTAACTGCACCTGCTATTCCTAACTTATTAAATGAGAGAACTGAATTGATGGTTACATGTAGGCCTAAAAATAAATATCTTCTTAAATACCTTTATCCAGATTAATTTTTAATGTAAATTATCTTGTTTTAAAAGAACCAGTAATCTGCCGTTATGCTTAATATATGAAAAAATATCTTCAGAACTATATATATATATATATACATACATATATATATATATATATATATATATATATATATATATATATATATATATACTGTTTATTTTAAATGCCAAATATATATATTTTTTAAATTATAATAGTGTAATCCCAGTATTATAACAGCGCCAATATTGCGATAACCATTGCCGCTATTACATAAAATATTTTCCTTTCATAACTCTTTAACGCACTCTGTCTGATTTTCCGGGTATTGTTTAAACGTTTTACGGGCAGCAGTTTCATTATTTCTTAACCTGTTTGGAACAATATCCTATTTTTATTGCAATAGTCTTCTGTTTCCTTGAGGTAGTCAGTCATGGATTCTTCTATACGGCTACCATCTTACCCAATATTATCTCACAGGTGTCATTTGGAAATGATTTGGACACCCCAACAAATGCATGAGATCCTATAGAATCCGTTTTGATTGGAGAATGTTCCACTTGACATGAACAAAATCTTGCTCAGTTTTTGTACAGAAGAATAACTTCCATAAAAATTGGTATATTTATTTTGTATAATACATAATTGTGGCGCATGGCCTAAAAAGGGGGGGGTTGAAGCTGGTCGACACTAACTATCTTATACCTGGCTAATCTGATTTACGACCCATTCACTCATTACAATTTTCACATTCACCATAAAAACTCGCCCGTCACCAATCAATCCTTCAAACACCACAATACCGCATCATCTCAAGGGGGTCCAACAAAAGGCGCCCCATGCCATAAAAATTTAATGATAATAAATTATTATACATAAAATCTAATAATGAAAAGTAAGAGGAGAGGGAGATGAAACCAATAATATGCTATAAATCAACACAAAGTAAACTAAACATAACTGATGTTAGTAGGGCCCGTTCAACCCTCAAAAAAATTAGTATCGTTTTCACACATAGGAAAACGTATGTTAATTTTCTATTCAACAATTTATTCAAGCACATCATTGGCACGTTTTGACTTCATTTGCTATGACGAGTTCAGAAGGAAACAAAATTACTGTAAAAAAAGACTTTTACGTAACTGGTGATGATAGAAGGTATTAGTAAAAGCTTTCATTAATAATATTTTCTCTTGATTGAATTATCTCCTTGTCAAGGCGACTAAAGTGAGAAACATTGATGATGAAACTCAAAAACATTCATTAATAATTATTGATTAATAACTTGCTAGGCATCGACATCAAGCAATTATACCCCAATATTACTAATATATTTTCCACGATCAGATTTTTTTTAGTACAAGCCCATGAAATAAATGCAACCGATCTTAATAATTAATGGATTACCAGCTTAATCTACTAAATGCCAGAATCTGATTTGCGGTACAGAAAAAAATATTTAAAATCCCTTAAAAGTCAACATCTGTTATTTATTCCGGCGAAACATTAAACATCTGTTTATATCTCTGAGATGAGGTATTATGATTACTTACATTATTGAGATGAGGTATTATGATTACTTGCATTATTTACATTATTCGGACTGTTATCCTCATCTTCATTGTCATATTCTCAATGTTTCGGTCGTTGTACCCTCCGCCTTTATGTCTGTGTCTCTCTATATATCTGTGTATATCTCTGAGATGAGCTATTATGATTACTTACATTATTTGTATTATTCGGACTGCTATCCTCATCTTAATTCCCATATTCAAAACGCTTCAACACTTATACATTCCAGACTTCACTGGAAAATAAGAAAACTCAAGGAATCAGCACATATTCTAAGCCACAAAAATCTCCTGAGCCGACCAAGTATAGAAATGAATACACTATGGGAACTAGTAATAAGGAGTGCTAGAGAAAATCAATGAATAACAACAAAAATTGCAATCTAAGCTCTGAAAAATGTTTAATAATAATAACAGAAAAATTAGAATATGAGCACTGTTAAAAAAAGTTGTTGAGACATTAGATTTATAAGTCCCATAATTAATATACATATGTCCTTAAAGACATATGGACCAGTGGATAAAGATGTTGGATAGATCCAGTGACTAGACCCAAAGTGTTGTGAGTTCAGTACCAGGCCACAGCAGTGGTGAACCAGAACTTCGA
The DNA here is from genome assembly GCA_903632075.3 of Acanthosepion pharaonis. NCBI lineage: Eukaryota > Metazoa > Mollusca > Cephalopoda > Sepiida > Sepiidae > Acanthosepion > Acanthosepion pharaonis. Next base: position 3,886,394 of record CAHIKZ030000913.1, on the reverse strand, counting down.
TAGCCGTGTTAAAGGGAAATAGCTGAGACATCCGAAAGAGTCCTGGTACGTGGAACTAGAACAATCTAATCCGGTGGATGAAATAAAAAGGTTCGCTTCGAAATTCCCCTCATCTGAAGAAGGCCGCAGCGTACAATGTCCGAGATGTTGTGAATATGACAATAAAGATGAGGATAACAGCCCGAAGCATGTAAATAATGAAAGTTTAAACAGTTTCAGGGACTACAACACCGTTGAATAGAGAAATAGTTCGCGTAAAAATACTAATTTTTCCCACAGCTTTTATGAGGGATAATATCTGTTCTTGTAGAAAAATCTACCGATCGATGTGAAACGCGAAGAAGTATAGCCACGCCTGAACAAATAGCTCAGCGCCTTACAATTATCACACCCATTGATTGGTATTCGTAAAGGTTCAGCAAGTATCAATGAATGTCAATGCGGGAAATAATTTTGGAATATGGGGTTTTAATTATACATCTCTGCTTCCTATAAGCTTTCATTTTCAATTGTATGTAACAAGGTCCAAAAATTATCTATTGGTCAGAAGTACATCCAAACATAAAAGATGTGTCCAATATGGAGGATCCATGTCAGAGGTTTCGAAGTCTTGGGGAGTGTCGATTCCCTCTCAGCCGAAGAGGTCAAATAAATGTGGCAAAAGAAATCCAGTTTGGTAAACTGCTTAGCATATACCTGCCATGATAAATAACCCACAACATCAGTGATTGGCTGAGTACATTGAGATAGAAGGACTACCAACTTTAAGTTATTCATCTAGGGGGAGGTGTTCTAATGTAACATTTCGATGGCATCTAATCATATCGAGTATTTCTTCATTTTAAGACAAATAATATCGCTCTTCAATGATGGGATGCCTGGTGCCAATAACTGGTCATAAAATTCATCGCTAAAGGGTCTGTTGTGACGAGAGAGAGTCTGAAGCACACACACACACACACACACACACACACACACACACACACACACACACACATATATATATATATATATATATATATATATATATATAATGAAATTGGAGGGATTTGAACAGCGAAAGTAAATCAGACCAATTTCGTTTACTGATGGGAAATCTGATCTAGGGCACGAGCTGTACCCATTGGAACTGAGTCATTAGCAGACAATGGAAATGGTTGAAATAATTTTTATTGATTAAAACTTGGAATAGATTTGAATAGTGAAATTAAATCAGAGCATTTATTTTACTTATGTGGAAATTTGATCTAGGCCAGAAGTTGTACGCACTGAATGTGGGTCGTCAGAAGACAATAGAAATCACCGAAATAATTTTCGTCGATTAAAAATTGAAATAGAGCTGAGTAAGCTAGAAGGACCTTTTGAATTCACATGATTTTGGTTGAAACAGCAAAAACCACGTGATAATCTCGTGCGACCAAGTTTCAGGTGTAACCAGCTGGATTTTTCTATATAAACGCGTAGTTATGCTCCAAAAGGCAGACGGGCAAAAATTCTTGAAGAGAAGAGAGAGAATTGGTCCGGGCAAGCGTTGAGATTGGGCGGAAGAGGCAGACGGAAAGAGAGAGAGAAACGAAAGAGACAGACGGGCAAGCGTAGAAACAGAAGAGAGAGACTCAAGAAGGAGAGAACGTGACGTCAGAGATTGGAACGAAACGGCCGCTAACATGTGCTGTTGATATTAGTACCACTGATCTGCTACCACGAATATTATTACTACTGTTACTACTGCTAAGGAGGAACGCCACTATAAACTTTAAGCCACGCACAGAAATCTTATTACCCCATCGCAAGAGTCGTATATCGTTCTGAGATGATTTAACAACAAGTTCATCATAACACACACTCTCTCTGTACAGAATCCAGTTTATGAGTTTTTATGTCAATTACTTTTCTTTTCTGTAACCCGTTTTATTTTCTATACTATTCTTTTCTGCTATATAAAAGACATTAACAATTCAATCATTGAATAGTTGGTTGTTCGGATTTCTGCAGATATTAATTATTTTTTTTGGCTGCATTCTAAATTTCTTAGCGCAGACTCTCCAGCCGTGTCTACATCTTCAGTCGACCGTGAATGGATGAACATCACTTCTGCTTTCTGGAGCAAACCAAACACAACGTGGGCATGAAGAAGGATTAAACTAGTGGACCGGTTGAATAATCTACAGATGCTCAGGGGAGCTACGGCCACTCCTTCACTTTCGGTTAGGACTGAATAGACACCTGAACCCAGAGAGTAAGACGTCGGAGGTTGAGGGGCTGTGGCGAAAGTGTTAGACTATGTGTTTAAAGCAAAATGAAACCGAATATGTCACACACTGTCATTACTATTAGACCCAAGGACACCTGGCCAGTTCTATCCACATATCTATGTTTGAAAGCCAGTTGGTTATTCATTTGTAGCATGTCTTCGGCATATAGACCTGGCAAGTCAAATAGCAAACTAAGGTCATATAATATGAAACCTTGTCTTCGTTACAGACACTTAACAATTTATTTCATCTGCCTAAGTCGTTCAGTTTAAGTCACCGTCGACCCACTGTCATTACTGTGCTGGTCACATACAAAGTTATAGAGGCGAATCTAACCAAATGTGCTAGATAACTTTTGACCTTAAAAATGAATTATATATCGAATAAACACTCATTAAGGTCCCTTGAATTTATGATGAAAGTGTTTGGCACTGAAGCTATTACGGAATCCTGCATCTCAAGCACTAGAAAAATCGTGCTACTTTGATATATACCCGACCTCCAACCAAGGATGGTTGTTTTAACGTTGGTTTTAAAATGGGTAGCGCTATACGCATGCTTATACATATATAGGATAAGAAGAAATATTGTCCCCTCCTTTCCCGGTAAACACTTTCACGCTTGCATCGTTATTACACAGACCCAACCCCATTAGTGCATTGGAGAAGCTGCTGCCGCAGAGTTGAAATCCCCGGAGCTCTGCAACTTCTCCCATCTAAAATGAGAAGAAACACAGATCCACTAGAAAAAAGGAAATGAATGCAATTTGGGAACCAGTAATAAGGAGTGCTAGAAAAAACAATGAATAACAACAAAAATTGCAATATAAGCTCTGTTAAATATGCAATAGTAATAACATAGGTATATTGTCTGATGAAAAAGACGCCAAATTTGACGAAAACAAAATTTTATCGTCTAAATGTTTATGTTATTATTACGAGGAAAGACCAAACTATATTTTAATTATTTCTTATTTTTTTTCCGTCTTTTCAGAACATTCTAAATGTTGATTAAAAAAAAACTTGTTTCTTTTTGTATCACCAAAACTAGTAAAATAACATATAAATTTTTTAGCACGATTTTTTTTTGTATGAAACGCATTAATTTGGAAAATTTCGCAAAAACAAAAATAATTGTCGGATGTCAATGAAACTTTCAGAAACTATTTACAAATGATGGAAATTATTATAAATATGTTTTCTTTTTTTAAAGTCATGTAAATTTCTTTTTAATATATTTATTACCGCCCCCATAACTAATTTAATGAAAACTCGAGAAATTCAGTCGCATTCAGTTTAATAACTCAATAAAACAAAGGTATTATTTAATTTCAAATGTTTTTATTTGATTTTAGGTGTTCTTATGAATATGGACACTATTTTCTGAAAGCAAAAATAAATTTTTGATGAAAACTGAATTTTTAATACGATTATTTGTTATTTCTTTAATTATAATAGATTTTGACATTTAAGTTGTTAAAATATTATAAAATTAGTTAAAAGCCGCATCGGGTTTCCTAAGTGTCCTTATGAGATCTTTTTTCGCGTGTTGTAAATTGCATCATTTTGACTAATCAGAATATCCGAGAGTAATTAGTAATTTTGTGTTTATAATACGGCTGTAATTATAAAATACGAAAGACCAACAAGAATACAAATAAATCGCGTTATTTGAGTTAAGCATTGTTCTCCGCCTTTAAGTTCTTTATTTTTGCGAAACACATGTGGAGAAGTTAATTTGATTTTTCAATTTCAACTGATATCAGTATCATCTTATGTAATTTATATGATCTTATTTTTATATTAATTTCAGTTATGACATTTTTCCAGAAATTAAATATCAAAATTAATAATAAAATGTATGGAAATACAAATAACATAGTAAAATGTAATAAATTTACATAAAATTATAGTATTTTATGTACACTTATAAAATTTCATAAGAAAGTTACCTATAAATTAATTAGATAACTTTCTTATGAAATTTAATCTCACTCTCAACAGTCTTATTTTAATGTTTATTTTTTTTATAATAAATTTTCCATAAAGCATCGTAAACGTAAAGGTGAAAGCTAAGTACAAAAAAAAATTAGAGCGCTGAGAGTTTTCCTTAAATATAACGAGATAAATAATTTGTTCATTTAAATCTAAATAACATTTAAATATCACTTCTGTCCTCCTGTATGATAAATTTTCTTCAGGTAAGCTGTCAATACTTAATGAAACCAACAGTCACCACCAGTCAAGTGACGCGAAATGTTATGACCTGCTTTAATTTATTTTTAAACTGCATCTTTTCGGCGCAGAAACTAAGTAATGCTTGTTTCAAAATATTTTAAGAAAAGATTATAATTTCTAATTTTCTTAAAAAAGTATAATTGATTTTTAAAAGAATTTGAAACTGAGATTTTCATTTTTTATAAAATGGAAAAAAATGATTGACATGACTGTCTGACTCTCAAATTTGTTGACTCAAAAAAAAAAAACAAGATTTAAAAAAAAAATTTCGGACGTGCTTGAAACGATTAAAAATGTAAACAAATACTCCAAAATACTTTGATCTTTCCTCTTAATAAATAACCTAAAACTTAGACGATAAAAATTTGTTTTCGTCAGGTTTGTCGTCTTTTTCATCATGCTATGCTATTTTGAGCGATTTCATGAATAACAGAAAAATTGCAATGTGAACAATGGTAAAAAAATTGTGGCTGAGACATTAGGTTTATAAGTTCCAAAAATACATACACAGATGTCCTCAAGGACACGTGGCCCAGTGTAGAAAGACTTTGGTTAGATCCAGTGACTAACCCCAAAGATTTGTTAAATCAATACCCCGCCACGACAGTGGTGAACCCAAAATTTAGCTAGTTCAGTTAAATGGAAATAACTGAAATATCATGAAGAAGTATGTCACGTTGAAGTAGAACAATCTACCAAGGTGGGCGAAATAAAAGTTTGAACATGGGTGTCAACCAGGCCTCAGTAGACACTCACTGGTTAATAGTTAACTCCAGAGGCGAGTAAATAACCGAATCTCGGTTTTTGAACATTATAAACAGAATTGTCAGAATGCCAGTCTTAGAAGCATGTCGTGAAAAGAACCTTTGCGCTCTGAGCAAAAGAGCAGAAGATTTATAATGTAGGGTTCATTATACAAAGATGGCGTTTGATTATGCACTTTAACTTAAATGGTTAAAAAGAAAGGCTGTAAATTCTTCGGCGAAGACCTCAATTTTCGAAAGACTTGAGGGAAATCCCTGTGGCGAGAAAAATAAGGTCTAATTCACATGAAGAGGCAAATCAATATAAGGTAATTCGTCAGATTTTATATTGAGATAATTTCGTCGTTGTCGTGATTTATTCAAGAGTTGAAAAGGACGATATTATTATGCAAAAAGATATTTGTTATATAAATACAGAATTGATATCTACTATATATATCTCCTATATATATATATATATATATATATATACTATATATATATATTTATCATTATCTATATTAGCATTATCTATATATTATGTTATATATATAATATTACATAATATAATATTATATAATATATAATATGATATTATATAATATAATATTGTCTATATAATATAAATTATATCTATTATATTATATTTAGTATTATCTATATCCACTATATATATCTACTATTTATATACATATATTTATCATAATCTAGATTAGCATTAGCTATACATTATATATATATATATATATATATATATATATATATATATATATATATATATATATATATATATAATATAACATTGCATAATATAATATTATATAATATATAATATAATACAATATAACAAATATGGCGCCAGTTTGTTTACATTGCGCAAATCTGTGTGAACATTTTGTATGAAATGATATTCATCATTATTTGTATTGGGCATTATCTAAATATTATATGTTATATATAATATATAATATAATATATACTATAATATATATTATACAATATATAATATAATATTATATAATATAATATTATATAATATAATATTATATAATATAATATTATATAATATTATATTATATAATATAATATTATATAATATTATATATAATATATATTATATCCCTTATATTATATTTAGCATTATCTATATATCTACTATATATATCTACTATTTATTTTCAGGTGGTACAAAAAATGTAGTTGCGTCCAACACTGCAAATTGTGAGTAAATCAAAATACTTAGCAGTACAATCTTAAATAGCCTCATCTAATCTAGAATAGAAGCTATCTCACATATACTGCCTTCCCAAATTTCACAAAGACGCTATTCCCTCAGGCTGATGGTCAGCTGCCAACGCTCTGTGTGTCACTCTCCGAGCCGCTTCCTTGTAGATATAATTGGAACATTAATAGGCAATTCACACTTCATATCTATGAAACTCCGCCCACTTCGTGAAAATAATCAAAGATGCACCCATCCAATCCAACCAAAATGGTGAGCCTGGACTTGGTGAGACTGTTCACCAAGGTACACACTATCGTTAGTCAGGGACAGACTGGCGTCTGATTCATTCCTAGGAGAACGAACCAGTATACCAATAGATAACCTGATAGACATGCGTAAAATCAATGCCAATTTCGTATTTACCATCATCGAATGACCTTAAGTAATTTAAAATACAAATATTTCTGGCAATTAAAGAATGCTGGCACTCGGAAAATATATCTAGAGCTGATGGAATTAGTTTAAAAGGTAAAGGAAAAAATAAATTAAACTATGAACATTCACCACTCAAAAGTAGGATGTTCTAATTTTCTTTTTTTACATACATATATAAATCCCGTTTAATTTAATTGCCAATATAATTTTAAAATTTTACAATTTAAAAGCTCTAATCCCAGTATAATATATAAACTTCACCAACATTGAGATAAACAGATATATTATAGATCAAATTGTATAATGGTCAGTTCATGCTGAGCACCTGAATATTGCGTCGTGCATGAAACTCGGGCTAACGGTGAAGGATATGCATAAGTATGTTATAAAATCACTACAAAAATAGCCATTTTGTTTCAACACACTCTGTGTCTTATCAAGTGATGATGTTGAAAAGAAAATAAATGGTTTTAAAAGTTTCAGATTAATTAACGATCCTTTGAATTTATATCCTCCTTGTAATTATATATATATATATATATATATATATATATATATATATATATATATATATATATATATTAATCATTTCATCCCATAAAAGTAGTAAAGCCACTAAGATGCAAGTGGTACTGAATGTAGAGGAATAAGATAAGAGAAATATTATTAAGGAGCGAAATGTGTGCGTGTGTGTATAGAGGGTGTCCTCAAAAATGTGCCTAAACTTTAAATGATAATAAATGCAGACTTTATTGTCTCGAAAACAAGATTAATGTTTAAACCACTTACAAAGAATATTAACAGTTTAAATTCTAAATGAAACTAAATGCATGATGCTCAAACTGTGGATATAAACTCAAAGTGTGGCCATAAAATAAATAATTAGATATTAGGAACTGGATATGCGTGCACACAGATAAGCGAATAAAATTATATATATATATATATATATATATATATATATATATATATATATTGAACAATAAAAATATTAAAAAATTAAAATCATCAGACACACTGGGTTGTAGATTAATATTCTTTCGTTTTTTATTATTATTATTTCATTTAGATTCCTCGACTAGTTTCGACCAAAATGGCCATCATCAGGAGAAGAAATGTTTCTACTTGCTGGTAGCAGTTAGCTACAGAAATGAATGTTTTGCTGGAGAAAATGAACGTTTGTCTGTAGTTTTTATTTATTTTTTTACCGTTTTAACATGAATCTGTTAACATTTCTTGTGTTGGTCAAACAGCCTCTTTTAAGTTGTTATTTGAGATAAGAGAAGGATGGATCTATGCTTCTCTGAATTCCCGTGGTCAGTTTGACAGTTTTATTGGTCCTGGAGAGGGGATGTGTCTCTGTTTAGTGTTTGTGTATGTGTTATTTGGTTCTTAGGGGAGTGAGTGAGTATGATATATATATATATATATATATATATATATATATATATATATATATATATATATATATATATATAATACAAAGCGGAGACTTTAGTAATCCATGGTAATAATTTATTTCATGGGATCAATCAGATCCCCTGTCTCAGGCTAAACAATGTTACAACAATAGATGAATTTTAAATATAATCAAGCACAAGCGAAACAAAAAAAAAATCAAACGTAAAAGGGGAAGATATAGATTTTAAGATAAGTTTTTAATATGGGGGAAGGGAAAGAGAGAGAAAGAGAGAGAGAGAGAGAGAGAGAGAAAAGGACGTATATTATATATTATATTTGCTCTGTTCTTATACTGAGCTTTCTTTGAATTTATATCCTCCTTGTAATTATATCTACTAATTATACACGCTTTAGAAAATTTTGATCATTTTAGCACATTATCAGTAATCCATTTATTTCTTAGTCATTCTGAATTTTTCTATAGTTACACAATGTCGCATTCACATATATTTTTACGTATCTATAAATACATATTAACTAATAAAATACAGCCACGTAATGCATAGATTAAAGTACCTGTACTCCTCGCATACACATTTTATTTTATTTAACTGATGCCATGCACTTTTATCTTTTCAAAAAATATTTAATATTACTTATTAAATTATCTCGATTGAATGTACCCTGTCATTGTCAAGATAATTTTGTTAGAAATTAGACTTTTAACCTTATTAAACCACAAGAGTATAAAGCCTGTAAAACGCGAGGAATTAGTTATAGTGCACGTGAAACAGACTTTACTAAATGAAAGGATAATAAAAAGAAGAGAATTGCAGGAGAGAGAAGATAGCAATTTACACTGTAGTTTAATTTTTATAAACTGCAGCTAAAAGAAAATCAAGATGGCGGATGAGAGATATATAGTTGATACGTGCAAGGGAAGAAACTGTATAGAACATAAATTAGAACAGTGTTGTAACCTAGGGAGAGTTATTGAAGAGAATAATCATACGAAGTTTGGTAATGAACGATAATACTTAGGACAAGAACAACACATATAAGATTCGTCAGCGGCGCGAAGAAGAAGTAGCCAAATTCTAGATGTGAGTCAAGGGAATTCTACAATGAATCTCCGACTGCTGTCAGATGTGACACAAGTCCGAATTTAATGTGGGTTTTCCGAGCCCGTAGGCTCGGCCAAAAATTCCCCGTAGACCCCGTATAAAACGTTGTCGGGTAGCTGTTTCCCGAGACGAGAATCTGCCCTTCGACATAGCCTCGTCTGGGGATCCTCTTTGTCCGAAGATATAGTTTGGCCAGCATAGCTGGAGACGAATCCCCAACGGCAGACCAACATACAGTAATTACTATTTTATTTTTGTCAATGCGGACATACCCATTATCGACCGTAGGTATGCTGCAACAAACAGTAAAATGGTGACACCAATCTAGTACCTTATTTGTATTCATGCAGTAAAATTCATTTGAAAATTAAAGTATTTTAAATCCTGTATAGAGTTTTATAATTTGAATGTCAAGGCCCTTGCCCTGTTCTTAGAACACCAATAGCGGTAATTCGATGAGTTCAAATAATTATTAAGAATAGAAATACCAAAAAGAGATAATCGTGAAATTTGAAATGTTAAAACATTTTTCAGTCTATGGCATCCTATACTGTATGAATCCTATAAATCTTTTCTTAGCTTTTTTTCGTTCAAAGCTCTCGAAAACTCTTTATCAATCATCATTTGTTTACGGGGATTGAACGGCTTAAAAGGAAAGGGGTCTTTTCTTCGATGGCTGCAGGATTTGAAGAAGACGATGTAACTTTCCAGTTCTCAAATCAACCAGGTACTTACTACACACACACACACACACACACACACACACACACAAAAACATATATATATATGTATAAATACATACATATATATATATATATATATATATATATATATATATATATATATACAAAACTCTTTCAGAGAAAAAAAAAAAAATAAAATTAAAAAAATAAATAAATCTCCATAGACACTTAACCAGACTAGACGATGTCATCTTCTGCTTTGAATTTAGACACCGCAATCTTACCCTGACTTGACCTCTTTGAATGTAACTGAGATATTGATACAAATTATTAACTCTTACGCCCCTATTTTTAAATAATTGCTCTAGCCGTTACCATAGTAATTTTAATTTTAATAATGAATATGCCTATAAAAACGCGTAAATTTCAAGAATTAGTCAAAAGTTTCGCTTGAGGATGGAACAGAGCTTGAGGATGGAACAGAGCTTGGTACTTTAATTCAATTTAATTCAAATAATTATATTGAAGTTTTCGGCTCTTGTTTTGGAACATGAGAACTCTCATGTAGCGATGGAATTATATTTTTAAATAAAATTTTATATATATATATATATATATATATATATATATATATATATATATATATATATATATATATATATACATTCAATGTTTCAAACCAAACAATTCAGGCCAACTAATCAGATTTGGTCGATGACTTTTCAAATCCCGTAGGCATCAGAAACGGAAATGTCGGATTTGGAACTTCTAATAGGATTATTGCTTAATTTATTCTTTTTGAGAGGAAGCAAAAAAAAAGGATCTAACGAGTCGGATAGACGTTCTACATATATCCACCTCGAGGTCGATATTTCGAATAAGTAAACACAATGAAATAATAATCGATATCCCCACGTTTCACAAAAACCGTAAAAGACCATTAAGCGCTATTTTATATAGATTTATATCATGAGATTGACAACAACGTTAACTGTTTATAGCATTGTCATCAGTTCTCCTTAAATCCAAAACAGGATGGAGTCTATTGTAATGTCATTGAGGATTATTCATGTGTTTTGTGATCAATTCTGTCAATCGACTGACGAATCATTGAAATTTAATTCAATCAAGGATCAGTACGTCAAGTGGAGACGGTTGTGGCTTGTTAGGCTAATAAATGATCGGGACTTGAAAAATGACAATTTCTTATAGTCATTCCTCCTTTGTTTCAATTTTTAATTTTTTGTAACAGAATAAGCCCTATTTTATTTTATATATGTTTATATCATAAGATTCCACCCAAAATTAGCCGTTTGTAATGTTGTCACCATAACCTCGGATTGATTAGTCTATTGAAAAAAAACAAACTTTGAGGATTATTAATGTGTTGATTGAAGTTAAACAACGTCGAGTCTGGTCACTAGCTAGTTGTGTAACCGCTTGGGAAGACCAGTTTATACAATCTTGTATATGCGTGTGGATTAATGGATAAAGTCTCGTAATTGGAGATCGAAGAGCAAGATACATTTCCAGTCGGATTCGTTATATTTGCTTTGGCGCAAATACACTTGGGAAATATATGAATCGACCACTTCCCCCCAGTTATGGGTTAATTAGTAGAACTTGTATCGTTAAATCATTATTATTTAAAAAACAAAATCTTGCTATGTAAAATATATGGCTTTAAATTATCGTAAAATCAACGTTCAAAATAATGCGTTTTGTGATCTAGTCAAGAGACGTTTGTGATTTGTTAGTTTAATAAAAGATGATGAAAGGTGGTAATTTTGGATGGGAAAAAAACTGAAATATTGTTTCGTTATTCCTCCTTTGTTCAAAGACACCATTATTTGTGACAGAATTGGTGCTTCTCAAGATATTCAACTGAAACAAAATTTTCCATTCGTCCGAATATTTTAAGCAATAGGAATTTGGCTCTACAAGATTTCTATACAACCATAAGCAGACAAAGTCTAAGGGACGAAAATAACATTTATCAATACTAGATCGAATCCTTGAACCAACACTGACAGTATTACGTGTAAAATATTCTGAAATTAACAGTTCAGACTCTCCGTCTATTTGTTTAAAATAATTTTCTTGTCATCTTTTTTATAGCAGATCAAAGAAAGCTTGACGCATTAAGTCATAATTCCCTTCATTATATACCAATCTATACATATTATGTTATTCTTCCTTTTTAAAATCAACCAAAATATGTTGTTTTGCCCGCGAGTAAAATGTCGTCCTGTGTTAGCGAAAAATAACTGAACTAAATAAAAGTTCCGATTGCAAAAAAATACAAACATACCATAGTATGTAAATACAAGCAGTATTTTTGCGTGAAAACAAAATGACACCCCACAGGCGAAAGAAGAATAAAAACTAACAATAGCTGGAAGATGCGTAACAAAAATGACAAAGCTTATAAAATATTAACTCCTAGGAGCATTGTCAACATATACCATACGTAACAGTGAATTATTAATCCATTTGTTTGTAATCGTTTTTAGACTTCTGCAGAACTTTCAAAACAATTCTTGACACGTACTATAAAGAGAGAAGAAACAATGTTGATATTCTACTATAGACTAAAAAAAGTATCTTGAATTCACAAGAAAGAAACTCATTTCAATATTTTCAGGTTTTCATTTTAATATGTCGAAGATTGCTTTTCTATAGAAAAGAAGGAACTTCAGATTTTTGATCTTGCATCAGAGGAAAACATTTGGAAGATCAGGAGGACCATTCTTATTCATCGTTTTGTGAAGTAAGTATAATTAAGTAGAAGAAAAGATTAACAGATGCGAAAATATACTGAGTAATAAAGAAGTGCACCAAACAGCTATATATATATATATATATACACACAAACACACACACACACACACACACACACACATATATATATATATATATATATATATATATATATATATATATATATATATGACAATAAAGCCAACTCGGATAGCATTCATTTTAGATTAATTATTCCCACTAAATCTGAGGTTGGTATAAGTTCAAAACTGCAATTAAAAACATAACTGAGAGCCTACTAAATAAAACTGGTGCCAAACATTCATCTGATACCATTAAATGGAGCGTAAAAAGTTAGTAACGTGTATTAAGTTAGATATTATTGATTTTTATTCAACTATTTCCAGAGATCTCGTAATGAATGGAAACAAAGACTTTATAACCATATACACTTTTTCCAACTCCAGATGAAATCACGAAACTACTCTTACCAAAACATTTTGGTAATTGAGGGAGAAATGTTTGAACCTTCAGATTGACTGGAAATTTATGGGTTCTGCTCAACCTCGTAGTAATTTTAAGTGTAGATGTAACTTGAGTTTTGAAAAGAAAATTAAAATTATTAAATTTGACAATCAAACTATATTACTAAATCAAACGAATGAATGTCGTTATACAAGTAGATTCAAACTGATATAGAATATTTTCAGTCTCAAGCTACGCGTTATCAGCTATCACCTATATTATTAGTTCTACTCATAATCACTCCTTTCTTATAACCTTCCTCTTACATAGGGTTTTCGTCTTCTTTTTTGTCTTTTTCTTTCTTTATTTCTTTCTTTCTTCTTCTTCTTATTATATATTGCTTTGTTGTGATTATTGTTATCAATGTTATTATTACTCCTGTTTAAATTTGTCTACACTATATGCATTGATTTATTTCTTATATATATATATATTTAACATACTATTAAAACATTATATATTTAATTTTTTATATATTTATTTTCTATAATTGTTTTTAAGATTTTACCTTTTTATAGTTTATAATTTTTTTGTTCATATTTAATACTAATATTTATCTTTAAACCACTTTTTTAATGGAGTTTTTTTTATAAAATTACTGTTATGTTAATGAGATTGACTTTTTTAAATATTAATCTATAATTAATATTTATTTATTTCACTTATCTTATTTAAAATTGATTTCTTTGTTTATTCTTATTAATGTATATATTTTACCTTAATTTATATATTTCATATTAATATTTCTTTTAAATTTACTAAATATGTGTCCTTATTATTTCAGTAAAATTATTTTTTTTTCAATTATCGTAATATGTGTTTATTGTGGTTGTCAATTCTTTTTTATCCTACTTTAAGTTTTTTCTTCTTCAGATATCTTTTATCATACCTGGTAATCTTTATATTTTAGTCCGAACCCTTTATTCACGCAAGTAGGGTAGACTCTTCACATGCTGATTATGACAATTTTGAAAGATTACTATTGCACTCAATTTGTATGTGGGAGTTTGACATGATAAATAATGGCACACATTTTCTTAAACGTCGTTACCGTTTTCTAAGGAAATGAATTTTAAATTAAGTTTTTGTTCAAAATCTTATCGTTGGCATTTGATTCTAATGATCAGCGAAAGACATATAGCACAGCCTTAAAAAATTATAATTTACTCAAGCTTTACAAATTGCATATTAATAAGAAGAATGGCACAAACACATTATTACTAAATTGTTGTGCGATCAAATAAGACTTTCATTTACTTCAAAGGAAAATTTGATGAATGATTTGACTATATTATGATATAATATATTATACAATGCAGTAGTCTTAGTATGTTTTTTCGATAAAACAATACAAATTTAAAACATTTTGTCTCATATTTTGTGCCCAGCTGTATTATGGTGTTATATACACTTTTATCTATTTGTTGTTGTTATCAATTATGAGCTAACAAATCTTATTCTTTGATTAGCTTTTTTCTAATCTTTTACAATTTTTACATATTTTGCTTGTGGTGATTCATAATTAGAATTCTGGTTTGAATATATTTTCTATTCAATGTATATAATAAAAAAAATATCAACTTTATGTCGACTTATACTTCAATTAATAATATTTAAATTAATTTTGCAAACAAAAACCTCCGAAAATCAGGCATTTCTGAACATTTTTCAAACAATCGTTAAAAAAACTGCCCCCAAATTGGTAAATGTATGAATTTAACGTATGATGTCTGTACTTATCACATGAACCCCCAGTTTTCATACTGAGTACAATCTTGATTTTCTAACAAAAGTGAAAATTCAATCTGCCCTAATGTTGTTTCGCAAGGTTAGAGAATACTTTATATCAATTTATACCTAGCAGTTTAATTTTCTCTAATTCTCTCTTTCACATGAATGGTTGAAGAAAACTGGACAGTATTTACTGATGCTAAAATACACAATAAACCTGTACAGTCGAATGAAAAGGAAGACGTGGATTGAACTAAATGTTCAGTGGCAGAGTATGAAAACAGACAACTAAAGAGGTCTGGAAAGTACAACGAAAGAAAAATGTTTAGCAAGACAACCATAATGGTCACTATTCTAAAGCATTTAATAGTGATAATTCTTCACCTTCATATCTGCGTAGTATGCATTGTATATATGCTCCTTAATGCATAATGTATTCCAAACCATTTCTTCTTCTCGAAGAATACCATATATCCTGTAAATCCAAATTAGATCCGAAAGAGATTGTCAAGCAAAGAGAAATCCATATATGTCCGACTTATACACCGAGCAGAGAACCTTTTATCTGATATCTGTTGCAAATCTTTGGATAATCTCAGAGTTTAATGATACTAAATATTAATGTTTAGCGATGTTTTGTTGTTTTAAAATGAAAGGTTATACGTCTGTATGGACTTTCACTTTAAAAATGAAAATAGTGCCAACCAAAATGGGATACTGATTACTGAGTAATCCAAAAGATGCCTTGACTCAAAGAGTTGTGTGTTCGATAATTGGCCACAGTAAAAGGAACAAAAACTTTGAAGAGTTATCAAGAGGAATTAACTGGAACTGAGATAACCAAAGACAGAGTCTCTGGAATTAGGACAATCTACCTCTGTGTATTCTGTTCGAAAATTTAAGGCCGGACTGTATAGTTTTTGAAAGGTCAAGTATATGGCAATAAAGAAAAGGACAAACAATCGGAAACATGTAAAAAATTTTTGTTCATTTCTCTCTCTCTCTTATTAATCTCCGTATTCTTCTCTCAGTAAAAATTTAATTGGAAATTTTCTCAATGATAAAACTATTCCTCGTGTAGGGATAGGACACGTCACATACTAAAGCTCTCTTTTAATTTATATTTCTTCAAACTTTGCGTTGTTGTCCTCTTTCAAAAAAAAGGATTTCTGAATAATTTTTAGTTTCTGTTGTTCTTTAGATTTTTTGCTAATCCAATTAAAGAATATGTTTCTAATTCATTTGGAAAAGTATTATCCGATATGTCTGAGTACAGTTCTCATCCTGGAAGTGAAATGGTATTGATTTTCAAATAGTTATAATAAGGAATTAATGTTTTTGGTAAAAAGCTAAAATATGTAAAAACTAAGACAATTCATTACTCCCTCTGTGACATAAAACATTATATTCAGTTAAATGATAGTAGTTGCTGTTTTTCATGTTTTTTTTTTAAATTTGAAAGGTGAATATCCTTTTAACCTTTTCTTGTTTTTGAAGTGTTCAAGATATAAAATGTCAAACAAGAGCATTCTATATCAGCGAAACACGTTTTTAAAAACAGTATTTCGAAATATATTTTAAGATTCGTTAGTTAAACAATATATATAATTGAAGACGAATGCTTACGGCCATATGAGGTTGCAACACAGATCACCGAAGATAAGCAACGTTGAGCCTGGTCAGTTGCTAGGTGGACAAACAATGTGGGTATTGGGATTGATATCAGTTCGGAATAAAAAGAAAAAAAACGAAAGAATTCGAATTCTAGTCGTGTTTGTTGCATTCACTTACGCGCCGTTAAACTTGAGAAAGGCATGAATACAACTCTTTCTCCTATCTATGCATTAAATAGCATGATATACTTGGTCATGTAGCCTTCGTTTGCAACCAGTCTATCGTACAAATTAATAGCAGCTCGATTTTCTCCAATTCGGTGATTTATTCAAATCCAGTTCCATTCCATCTCATGTTTTTACATCCTGTAGTTTTTCAGTATTTCGGATTTGCTGCTCTATCACCATGTTTTGCATCTCTCCCCGCAGGAATTCAGCTATTTTCCTTCCTATCTTGTTTTAGAAAAAGTGAAAAGATTTTAAGATTGAACTTTCAGCTCTCCTAAATTTTGGGTTTATTTAATATTCAACAAATATTTTGGTTTAACCTTATATCGTATCAACGAGTATAATCGATTGGGCTCTGAGTTTAAGAACTCAAGATTTCACAGTTTAATTCGAAATTCCCTACGAATGGCGTCGGGAAATTGATAAGTGTATCAGGAAGCCTTTTGTTTACATTTTAAAAACTGATATAATTGGTTTATATATATATATATATATATATATATATATATATATATATATATATATATATATATATATATATATATCTGTGTGTGTGTGTGTGATTTAAAAAGTTTTATAGTCAACAATATATGTATACTTTCCCGCAAATATGTAGATGTGTGTATTGTTGACACTAGGCAGCGAAAATTAATGTGACAAGAAAATGAAATTAAAAAAAAATATTTGGAGATAAGAAAATACTTGCTGTCTTTATCGTCTATAATTTTGAGGCGATGCTTTAAAATTTCAAAAATTGGTTTGTTCATTTAACACAATGTTCACGGATCTTTCTTTTCGGGAATATTTTTTTAAGGAAAGCGAATATTCCCAATTGATAAACGACAATAAAGAGACAGAAAATATTTTTAATATAACAAAGAGCACTTGTTCATTTGGCTTGATTTACAAGCACGGATACATTTATAAAATGTTTGGAAATGAAATTAGGACTGAAGATTTGTTACCATTTACAACAGAAAAGGGAATCGTCAGAAGCCATCATAATATGGAGCCGTTAACTAATTGAAATTTGAATCTTGACATCAAAATGACAGGAATATCACAACTGGTCATTCCACTGACCAATCTGTAACAACCCAATGGGAAGAAGTTTTTTTTCAATCGCTATCACTTCATGCAAAGTAGTAAAGCCACTAAGGCACTAGGGGTCACAGATTGTGGAAGAATTAGGAACAGAGACATTAATAATGAATGCGAAGAGGAAAGAGTAACCAGGAAGGACAGTAGAGGGCAACTGACATTGCATTTAAATTCTTGTAGATTTTGGCTGGTGGGAATTCCACAAGCAAGAAGTGCGAGAAGAGAAACTGTTAGAATAGAATTAACGGTTACATCTAACCAGTTTAACTGCAAATTGATGAGATCTCGATGCCAGTCTATTACTGCGCTTAAATTATAACAAGACTAGGTACCATAGCAAAGACCTTATCCGAACAATTAACCTGAACGTATTTATAGAAAATATAGAGAAACAAACTTACAGCGGCATAAAGTAACTGAGGCCGAGCTGCCAGATAAGGACCGATAATATTGTTGACTCTTCTTTGCATTAAATCAAGGCGCTCAAGGTAAATAGTTTTCTAAAGTTTTCATGACATTTGAACAAATCCTTTCTGAGATTTTTTTGCATTCTTCAATGGTTACACGTTCTAATTCCTGAAGTTTTTTGGTGACCAATAAGTTGTTTGAACTTTCAATTCTTGCCATATATTTTAAATAGGATTCAAGATAGGACTCATTGCAGGCCATGGCAGATCTGAAATCTTTTTTTCCGAAGCCGCGCTGCCAGTGAATTAAACCTATATTTGCGATCATTATCTTATAGCTAGAAATTAAATCACCGGCCAAGATGAAGATTTCCTGCTGATAGTTGAAGATTAAATTTAAATTGAAAACGATATTTTCTACGGTAAGAATAATTTTGTATTTCCTATTTTGCATAATTCGCCTTTCGAATTTGTTGTATTTAACCTATTGTTAAAAAAAGATTTATATTCTTTATTTTGTGCTTTTTAACATATAAAACATGGCATAATACTGGCATTAGATTCTGAGAAATGGATAAAAATATTCAGAAGTGAAGAGTGTACGAATAATTTCATTGTTGACTGTATCATTCAAATAGTCCCTGTTAGCGAAACTATCGATATTATTATTATTATAAGAAACATATAAAATAATCCGTCTCTGCCTCCACTTAAAATTAGACTTAGTATATTATGGAAACTACTGTTAACTTGCACTACCGAAGTCTCATTCTGTGACCCCAAAAGTAATATATATATATATATATATATATATATATATATATATATATATACAACGGGGTGAAGATTTCCAACAGTTAAATTGATATAGTGTGACGTGTGGCTATGACATGATCAGTTTTGTATTTGGTTTGAGTTGGAATCCCTGAATCGTGTATTATTTAAAAACTTTGTTGTCGTGAACTAATTAATATCTTGTTGTTATGAATTACTTTACACTATGCAGCCAATAGGCACGTTCATTGAACTATGACACTCCCAAATTTTGACATTATAATCATATGATCATTAACTTTTGTGGAAAGATGATATGCCTGATCACGTGATCATAATCAACCAATCAGCCTTCATCTTAAACAGTCATCTTTTTCTGCAGAAAATGGAAATAAATCTCCAACTCTATAGTGTCACATTTTTATGTGGGTTATATAAAAATATTTTCTGACTTATATGACGGGGTGGCTATAAAGTAAATACAGTTACTTATAATAAAAAAATCAAAATCATTGATGACGATGGCTTGCAGTTCGAACCGTATTTGAAATTATTTTACTATTGTTTAACATAGCATTTTATTATTATTAACCAGAATTAACCATAACCATTTTAATAATAAATTAATGGACTGTTGATTAATTGATTTGTATTAATTCTTATTGTAAGTAAATTTAAAGTGACCATATTACCACCATTTATATATATATATATATATATATATATATATATATTGTATATTTTAGCTCTTTTATTTAATATCGATCACTGCTTTATTACCAACTAGCACTCACTGAACACTATCACACACACACACACACACACACATATATATATATATATATATATATATATATATATATATATATATATATATATATATATATATATAGTGTAAGAAAAAAAACAGAGCTCAATTTAAACTAAAAGAACTGTGCAAATAATGTAAGATATTATTTATATTTCTTAGTATATATGTGTTTGTGCGTGTTTGCGTACGTAATGTGTGCGTGTATGTGAAAGATATATATATATATATAATATCAGCGATAATGCAGCAATTACGCAGTTATCTAAGGAGACTTTCAATATCTTGCCTAATTTCCTATCAATACCCTTCGACTCAACAATATTGTGACGCCCGACACAATTTAACCAACATAATCTCTTTCGGTGAGGAAACACTTAACAATATATAGATCGATTTTTCTCTTCTCCAAATTGTGATTTTTACGGTAATTGTATCTCTCTTAACGGGTGGAAAATGCGATACTTTACTGCCATTTGCTTTTTGCAGGAAGCAACTTCGAATATAATACACAATAATGTCTGACCGAATGCCGTATGAATATATGTGATAGGCTGGGATCGTTAGTTAATCGATGCTTGATTAGGAAATTCATGATATCACGTAGCGGGTAATTTATTGAACTAATTCGTGACCAACTTCCAATCACTCGATTAATTACCTATTTATTTACAGAGTGAAGTCGCTTAGTAGGTGAAAAATAATTTATTTAATTGATCATTGCGTTGGTCTCTAAAGAGGTTTAAATTTTGATTTTTTTTACCAGCCGATTCTTCAGCTTTAGATTTACTCATTTCTGGCGCTATAGACAAGTATCAAATGAATAAAAGGGATTTACAATGGTCAAGAAATAAAGCAAGACTTAATAACAGAATAGGACTATAATGTTAATGGATTGAATCTAGAAGAAAGCAATTGTCATTGGTCAAAAATGACAGACGAAGCACGACTATTATAATTAATACGAATACGTGGAAATTATTGTAAAAAGAAAAAAAAATTAAAATCAGCAAGAAAATAGTGCTGCTGATGTTAATGGTGGAAACACACCTCTGTAATAGGGTGTCACAACCACACTACACTAGGTACTACAGCTGGTTTTTACGATGTGAAGTTGCTACACCCTCAGTTCACTATTTTGCTTTTCACGTAGACTGGATGCCAACCATAGCTAAAGAGCCGTGTATGTGGTCACGAACTCATATCTGTCAATAGAAGTGACATGTTAATATCTTTCGGAATGCTATTCGGGCGAAAGAGAACGCATCATGGTTGGTGACAAAAATATACATTTTATTATCTGAGAAAAAGGAGGGAGTATATCATGGCAGAGGAGTATCTTGCTTGAGTCTTGCACATTTTATATTCGGACGTAAAATGTGGCGTATGCAAATATATACTGGGTTGTAAAATAGTCTCACATAGAATAACTCTGGATATATGTACTTACCTTTTTTTATTATTACATTCATTTCACCTCAAATATGTCACTAAGACGTAATTGGCGAATGAGAATGAAACAAAATGAAAAAGACGATAGTGATGTGATTGGACAGTAAAAGAATAGGATTCCTGAAGACATAAGATGGCAACTGACTTTTCATTTAATATTTTGAAGCTCGTATCTGGACAGAGAAACCAAAAATCAGAAGATATTTCCGCAGGCAAGAAGTGTGAGAAAATAAACTATTAGAATAGTACGTACGATTACATGTAGCTATTTCAATAGAAAAACGATGACATGTAGTTGCCAATGCGTTTAAATTCATGAGACCAGCATACGAAAGAAGAAAGTTCATTAGAACTATTTACAAGGCAATATTTTTAGAAAATACAGAAGGAAACTACAAAAAGTCGATGGGAATGTGGCTGCCAGGTCAAGACCGATAACATTACAGTCCAGAAAGATAGTAGGAGCAACAGACCAGATATGGTAGCAACAGTCAATGCACGGATGAATGGTAGATTTATAAACAGGAAAGATTGATTCTTACGCGCAAAGATTGTCTAGCAAGATACAGTGAAACAATTTACATAGGATCAGATTTATGAATTGATTTAATATATGCATTCCACTTAATATCAGTGGAAAACATGGCACGAAGAAGGTTCAAAGAATTGCTCTCCTGACGTTTAGTAAGAGTCACACTAGTGGAAACCAGTAATATTTCTCTATCAAGAATAAAAGATAATAGTTCCGTTTAAAAATTCGTTTGAAAATTTACAGCACGAATTGAAAAGTACATTTCATAAATTAATCAAAATGAATTAAAAACAAGTATGACAGACTTTTATGGATAGCAACAGAAATTATCATTTGAAAAGAGACTCGCAAAGAGTTGAGAGTGTCAAATATATTTGGATATGTTGTTACAATAAAGTAATGAAAATTATCGCAATAAAGTAATTAATAATATACAATATATAAGTAATAATATACATTTATTTTGAGTTCCCGTAATGAACTCTTTTACAAAGGCTTATTGAGGAGATAAATGTGATAACATCAATATCATTTGCCTGTTGGGTCTTAGTTTTGCAGCAACTGCCATTGTTTATTTTACTCTTGAAATTGTGTCTATTCTCGAGTCCTTTTTACTGAGAATGGAGCAATTTTTTTACCAATCATATAAGTCTATTAGGTTGGGGCAAAAATAATGTCGTTCTTTGACGTTCAACTGCAAAAGAGAAAACGGCATTATTTTTGCACCAACCATATAATAATTTTACACAATCGGTTGTCATACAAGTACTTTTTACACTGTCCAGACTGTTGTCTTCATCTTTATCATGTTCATGGAGTTTCGGCCTTCTTCAAGTGATTGGAATTTCGAACCGAACCCTTTATTTCGTCCACCGGGGTAGTTTGTTCTAGTTCCACATGTCATGCCTCTTCCTAATATCTCAGTTTCAGTTATTTCCTTTTAGTAAATGAACTGTCCAAGTTCTTTGTTCACTTCTGCTGTGACCAAGTATTGGACTCTCAACAGTTTCAGTCAAGCCACTGGATTACTTTATGTTTTTTTTCTTCTGGGTCATGTGTATTTTGGGACATCAATGCATGAATTTGTTTGGACTTAGATAAATCTAAGACCTCAGTTATAAACGACATATAAAGTTATAAACCTACTTAGAAAGCTAATGTCTCCATTTAGAAGTTTAGACAATTTAGATGTTTGCTATGCAAACCCACAAATTTGATGTACTTGTTTAACAAAACTAGGAGGTCGTAAGGGATTTGTTTTGTGCCTCTGAGGGAAAAGGGAATGTCTACCAGCTTTTTGTGTAACAAGCATTTATTTTTCAATGACGATTCCCGCTTGTAATCACACTGTTTAAAACTATAATTCATAATTTTTGTAAATGCCCGAGAAAAATATTTTGCTTGTTTTTAGAAATGAAAATGTTTTCCTAAATACATGTAAGAATTTGCATTGTCTTTCTTCACTGTAATATGAACAGATACTAATAGTATCTATTTTTTTGCTTAGGTTACAGCAGTTAGACTAAAATAACTGTGTAGATGAAGCCGAATTCTTAAGCACGTGAATAATTATCATTACATTTGTTCAATGACAACAAAGGGTTCAAAATAGACATTCTTAATTAAACATGATTTTTGCACCTTGCCATTAGAAGCTATGTAGAAATGATTGTCTGGACAAATCGGTCGATTTACTGTCATTAAAGCCAGCTGTGAATCTTAGAACTCATTCCCAGTATAGACGCGTAATTCATCTAGTATATATATATATAGAGAGAGAGAGAGAGAGAGAAGAGAGAGAGAGACAGACAGAAAGAGAGAGAGGGGGAGAAGAGAGTGAGAGATAGAGAGGCAGGGAGAGCTGGATAGAGCGAGAGAAGGTGCGTACGGTAAACTAATCTATGAGAAATGATGGTTTCCATTTGAAGACAATTTATTTTCATTGTTGAATGTCAAAACCAACATTAGCTCCGGCCTCAGTGTATTTGATCGTAAATTTTGTCACCAAGCTACAGATACTTACCATAAAATAAGAGAAATGTATTCAACGTACTTAGTATGAGTTATATAACTATATACTCTTCATTTATTTGTGCGTGGCTAACAGCAGAAAAAGCAACATGGCGTCTGTCCATAAAAGCCCGTACATTTCTCAATGCTTTAGAATAAAATAACACTTTTGGCTTGCAACCAACTATTTGTCAACGCCGGATTTCAAGAGAGAATATCTTTTCAATTTTTCGTTCATAGACTTTCCTTTAAAGGTGATGACATTTCTTGATAAATTTCCAAACAAAAGCTGATATCTTTCAAGATATACAACTCAGGGTCTGAAATAAAAACGTAACAGTTGTAATTATAAATATACAAGTAGAATTAAATAATATGGTCTAATTACTAAACTACCTTGTAAACATTTGGTCGAGAGAAAAACAAGTCAAAAATGACCGCAAAGTCTTGTTTGTGGTTGAAAGAATTTAAGAAAAAAACACGAATGATTCATATCACCGGGAAACCGGGAAAAACGCCAATATCGGTTTATTTATTTGAAAGCTTGGCGTAACACAACTCGCTATTCAATTGGTTATGTACTTATTTACATTTCGGACAGTTGACCTCGTCTTTATTTTCCTGTTCACAACGCTTCGGCCGTTGTACGCTTCGGTCTTCTTCAGTCTACCACGGTGGACGAAATAAAATTGGAAATTCCAATCACCTGAAGAAAGCCGGAGCGTACAACGTTCGAAACGTCGTGAACATGACAATGAAGATGAGGACAACAGTCCGAACAATGTAACTGATTATGTGCTGTACTAGATTATACGTTAAAAAGTAGAAAGGATACAACATTCAAAAAAATAAACCAGAGCGAAGACAGCCAGTAGCGTTGTCATGTACTCCTGGAACAATTGCCTGTCTGCATTGTCCGTATCAATTTCAGGCAAGGATGGGTCTTACAAGCTGACTCATGGACAGCCCCAAATGTCATGATAGGTGATCTTCCCTAGACTCTAGTAAGAATGGTGTCTACAAAGAGATTAATCTAATGGATTTTACATAATAAAACAAGTGTATTTAATTTATTCAATGTCTATCTGGAAATTATACAAACATTTTATATTAATGAAAAAGTTAACTATGAAGGTAAACGCAGTTTTGTCTCTTTCAGAAAACTTTGTATTACATTCTCACATCTTTATTTCCGCGGACCTATCGTTTTTCTTTCGAAACTCACAATAAACACGAACATTGACTGCTGATGCCAGTGGAAAATATATAACACTCGAATGATGAGCTCCGGAATATAACTTTATTTAGCAAAATGCAATGCTTGTGGCACAAGTCCGAAAGGAGATGGGGAGAAGTTGGTCATCAGTCGTTACCCTGCTCCTAGCTCGTTAAATTCACGACCCACTCATTGTAACAATTGACACAAGCTCCATAAGAATCCATCCTTCATTATTCGATTTGGGCATGCACCAAAAATACCATATTTTCACATGTTACCTAATAATACACACACACACACACACAGACACAGACACACACACACACACACACACACATATATATATATATATATATATATATATATATATATATATATATATATATATATATATATAAATAGTTAAAGTGAGCCAGACAACCCTGCTTAGGTGAAACCTGGGTAGGTTTGTCTGGCTGTCTCAATTTATCTAGGTCTGCTCTACGGTTGTATTGAGCTCTTTTTAGTTAGTTGTTTACTCGTGACGGGTTTTTTTCTTTGAGCTTTAAACCTGTATCTGTGCGATTTTTTTCGACAGACTTTCATGTTCCTGGCTCTTTCTTTTTTTAAAACCTTTTTTTTTTCCTCGAGATTGATTTGATTATTGGCAAATCAAAAAAATTCGAAGGTTTTTTAACCGAGTATAGTTACCTATATATATATATATATATATATATATATATATATATATATATATATTAAGCGTTTCACCCCAAGCAAGGCGGGAAGCCACTAGCACGCAAGGGGTTACGGAGAGTTGGACTGATAGAGGAAAGGATGAAGAGAAGGATAAGGGATAGAGCAGGACATCTGGCGAGGTCGATTGACATGACATTTGAATAGTTGGAGATTATAGCTATCAGGGAAAGGAGTCCCACAGGCGAGAGGTGCGAGACATTGGAGAAGAAGAGACAGCTACATTTAACAGTTTCGACAGTGAAAGGGCGTGAGCAAGATGCCAGCCTAGTAGAACCCTTAAATTCATGAATTTGGAAACCAGTGAAAGCAGCTCCTGGGAGTAGTTACCATGAATGTAAATTATATATATATATATATATATATATATATATATATATTACCAAAGATAAATAAAGTGTCGGCGGGTAAATCTTTTAGGCTATATAAAAATTTCAAATAAACAATTTAAAAGAAATTAATAATGCGTAAGTAAGGTACTCTTCACCCGACAAAATGACAAATACCACTGTATTCTGCTGTCAGAAACGATAGTGGCGGGAGACGGACAAAAATGTGCGATTCGGAAAATATAAAAATCTGGTTCAATAAAAATAAAAACATGGATAAGAGAAATAGGGATAAATGGCATATTAAAAATGAAAATAACAAAAGAGGTGTCGGCAACGACATTAACTAACATTAACTAGGAGAACAAAAAAAAAAATTGCTTAGCCAGGGGTGGGGGTCTGCCAAGAATCCACCCTGTTGTAACATGAAGGGATTAAAAGAGGAAGTCAATTCACGTGAACCAAGTTCGGTAGACGTACTTACCTTTCACTGAAATCTGCCAAAACCAATCACTTTTTATCACTCCTGGTCATCAACTTGAGCTGATGCCTAAAGAATCCAATCAGATCCTGATGAGAATAGAATTTATTTCTTATGATTCCCTCTGTTCGCGTCACTCACATAGCAATTATTACCACGGTAAACAGCGTGAGAAACACCAATGGAATCACCCCATACCACAAGGGTGAAACCCACGTGTACGAGATAAATGGACACAAGATATCCAGGACAGATGAGAGTCGTCAACTCACCGACCTGGTTTCAAAAAGGGCTCGCCAGCGAAAGAGTCGACGAAGGCATGCTCGGCCGTATCATATGCCCCCCCTCGAAACACACTGGCGGAGATTAGGCATGTCTTCCAAGCCCGCTTTGTAACCTACGTAATTGAGAGGCAGTACATTCGCAGCCAGTCACCAAGGTTACTGAAATAATCTGCCGCTGGCACCTAGGTCCAGAAAGCCGGTCAAACAACGGATCCGACAATCCCATGTTTTTCTAGTCTGACAAAGGCACCTGGAGTGAGGAGTGACACATAAGGTCCGACGGCATTTGTTAAGAAAAGCTTCCTGGAGTCGTAGCCTACAGTGGTCTAAGTTTTAAGCCAGGAGAAATAAACTACATCCAATTTCAAAAGTTAATTACGTAATCCCTACTCAACAAAAATAAACATTATTTGGAACTGGTATAGAGGAGGTCCTCCATTTCTTAGTTTCAGTGCTTGTATTTGATTTTTCATGGATTTGATCAATTTATCAACAATCGCCTGATCCATATTGAACAGTGCTGCCTGTTTTCTACACTTTCTACGATCGTGCGGATCAGATGCGGGTTGCTTTGAATTGCTTGGCCCTTCACAGAACAAGAGCATTCCAACATAATCTCGGTAACGGGCAGCATACGGTCACTCAGGATCCTGGCCAAAATCTTTAACTTTGTGTTCAGCAGATTTATGGGCCTGCAATCGTCTAGTTCCCTCACACCATTAAAATATGAATATTTAATAAACTTAGATTTGTATGGCGAAAAACCAGGTTAAAGTTTCTGTGCATTGAGTATTGGAGAACTATGAACTACATCAATAAGTTAATGGAAAAAAATGTTATGTTTGAAAATTTACATTTGGAATATAAATGGAAATAAAACATGGCGTAGATCGAAAGGAAAAATAAACAATTATGAAATGTGTTATATCGTCAAGATTAATGATAGACAGAGAAGAATGAGTGTTTAATATATTTACCCAGCACCAGTATCCGGTGCTAACGGACACATATAAAACACTCAGAAAAATAAGTTACAAAACAACAAGACAACTTCCAAGGAATGAAGGAGAGTCAAATTCTGTGTAGCCAAATGAAGTAAAATTTGTAAGAATATTAATCAGGTTAGTATCAAATTACGAATCAGCCGCTTAATTCCTTAATACCTATTTAAGACTATGAGTCGTGCCATCTAGTAGAGTGCTGAAGAGGTGCTAGCTACTCCACAACAAAATGGTAACAAAAGGTTTCCATAAATGATTTTCAGATGAAAAGACGTTCGAACTAAAAATTAAAAAAAAAGGTCTACTACAGAATGTACTGGCAGGATGAAACAAAGACTAAATAGCTTTGTTAAATATTACTCAACTGAACCGTTCTAAAATAGTTTGTTTTATAGGCATTGGGGGCGGGTAATATTTAGAAACCTATAATTAATTCAATCATTTTTTAAGCATATAATTAATTCCAGAATTTGTAGAAACATTTAATTACTACTGAATGTTTATTTGGTTTTAGCATTAATAATCTTTTTTGCCGTGTTTCTTAATGGTTTACTTTCATATATCTATAAATGTGTATATTTATTGTATTTTATATACAATTTTGGCACAAGGCCGACGAGGGAGATAGGTGAAGCTGGTAGTCAGCGATTATCCTAAACCTAGCTAATCTGATTCGCGACCCATTCATTCGTTAGAATTTACTGATTCATCATAAGAACATATCCCTCTTCACCCAATCCTACATTTACCAAAATTCGAAATACTCACATGATAACCTAAAACATTGTGGTGGACTTCACCACATTAATTTAACTTTAGATCAGGAAACAAAACTGACGTGATAAAGGATAAGCCAAAGACACCATAACACATAAAATATGTATTTAACAAGACATACAAGGATGTGAAAGAAGGCAAACATTAAGTAGAAGAAAAGGTTGAATAAAACAAGAGTTGTATTTCTTTAACTATTATTTTGTATTCCTGATATGTCCTGGAAAGGGATATATTTGTTCGATGTAGCAAAGTCGTGTTGGACTACTGTAACCGAGTAGAACTTTCTAGCAGGTAACCGTAATGGACTGGTCCTCGTCGTACTGGCAGGCAATAGGCGAAGTCAATAGGCATAGCCAATAGGCGTCATCCCTGTACCTCCACATCAGTCTGTATTTATGGCTGACACCAGCCAATCATATTTCTGTGAGGGGGAACCCAGGTGTATGCATATTCATTACATCAATTCCAAAGTTCATTGAAAGAAAGTTTGTGATAGATCTTGTAATAAATGTTCTCAACAGTTTTGCTGTGTAAGAAAAGATTATGCGAGTGTAAGGAATGTTCAGCATGTGAGTGGTGGTGTGAGTGAGAAGGTTGGCGCATGGTTTCAACTGTTGTGGATTTGTTTGGCAGCTGAAATCTCACTAATTATCTAAGAATATTTCTTGCTTATATAGGTGGCCATAGGTGCGCGCGAAGAGTTATTCTTTATGTGCAGACAATCTGATTGGTTGGCATTGACCAATCAGCGACCGAGTTTTGGGGAGACTCAAGAAAGCTTCTGGGATCCGTTTCTCCCAAAAGTGCACAAAATTGACTACATAGAAATAGAGCGATTACAAAATTGTCGCATTGCTGCGATTTGTAAATTGTCTATAATAACGTAGTGGTGATTTATTAACCAATGAATGCTTGGCGTTGTATGTGATTTGTATTTGTGTATGTACGTATGAGTGGGTGATGTACATCGGCACAACCTGATGATGTAAAAATTTATGGATATTTATATTTTTCTTTTTCTTTGTACAAAAATATAAAAATGTATGCATCATGAAATGAGGGAGGAGTGATCTTAAGAAGGAAAACAAAACAAAAAATAAATTAATAAATAAATAAACTAAAACAAAAATATGTTAATAGGACGCGTCCACCATGTTCTGTGTATCTATAAATGTGTGTTATGATAATTGTTAGCCAGTGATCAGCAACTGAGGACAATTTAAATACCTTTGTGCAATCATGAGCCAAGATAGATCGAAGGTAGAAGCCAATGCAGGAATTATGTTGAAAACGTCAACATGGACTCGAGCTGGAGAGACAAAGAGCACAAGCTAAGAATAAACTGATATTGTTGCATGTATGACGGCTGGTATCTATCCCGAACATCACGTGTTTATCGATCTCGCATACGCGTGCGATAATGTATCGCCCACATATTCTGGGGTGAAACGAATAATGATTTTCACGTTGTAAGCCTAGGCAAGAAATGGTGGTATGGATGTTGCGAATGGAAAAGAATCTTAAGATACGAACAATATTCTCATCATTCTTGAATTCTTTGAGTCTCAGCTCAGATCTGAAAGCGCTTCTTATCGGTAAATATCAGCGAAATATAGGTGAAAGTGTTGAGCTTCATGCGATTGAAAGAGGCCAGCCTTGATGTTTCTTTTTAAGTTTCCTTTGAAGGCAACGGGCGGTTTCCTGAACAACCCACATATGATTAAACTAGATTCTCTTTGTTTACCTATTTAAAGTAAGCGTCGTTCTCGTCATTCTATTTTGTTATGATCCACGACGATATTCCAAACCTCCTCGTTTTGTTTTTGTCCCTTTTGTTTTTCATGCCGACTGGGTCATTCTTTGATTTTCAAACTCCTTCATTTATTTGTATCCTTCTCTCTCCGTTAGTAAGATACTTTCTTTCTTTTTATTTTAATCTGCCTGTTGGTAGAATTCATACTAACATATTTTATGTTACTTTGAAAAAAGGGAAAAAAGAGATATTTGGACATTTGTATATAATGAAATTTTTATGCCATTGAGCTTTTTTATGTCCCCAGCGATGATGTGTTATTATGGTATATGTAGCATTGCATGATGATGGATGAGTTCTTTGGGAGAATAAGCAAATTCATGATGAATTTGTTGTGAATCTGATTAGCTAAGTGTAGAATAGTTAATATTGACTAGCACTACTCCACTTCCACTCCGGACGTGTGCTAAAATTCTTGTAATATCTTAACAATAAAACTGGAGTCCTATATGCGGATTGAAATCAACAAACCGGATAAAACGGAAACTTCTTGTAGAGTAAGTTACCATGCACCATATCTAAAACTCTGGTCGTTTATAAGACACAGGGAAGAGGATAAATGTGTGACCATGTGTGTTTATATTTCTTTTGCATATACAACAGGGAATATATACATCGACACTTTGAAAATGTTTATTACACATTAATGTACCTCTATCTATAAAAGGCAGGATGGTGTGTGTGTGTGTGTGTGTGTGTGTGTGTGTGTGTGTGTGTAACAAATGCACGGCCGCAATTCTGCACGGATTTGCACCAAAATTTACATGCACATGCTCCACGTTAGCGGGAAGGCCAAGGCCGACTTTGCATTTCCCAACTCCCATCGATAGTGGAAACAATGGATTTTTTCATGCCTCTTCGGCAGTTTTCATGTAGTTTGCGGCCATTTTCTACTGGACAGAGTGAGAGCCTATAGCTGGGTGCCACGAATAGGCAGGAAGTTTCTAATGGTCAACAGCTGACTGACACGAATGTTAACTAGCATGCAAGCATGCAAAAAATCGATAGCTGCATTCGTCACAAGTGGGGAAAATTTAAATCTGCATGGCACTTTACTCCAGTTGGCTCATTCGCTTGCTTAAACTCAACGTTGATTCTGATTCCTCAGAACTGTGTTGGATGTGAAAAAGTATTTGTTGTTAACATTCTTTTCTCATTCGGTTTTTCCAGTTACGATTTCTTTTTAAAGCTGATCGTTTTGTGTTCATTTTGTTTAGTTCTTTTTTCGTAACAGATTTAATGTTTAGTACAGAGCTTAGAAAAAATTACAGTGTGAGAAAGGCAAGAAGTAAGGCATGTAGCAACATCAACACGGCAAGGGCACTCCTCTAAAGGCAAGGAAGGGCAAAAATATTTTAAGTCAAGTGATAGCGATTGCTGTATGCGTCGTACGATTTTTGAATCAAGCACGGTCAACGCCGGGCCATGCTGCTAGTTTTGATATAAAATTAGCAGCTAGATAGTGTAGTGTAAGTAATACGTGCGGATTGGAAGAGGTTAGCCGAATACACAAGCATGACTATATATATATATATATATATATATATATATATATATATATATATATTACAATGAACGTAAAAAAACAGTATGCCATCTTGTGAGCCAAAAGCTTAGATCAACGACCAATATAATAAAGAAAAAACGAAATGTTCGACAATTTTTGTCGTTATTTTCACCTGAAACTAAAACCATTATACGACTCCTGGAAGGCTCATGATCAAACATAATAGACATTTGTTATCTGCTATATGTAAAAATATATGTTTGAATAATGATCTACTGCCCTCATATATATATATATATATATTGAGCACTCTAGCTGCTGGCGTTTATATACATTCCCTTTCTCAGCCGTGTGCCAATAACTTAGGGGTAGGATCTCTGACTGATGCCAAATCGTTTCATTGCATAACTGACTGAAAACTCACGGAAAAAGCAAAATACAAAAAGTGCCATATATATATATATATATATATATATATATATATATATATATATATATATATATCAAATATATTGTGTAGTTCAATTTCTATTACATTATAATGAATCATTCATGCAAATTGAAATTGGTAAAGTTAATGATATAAAATAGCGAAATAATTTCGCTAATAAAATTATAAAGATGCATTAACCTACTAATCACTCGATGAATGTTATGATCTTAAGTTTTTAGAATTATAATCTGTATATGTTCTTTCTTAAATACGCAAGTATTTTCGACTATACATTTAGTCATCTTCAGGCATGGAAATTATTTTGTTTTTGGTAAAATTCAGTTAGCATCCGAGACGAAAAAATATATTGCGAACAGAAATATATTTTTTTTAAATGTGTTATTGATAACGGATACAAACTTTTGGAGCGTGCAGTCGCAAAGCTAAAGTTGATTTTTTTTAAAATTATATCATTAGCTTTCCTAATTTTTTTTGATTATATCATTAGCTCTACTAATTTACTTTTTGCATGAATGATTCATTGTAATGTAATAAATTGAACTGCACCACATATTTGATTTAAACAAACTGATCCGACATGCAAATTTTCAGAATAACAACTGAGACATTACTCTACTTTTTGAGGGGCACATCGAGGTGGTGTAATGCTTAGCAAGCTTGTCGCACTAGAACTATTACGACTGAGTAGTGAGTTCGATGCTTACTTGGGGCTCCATACTTTCGGCGTTGTGCCACATCTGAGCTACGCTTGGAAAATCATTACTCTATTTATTGAACTATTAATTCATCCAACATTGACTGATAAAGTACAAAAAAAAATCTCAAATTGCCGTATTAGTAAAACAGGAACTTACTTAAATTTTCAAAAATATACACACACACACACACACACACACACACACATATATATATATATGGGTGGGTGTGTTGAAGTACTCATAGTACAGCGTTAGTATTTGCATAAATATATCAGAACATTTTTTTCAAATAATTCTTTTTACTATTTTTCAGTTATTCTGTTTTAAATACTTTGTTTTAATATTCAATTTGTAGAAAGTATTTTTTTGTTATTTAACTTTTGAAAAATTTTCCTCTTATTGAATAAATGAATATTAACCCTTTTTTCATAAAACTGTATTCAACATTCTTTGTTTAATTCAATATTTTTACAAAATTATATTGAATTATGAAGTAATTGTTCCCGATATGCAGCATTGAGGATTTGATGTAATAATTTTCCACATTTTAAAGAATATCGTACTCTGAAAATTGTATATAATGAAAATGACATTATTTGTACTGAAATTGTTATTTTTTTCTTAGTAATATTTTATTGCATTTTCGCGCATCCGTAATTTCAAATGAAGCTAAGTGTGTTGATATTTTCATTCGCCCCTAAGTGCGCCGTTGCTTAAAAAGGATGAGAAACACTGTTTTATATTAACCCCATATCTCTAGTTTATTTGTATATCAAGGGACCCAGTGTGATGTAATCCACAACAATCAGGAGGGGGATTAAACTACCATCACTCGCCATTTGCTTCGGTAAGCATCAATGCTAAGTTATTGAACTCTGAATTTCATTCCTTGTAAGACAAACAACTGGATTACATAAACAGAATGAGTATTGATCTCACTAGATTCGCGTAATAGCCTGAGTCAACCAATAGTAAGTGTCGCTCGGGTGCGTCTTACTATTTATAACATGTAGTGTAGTATGAACTCAGTAACCTGCTTGAAAGTTGAGTTCGTTAATTATCGCTATACAACATATGCTTTTTTTTGTTTTTGTGTATGTATGTAAGAACAAGGCTTTTAACTAATGCCTTGGTTACACTATTTAAACAGTAAGTGTCCTCATCATGTCACGCTTCGGTTTAACAACGTGTTGAAACACATTTTAAGTATCAGCCTCGCAAATTGGAGGATAATCGTAGCGAAATAAGTAAAAGCTGTAAGAATATGCACGCAGCAACTCCAAAAACAAAACAATGTACAATAGAAATTGACAAAGGAGCTACGTACAAATGGCGTAGCATTTGTTTCGTTTTTCTATTGCTCGCTGATTGGTCGATATTTTGTTTTAGTCGATTGACGTCAGCGATGACGCAGGCAATCGACACTGATGCGTGAACAATAAGGACTTTTCACGTGACACTACGGTCACTATAGAATTGTATGACGTTTCTCTCATATTAAAAACGTTGATAAGATGGAATTGGCGCCGATAGGTCTGTGAACATTTGCGACACTTTAATTTTCATTATCTGTTGTATTTATTGCCGAATTTGTTTATTTATTTAATTATACTTATTCTTTCGTTTTATTTTTTATTTTTTTTTATTTTTTCTCGTTCTGCAATCTTTTATCTTGATAGAGAGCTGAAAATCGACGATAGCCTAATAGCATACGTAATGGGAATCAAACACCTAAAACAAAGATACATTTATGTTCGTTTAAATTTCTGGCAGTGTCCTTCAGCATAAATACACTTATGCCGTAACGTAGCTTCTATGTGTCTGTTATATACATATTTCTATTGTAATTTTTTTGATGAGCTTTCATCTTTGGTACACCGACGTTACAAATTTAAGCGCAGTGATAAATTGCAGCTAGGTCTCGGCATTTTTCATTTGAAATTGCTAGATTTCACCGTAAGTTTTATGTTAACAGTTTCTTCTACGTGACTTCTCCCTTGTGGAACTCTCTTTTGGCCTCTTGCTGACCAGTCGAATTTAATTTTCAAAAATGTAAATGCAGTGTTAATAGTCATCTTCTGCCACTTTAAATCCGTTCTTTTATTGTCCTCTCCCCATAATAATTTTCCAGGTATGTGATCCAATTGATTAAATTATATGAAGTGAGCTTCGATGAAGATACAGGCACGATGTTTAAATGGAGACATTTGTGTGGGAAAAGACAGTGAAAAATAATTCAAGGTTTTTCATTAAAACCTGATTGAATTTAGATGATTATTCCTCATCTTTAAGGATGCAAGAGAAAGTGAAAATGAAACTTTGAGGAACTTTATACCACCACAAAAAAATGACAAAAATTTTGAAACACTGTCGTTTTGACATAAACATTCCACTGCCTTATTTCTGAAACCTTCTGCTCTTAGGCTGTTACAGATATCCGTTTGATTTTTTATTATTTATTTTAATACTTATTATTTATTAACATTTATGCTACCGAATGCCTCAACGGTAGAAATCACTAAGTTTTGACTCAAGACCTGTTTTCATCTCTACATCGTTGTTGAACGAAACTCCCCTCAAATTTTTACAACCAATCGAAAATGTTGGTAATCTTTAGGAGGTTATACAAGAGTATATGTTGGGTGTTGCAAAACATCTCAACCAGGCTCTTTAATTGCATGTTTGGTTGTGTTAGTGACATGGGGACAAGCAGTGTCCTGATGAATAACAACATTGTATCACCTGTCATTTCAGCTGAAATGCTATGAGTGGCTTTGGAAGCTTTGTTACTTTTGATTAAAATCAAAGAGAAATTGTTTTTAAAAATGTGAGATCATTTTGTATGTTAAATAAAAAACGTTTAATTTTTCAAAAAAACAAAATTAATGAAATTTTATTATACTAAGGCACGCACCTTATTAAAATCAACTGTATTTTGTTTTTGTATGCCTCTTTCCCCCAGATTTGGCTTTGATCAGTCAATGTATGGCTATTTTAGAGAGGGAAACGGGCGAACAGAAGTTACATAATTTTATATATATTTATTAGAGACAAAGAATTTCGGGCAAGGAGCCCTTTGCTATTTATGTTTAATTATTTGGGCTTATATGGGATTCTAGTTTCTGTGATGAAAGGAGTACGGAACTCCATATAATTATTCTTATATGCAACGAATTCTGGACAGTTTTTGTTAGATTATGATCAGACTCGAAAAAATATCGTTCTGTGAAGCGATGCCGTTCCGCGAAGGGATTTCGTTCTGTGAATGGATGTTGAAAATATATTAGAGAGATCACGTAAGAAACGAGTAATTCCTAATGAAAATAATAGCTAAATCGGCACAATGCTTAAGACCAGGAAGAAGGAATTGAAATGTTATAAGTATAGGCAGCTTGGAAATTATAATACTCACAGGACCCATTGAAAAAAAGACAAGCACGGACACGGAAGATGGTAAAGAATCAAAGAGAGAGAACAATTATCGCCTATATCCTGAAAGGTGACACATATATGGTGATAATATCGAGTCTTGTTTGTTCCGACTGCCATATCTGGGATAATACTACCCAGCCCTTTTATTGTACCCTTGACCGAGTCCAAAGGTGTTCATCTGGCTTTTTAGCAGATTTATATCTCAATATCGGAGGAAAACGCTTCTTATAAACTCTGTTCCATAGTTTCACAGGCCCGGATATTGAGAGCTGCGATCAGCTATTCTATGTACACAGGAACGAACCGTCCTCATTCTTTTCGGATTATATTTGCAAGATGGACGATCATTCGAAAAGATTCTTCCAAAGAACTTTAATTTAATAACCCTCCCAATTGAGCGGCTCATTAAACTTGTTCCGGTCGAACAATACTGTAAAAGGATAAAACAGGATGTATGAGCAATGGATTGCACTCGAAATCACTTCTAAAATTTACTGAAAGCTACAAAGAATTGTGAAGCACTATTATCCCCAACGGCATATAGAAGAATGATAGAAAACGCTTGCATTCGACAGTCTTCAGCGAAAGGTGGGTGAAAGTGACGAGCTTGGTTCGTTTGAACGTGGCTAGCCTTGATTATCTCTTGTAGGTAAACCTACGTCACATCGGGGTGGTTTCCTTCGGAGCCCTCCCTTGGTTAGACAAGCCTTAGTGTACCTAGTTAATGTGAGTAAGTGTTGTTCGTGGCCTGTTCCCTGCTGCCTTTTTGGTTATGATTCAAGTCGAGATCCCCGCCCAGTTTTGGCCCACCTTTTTTTTCATCTAGACTGGGTTAGCTTTATATTTTTCCATGTCAGTATTATTTTTTATCCTTTTCCCATCCCCTAGTGAGAGAGCTCCTTGATTTTGTCCCATGGGTAGAATACAGCGGCCTCTCCTTTTTAAGGGTTGGACGGGCCCTACTAACATCAGTTATGTTTAATTTGATTTCTGTTAATATTTCAATTTGTTACTGGGTTCATCTCCCCTCTCATTTTTTCATCAGAGATTTTATATATATTGTAATATCATTAAATTTTTATGATATGGGGTGCGTTTTGTAGTTCCCCCAAGAGAGGATGTGGTATTATGGTGCATGGAGGATTGATTGTGATGGACGGATTCTTGTGGTGAATGGGTAAATTGTAATGCGTGGACGGATCGTGAATCGGATTGCCTAGTTATAAGATAGTTAGTGTGGACCAGCCTTTACCACTCCCTTTTTCGGCCTTATGCCACAATTATGTAATTTTTGCATAATAAATATCTAGATGAAGAAAAATAAACTAAAACCTAACATCTGTCGTAAAGTAGTGGAAGGTTTTAATCTTTTTAATCAATTGGGGGAATTTATGTGTGGCCCTGTTTTTTTTTTTTAATCAAAGAATGAATTCATCTCAGTTCGAGGTCAACCCAGGAAATATTTCCAAAGCTTATCATATGATCTAAAAATAAGAAAAAAAAGGGCGATATATTCAACTCAGAAACACGGGGTAATTTACCAGACGACACATTTAAAAAATGTGAAAATGAGGAACTTTAAAAATTGGATAATATCAGTTTTTATGACGAAATCTTTTACTGGATTTTCAGTTCGGTTTCCTTCTCTTAAGTGAATACAGATTTTGAAATAGAATTGTACGTTTGCCAAGTGGACGGTTCACTGGGTGAGATAACACCCAAGAAGTTTTAAGTGTCAACTTGGATTTTGTTTATTTCTTTCGTATAATTAATGAGTCAATTAATAGTTCTTTGTTGTTGGGATATCAACTCTCTTTTAGGAAATTCAAAATCAAAACCAAAAACACACAGCAACAAACACCTGTATTTTTAACACATCGTCGAAAGGTGTCAGTTCGCGCTGAATCAACTTTTCGTTTTGAATCCATTGCATTTGGAAAAGTAGGAAAGACAAACGTGAAATTTGGCATCATTTGCCACATCGATTGCTGACGATCACAAAACAGGGATAAGAACCTTATTCTTTTATATAACTTTTAGCCAATAAAAGTAATCTCTATTAATTAATCAACCAATAAAAAACATTTTCTTTATATAAAATGCATTAGTATATCTCCCCTTGCTTCTTTTTGCTGCTTCTCTCTGTCTATCCCGTTGCCTCTCTCTGTCTATCCCGTTGCCTCTCTCTGTTTCTGTTTCCCTCTCTCCTTGATCACTAACTCTCTGCTCCCTCTCTCAGCTCACTCTCTTACTGTCCCACTCTCACTTTGCTCTCTCTCTCTCCCTCCTCTCTCACTCTCTCTTCGCAGTGTCTGTCTGTCTCTCTCTCTCACTGCTCTCTCTGTCCCTGCTCACTCACTCTCCTGCTGCTTTCTTTCACACCCTGTTCACACTCTGTCACCCTGTTCATTCACTATCTCTTCCCTGCTCTATTTTCTCTCTCTCTCTCTCTCTCTCTCTGACGATGACAAATTACCACATGACATAAGCGATCATGGTTTTCCAAAGTTTGTGCAGAAATTGTAGAACACTAGAGACATTCACTGAACATTACTTCCTTTGAAACAAGCTGGAACATACTGTCTCTCTCTCCCTGCTCACTGTCTCTATCTCTGCTCCCTCTCCCAGCCCACTCTCTCACTGTCCCACTCTCTTCTTGCTCTCTCTCTCTCCCTGCTCTCTCACTCTGTCTCTTCTCACTGTCTCTCTGTCTCTCTCTCGCACTGCTTTCTTTCTGTCCCTGCTCACTCAATCTCCCGCTGCTTTCTCTCACACCCTGTTCACACTCTGTCTCCCAGTTCACTGACTATTTCTTCCCCTCTCTCTCTCTGTCTCTTTCTCTCTCTCTCTCTCTCTAACGATGACAAATTAATTGATCATAGTTTTCCAAAGTTTGTGCAGAAACTTTAGAACACTACAGACATTCACTGAACATTACTTCCTTTGAAACTAGCTGAAACTTACTGAGTGTGTTTTGAAGACATCCTGATATGCAATTTCTATAATACGGCATAGAATACAAACACAAATATATAATTATAATGACAGCGATCACCTTGAAATATCTAAAGAATTACAAGAAACCGATTGAAACAATATTCACTGCAGACACTTTCGAAAAACAGTTATTACTCATAGCGAAAATTGTAAGGACACTGAAAAAAACAGAATGAAAAACTTACAACACTTTTGACACATCCAATGAAAATAAATAATGAAATTATACAATAGCAATTAACGGTCTTTTTTTTACTAGGCACCCGGGCAAATTGATTATCCCCTCTATTGATGGAACTTATACAGTCCGATATTTGTTATGCTTACAAACCAACAAGATTTACGAAAGTAATAGGGTTATTTAATCCAGCTTTATTTGTTTCATATATATATATATATATATATATATAAAAGACATTTTTTATGTTTAACGTTATTTTTTATAGATACAAGTATTTAAGTAAATGCTCTGTTTATGATAAACAGTATTAAATAACATTTACCGGCCTGAATAAAGAGAAATTTTCATAGAAAATATTCGTTCTTTGACAGGATTCGAAACATCCTATACGGAACCGTCATTTACGCTGACGTGACTTACCGTTCGGCTACAAAGAATCGTTCAGTAGACAATGTCGGTTTTACCAGGATAAACTTCGTTCGATTCTTTGTCAAAGAACGAATATTTTCTATGAAAATTTCTCGACATTCAGGCCGGTAAATGTTATTTAATACTGTTTATCATAAACAGAGCATTTGCTTAAATACTTGTATCTATAAAATAACAACGTTAAACATAAAAAATGTCTTTAATAAATAAATTGTCGGACCTTGTCCATTTCTTAATATATATATATATATATATATATATGGATAAAAAGAAAGAACAGTAAGGTGTATAATCCGGTGTTCTTCCTGAGCCACTCCTTTGTTGCGTTAGCCTTATGCTTTGGGTCATTGCCATACTGGACCACCCATCTAAGACCCATGTTCTGTGTTCTGGCTGAGGCAATTTACCTGTACTTGGTCCCATCCATCTTTTCTTCGACCCGGTGTAGTCGTTCTGTACCCTTAGCAGAGAAACAGCCCCAAAACATAATGTTTCCACGACCATGCCTAATGGTGTTCTTGGGGTCCAAGTCGGCTTTTTATTTCCCTCGAAACACGGCGAAAGTAATGGGCTTCATGCCAAAAAGGTCAATTTTATTCTCGTCTGGCCACAGCACATTCTCCTAACCCCTACACTGAATCAACCAGAGGCTCATTTGCAAACTTCTGACGGGCCTGTACATGTACCTTCTTGAGTAGGGGGACGTTGCGGGCACTACATGATTTCAGTCCACGTAGGGTGTTACTAATTTTCATCGTGGTGGCTGTAGTCTCATCTGCCTTCAGATCATCAACAAAGTCTTGCCGCATAATTCTGGATTGTTTCCTCACCTTTCTCATCATCAGTTTCATTCCATGTTGGGAAATCTTGCACAGAGCTCCAGATCGAGGGAGATTGATAGTCAATAAGTATTTCTTCCATTTTTTCTCACCTAGCTGCTTGCCAATCGTTTTTCCAGTCTTGTGCAGGTATACAATTTTGTCCCGGATGTCCTTAGAAAATTCTTTCGTCTTGGAGAGATTAGATTCTGATTCATTGAAGGATTCTGTGAACTACTGTATTTTATACAGGTAATGAATACTTGCTTAGGTGTTATATTTGAAGACTAGGAGTAGTCTATATACATCCTGGTCACATAACCAGTCTGTGGGTCCTGAATCATTGCTGGTTGGTAGGGGTTGAAATATTTATTTTTTCAATAAAAAAAGAAATAAATGTTCAAAATTTAATATAATTTGTTTTTTCGATTTTTTTTTATATTCTGTCTCTCACTTTCAAGACGGACCTAGCAAGAAAATTATAGACCATTCCTATTTTTGTAAGGTGGCAAACTCAGAAAATCAGCAGGGGATGAAATACTTATGTTCCCCACTGTATCTGTTTATCATTTGACCATAGATTGAAGAATACTGCCACATCTACTTTAGTGATTCCTCTACGGATTTTGATAAACTGAAAAGAATAATCCGCTATGATACTGGTCATGACATGGCATCTCGGATTCAATAACTTTCTCACTGTGCCTTTTTATAAATACTTTCATGGTAATTGTTCTGATGAACTTTCCTCGGTGGTACCTACATTTTTATGAATTTAAGCGCAGTACTAGATTGGCGGCTAGGTCACATCACTTTACAGTTGAAATATCGACATATGTTCTATTCTAAGAGTGCATTCCAATGACTTCACATTTGTAGAACACACTTCGATTTTCTTGCTTTCTTTAAAAATGTAAATGCAATGTCAATCGTTATTTTTTCTCTTCTTAATTCCTGTCCTGTTATTTTTGTCTCTCTTTAATATTTTTTAATTATACACTCTCTCTCTCCGTAACCACTTGCGTCTTAGTGGCTTTATTTCCTTGGTTAGGTGAAATTATTAAAAACAGTTTTAATCAGAAAGATTATGCGAAAAATGATCATTGAAAAGATACAGAAAATAACTGCTAACCTCCTACCAAGGCATAGAGCAATTTCTTTTCGATTCGACAGAATCAATGGAGACGTCTTAAACAAAAGATTTTTAAAACAAGGGGAGATGCTAAAACAATAAAAGCAAATCCAATTAAAATTTCGGCGAAGGCATAAAACAATGACAAACGCAATTAGAAACGACACAAAAACATTTTCAACGGAATTGACCAATGTATGAACTCATGGCACGATTTATGAAAAAATGGCGCTTTCATTTTAAAACATTTCTCAACACGATCAATAAATTTTATATTTTCAAACTGCTTCTCATTTTTTCGATAATGTTTGTATTACATCCTGATTGTAATGCACCATTTGTTTGAACCATAAACATTTTGGTTTCTTTTGAAAGATCTGGAATAATTTCATTCAATCATTTTTTTCAGGAAATTATGTTTGAAATTAGTTCAATATTTTAAATATGTTTTCTTTTCTTTTATCAGCATGTTTTTTTTTAAGAGAAGTATCTTAAGAATTCTTATAAAATTAAACACTGTTTAAATATTTGAGATGAGAATGTAACATTATTTACATTATCATTAATTTAATAATCTTTGCTGTTACTATCACAACATTTCGGCCATTGAACGCAGCGACATTCATCAGGTTTAAATCGATCCGCGGAACAGACGAACGCTCGTAGTAAAAATAAGAACTAATGCAACAGAAATTTATAAAAACAAGGATCTTTTCATTCATAAACAGGTTCGGGTTTTTTGTATATTATTTAAATTCTTCGCGACGATGGATTTCTCGCCAATTAAATCATTAACCTTTGTATTTGTTTTTTGTATGAATAATTCATGAATTTGTAAATTAATTGCATCTTTATTGAAATATATATATATATATATATATATATATATATATATATGATAGATTCTGATTTCAGTTCCACATACACACGCAGAAAAAAGGAAAAATACTGGATTTTAAAATTAAATACATATAAACTGGGGTTAAATAAAGACTTGGGTATTTTAAATCTTTATAAATATTTCAATAGTTAAACATTTTTTTAGATATAATTAATTTTTTTCAATTTTTTTAAACGACATCTATAATATTATTACAGTTAGATTTACGTTTAGAATATTCGAACGCAGTGGCGTTCCATATCACGTGACGTCCGCATCTCGCGACGGACGCTACTTGTAAACAAACAGTTATTTCTGAAGAAAGATTGAGGTCAATCTGAAATATCAAATATATATAAATGAATAAATACTTTCATAAAAAAAATTAATTTTTTAATTTGCAACTTTTCTATATATATATATATATATATATATATATATATTTTCATTTATAATACGTTTCATTAAATAATATAGACAAGTGATGTCTATTTATTTTATGTAAAATTTGTTCGTAACATCTGATAAGTTTGATAACATTATCATTAAACGAAGAAAGAAATTCACGATATTGATCCATATTTTTTTAATATAATCTAAGCTTTCGGCTTACTTAAGCCATTATCAAAGATGTAAATCACAAACATATTAAACAATATACGGATACGACAGTGATGATAGTCTGTCATTGTTTACATAGTTGATCACTAAGCAACGATAAACACGCGCATATAAGACGCTAGAAGCGAAAATCGCACCGCATCTCATGACGTCACATATGATCACACGAGAGTGAATTGTAGAATGAAGTAAGGAAAGCCGTTGGTATAAATCAATGGCTTCTGTTACCAATTATATACATTTAAGAATATTTGTAGACATGCCATAATTGATTTTGTTTAGGTTGGGTTTTAACTGTTTGATGTATAATGCTTCAAGTATTTTTAGTTTTTGTCTATTGTTTTCATGTCGAAGTATAGTTGTGTTTTTGACAAGTATTTTACGGAATTGTGTGAGCGGGCAGGCATGTTGTTTTAAATGCCTAAAATGCTTCTAAATGTTTCTAGCGTCTTAATTGTTGATTCAAGCATATAATGGTTCAAAAAATAGATATTTTCAAATGTACACAGAGGTAAA
Organism: Acanthosepion pharaonis; assembly: GCA_903632075.3. Classification (NCBI taxonomy): domain Eukaryota; kingdom Metazoa; phylum Mollusca; class Cephalopoda; order Sepiida; family Sepiidae; genus Acanthosepion; species Acanthosepion pharaonis. Next base: position 3,842,046 of record CAHIKZ030000913.1, on the reverse strand, counting down.
TAATGAATCACGAGAGTCTGTTTCGTTCTAGCATGAAACAGACTCTCAATATATTTTGTTGATCTCATATACACTCTTATATTTATACAAGGTCTATGATTGATATTCACCAAAAATACAGCAGATATTAAAACTAATTTTTATCACATATATATATATTTATATCTGTATGCCCGCACGCACACCTACACACCCACATCTATCTATCTATCTATCTATCTATCTATCTATCTATCTATATATATATATATATATATATATATATATATATATACATACATACATACATGTGTGTGTTACAGAGAGAGAAAACGAGACACTGGGATAGATATATGATACTATAGTTTTAATGTCAGCTATATTTAGGGTAAAAACACTCAGTATCAAGGAATATAAAAGGTAACACTGAGGTCAGCACCAAGGGCAAAAGTCAGTTTCATGCATAAAAGCAGTCTTTAGACATTATTTCTAGGAGAATTACGATTGCAGGCCGTACAAAAGTACATATTCTTCAGCGACAAATGTTGATAAATGTAATATTTGTTGTATCCTTTTATGGAATTGTTGATGGATTGATTGTTTTTTTTTACGGATTATCAACCCTTTGTGGCTTATTTAAAGCTGAAATATATTTGTGGTTGTAAGAATAAATCTGTGTTATTATAAGTGAATACTGAATTAACAATTTAAAAAAAAATAACAATGTTTTTCCCCAATACACATTTTTCCCAATTTTCCCAAGTATTATAATTTAGCCTGTAGCCAAGCTGAGAAGAGACAAATTCATACCATTCCCAATGGCATTTACGCGTAAGTGAATATAATACATATTTGGAAATATTCGTCAGTGCTTCTATCAGTTGGAATTTATAAAAAACTATTATATGTTTTCAAGAAAATACCTTTCTCGAGTTCAGTAACTGTTATTGCTCCTTCTAGTAGTGTAGAATTAAAATCTTCGTTTTGTCATTATTTTCCTTTCAAATTACCTTCATTATCTTTGTTATTTTTTCTCTTGAAAGTCCTCAAGCGATGTTATTTGTTACGGTTTTTTGTTTGTGACTATGTAGCGCCAAATGGTTTCATACAACCACAATGTCTGCCTATGCATTTAACCAGCGATAAACAAGAATCCACATGTCATAAGTAAACCCATCAACATTTCCCTAGCTGAGACAAAATTCCTATTATCTAACAACATCCAACATTTGATATCCATAACTATTCAGCAAACAACGAAGGATATCACCGGATAAAATTCTTTTATGTTAAAACATTAAATGTCACATCACGGCGTTGCACATACTTTTATGTCAGACACCATTTTGTCAGACTCCCCTTGAGCTGCTCCCTCTGAAAAGAGCAATAATTACAGGTTATTGATCATTCACTATTTACTGCTATATCAAGAACCGCCAGTGTTAAAAGAGGATGGGTTATTCTCAGAGATATGATACACCCACTGTACTACATCTCAAATTTCATAAGGTGTGATTCATATAAAATACAAAATTAATTGTAACGTAATTAAGTTCAGTAATGGATCATATGAAAATTACGTGAATAATTCAAGTAGAAAAACTGAAAATAAATAGAATTTGTCTAAATACAAATTAGAGAAATGTGGTTCACTCCGTCCTAAGTGAATGAACGATGTTTTGCAGCTATTTTTAATATCAAATTGAGATTTTTCATGTTAAAAAGCTGACTAAATTCGACACATTCAACATGGATAAAAAAATATTGAAATATATAAAATATTTCTTCCAGATTAACATGAACAATATAAAATCACGGATTTGGACTAAAAAAACTCTAATGATTTCAAACTACGCGAAAACATTTCATCCTTAAGTAATCAGCTTTTTTTTTTTAATTTTAATTTGTAATGTATATAAAAATATGAAGAAAAAACAAATCTTGGTAAGATAGCAAGGATCATAAAGTACTCTTCGGGGCCACAAACTAAGCTCGCCTCACATCAGTTCAGGGAATAGAACACACCGGCCCTGTTTCTATATAACCAGCACCAAAAAGTCTTTAAAGTTAAGGTGATTTTCAGACAAAGATCAGAAGAGGACCTAAAATAAATACACGGGCAAATTCTTTTTTTTTCTATTCTCACAGATACATCTATTTTAGCATACAATTCTTCTAATTAATCATCGTTTTATCCTCTTCATTTAATTTCTTTAACTTCCGTCATACAATGTTTATTGTGTCGTCACATATTTACTAGTTGTCTGTCGGCAATTCCAAACATTAACCGTTTATCATAGGTTTTGATCTCAGAACTTAAAGACTTGATATGAATTTTCTTGTTTCTTTCTATTTGCCGTGTCCTTTCAGGACGTAGGCGATCATGGCTCTCCTTTATCCCTTGTAGCTCTCACCAAGTTCCTTCCTTCTGCCACCTCCCCCAGACCACGTTCTGTCATCCACTTGCTTAAGGCCGCTAGGTATGTCATGCGTTGTTTTCCCTTGTCTCCCTTTCCTTCTATTCGACCCGTGAGTATCAGATTCTCCAGGCCTCCATCCTCATTGTGTGTCCCAGAAACTTCAGCTGCCTCTTCCTGATGTTAAATATAAGTCTCCTTCTTTTTTGCGTCCTCTCTAAGTCTTCATCATTGCTCACACGCAATGTCCTCAGCATCCTTCTGTAGAACCACGTCTCCGTCGACTCGAGCATCTACATTATGTTTGAGGAAATCATCACACATTCGCTGCCGTAAAAAAAGGGCAGATGTCACATAACAGCTCAGTATTTTTTTCCTTCGTTACCAAAGAAACCCACTTGTATCGGAATATTCTGTTTAGTTTTTGGAATATGTCTACGGATCTCAGTGTCGCACTTACCGTCCTTTGTCAGAACGCTTCCTAGGTATTTCATCCTCCAAGTCTGCTTGATTTTAGTGTTCCCGACGTGCAACTCGCATTTTGTGCTCATCTTTTACTGATGACCATGCATTCTTATTATCTAGATTGAAATTAAGGGGAGATAAATGGATTGTTCAAAATCAAGAGAAAAGTTTTCGGCAGTTTTTTTTTTTATAATTATTTGTATCGATCACAGAGAAACGATATTGGTGATCATTTCAAAATGAAATGATCTGTGATTGCTGACGGATTCGAAAATTGTATTTAGCAGGATAGCATTGATCACTTACTCAGACTACATTCAAAGATAATTTATTTTGCATGTTTAATTAAAATTGGCTGAATTCGAGGTTTTGTATTGGGTTAAGAAGCGATGAAAACATGAAAGAATGTAAAAACAAAGCCATGTATTAATAAAAAAAAAACAAGTAAATTTTGAGAAAAGCCGTACAAAGGATAGATAGATAGATAGATAGATAGATAGATAGATAGATGAGAAATAGTGAGATTGAGTAGACGGAACACTTGGGGCCGTCGATAGATGTTTTAGCACGAAGTCACAAGTCATCGTAAACGAGGGTTTGAATGTGCTGTCCTTGTTGATCACGCTAGATAACACACTCTTCCCCAAAAACTGTGACTAAGTTCTTTTCAGCATAGTTGCAGTATAAACCACAGATTGTCTCAGTGAGTGTTAAACAAACACAAACGTGCCTGAGCGAGCGTCTGCAATAAGGATTGACTAGCCGCCCTAGTAGACTGGTATCCTCGAATACGAGTGACTAGCTAATTTATATATATATATATATATATATATATATATATATATATGATAAGGGAATAGTAATGATATTTTCACAATATAGGATTCAATATAAACATAACAAAAGTTAAAGATGTGTATTACCCAGATGTCACATTCAGCTTCAGGAAATCTACATATCAGCCATATTGAAAACCCGCCAACACTAATCAAGCAGATCTCACAATCAATTTACAGCAGCTTATCTAAAAATTCATCTGATAAAACTATTTTCATCGAAGCCAGAAACGATAATGAAACAGCCCTGAAAGATATTGGATATCCGCATATACACCAAAGAGTACAGAAAATGGCACTAGGAAAAGAAACATCATATGGTTTAGCCTACAGTATAAGGAAAATGGAAAAACAAACATGGGAAAATAGTCATCACCCTTATATCGAAACACTTCACGCCAACAAGCAGTCTCATCAAGTTATTGAACATACAGTTTCGCCGTTAGCATGACACAAACACTAAGAAAGCACAATAGAAAAATAGCAAACCAAACACGTGTACAAATCAAAACCACGTGCAGGAAAAAGAACGAATGTCGGTTAAATAGAAACTGGCGTATGAACAAATAAATCAAAACAAAGATTCTAATATATGTATATACCTGGCTGGGTGTGTATATGTGTGCACGTATATAAAATATGAAAAAAAATCTTTAGTTCTGATTGACTGATTTAAAATCCAGCAGCACCCAAAGGCTCTAATATACATATAAATAAAACCAACATGCAAACAGGGGGGCAGATGCTCCCTTTAATCTGGACATTGGAGGTGATAATGCAATTTAATTTAATTTTATATATTTGTTTCCCAGATATCCACAGTGATCCAAAAGAATTTTTCTCACATACAGTTTTGTCTTTCATTCATTCTAACCTGAGGAAGTCAAAAAATGGCAAATTCTTCGTTAATAAAAAAATTCCCCACCATATGTTAGCTCTATCACTGATATTGAGGGCTTTCTAATAAGTATATATATATATATATATATATATATATATATATATATATATATATATATATATATATATAAAAGATAGAACAGTAAGATATATAATCCGGTGTTCTTATAGATATTTTTATTTTTACAAAATAGTGCTCAATGTAAATTTACAGAGCATAATATTATAAATTAATTGATTTAAAATATGTTTTTCCGCTACACAGTTCTAACCAAAAATAGAAGATAAAAGCCCCGAATTTAATTTTGCCATTTAAATTAAAAGCATTAGTTCCATTTCATCCTCAAGCGCGTAGTGTAGCGGAAAAAAAACATATTTTAAATCAATTAATTTATAATATATATATATATATATATATATATATATATATATATATATATATATATATATATATTTTTTTAGTAATATTGATATACATAGAAGTCTGCGGAAGTCATGATCTGTTTTGGATTCAAGACGATCATGATCATGGATATATGGAGGAAAGTGGAAGGCTTGTGAGAAGAAGTACGAGTTTACTACCAAATGAAAGTCCCACAACGTTCGTTCTTCGGCCGTTAGGACCGACGAGTTCGTCGTCGCCGTCAAGGAGACACTCTACAATGATGGAAGTCAGAGCTACGCTAAGATCGCCGCTGATATGGGCTGTCACAACTCGAGCATCTGCAGAATGATCAAGAAGGACATTCGTTACACCTCCTACCGCAAGTCTCACCGCATGCTCATCACGAATGCCTCCAAGGAGTAGAGGAAGATCAAGGCGGCGGCTTTGCGGCTCAAGCACGGATCCGCCGGAATACTGAAGTTCTTCTCAGACGAGCAACAGCCAAAGCGAGAGGTGTATCTGTAAAGACATCGAGGAGGTTCCCATCATGAAGCATAGGAAGTTTCCCTCCTCCGTCATGGTCTTTGGCGTCATCTCCAGCGAGGATGACGTAATGCCTCCGTTCTTCTTTCAAAAGAGGCTGAGAGTCACCTATGAGATCTACCAGGAGGTGCTGAGGAGCGTGGTGGGGCCCTGGATAGACGTTGATTGTCACCGGACATCTTTATGTCTTCCAGCAGGACTCCGTGTCTGTTCAACAATGTTCGTCACCACTAGTCGCCGGACTTGTGGCCGCCCTCTTCACCCGACTGCAACGACGTTGAGTATTTTTGCTCGGGCCTGATCGAGGGCAAGACCAACAAGCACGCACACAACACAGTCGATTCTTTGAAGACTGCCATCGTGGAAGCGTTCGCCGCTATGGACAAGGACATTGTCCCCAAAGTGTCTGACTCATTTCACGCCTTGAGATTGCCATCGCCGCCGGCAGCGGTTAGATTGAAAAATAACGTAGTATGTGACTCTAACCGTTGTTAAATAAACTGTCGGGTCTCTGCATATACACCTTTTGTTTTTATTGCCTATTTCGTTTTCTTTTTATCAAGTGTCGGATTTTGCTGCAACACCCTGTAGCAAACCATTGTAAAATCAGTAGATAACGTTGAAAAAATATACATAGGAGAAACTAAAGAAAATGAAAACAGAGAGACTAGACACACAAAATATCCATTATAAATAGTAAATAGGCGAACAGCACAATGCTTTCTAAACTTTTCCAGGGAATTAAAAACTAACACAAACGAGAGCAAAGATATGGAAAATAAGAACGGCTTCAGCATCAATAAATCCCAAAAATATAAGCTCTTTCTGAAGGAGAAAATAGTAATAACCTCTTTCTCAGACCAACACAAATTACTAAATAAACGCTCGTAATTTATCTCAAAATGCAGAAAAGAAAACAAATTTTAAGATGTTATTTAAAAATTGAAAACTAAAAACAAATATCAACATGATAAATGTACATATATGCACAATATACAACGCATATAATGTAATACACTTTACGCAAAGCGAATACTTTAAATTAAACAAACAATATAAACAAATCCTGAAAATATAAAATGTATAAAATAAACAAAAATCTAAATAAATAAACAAATTGTGTGAATATTAAACAAATTAAACAATGTCAATATTAAACAAATTCACAAACTACCAATGCACACATAAACACAAGTAAAATTATTAATAATAATAATATTAATAAAAATAACAATAACACTAATCATAGGCCAATAACGTATTTGTCCATCATGGGTGAATTGATCACGCCTGATCTGACAAACCGTACTTACTTTATTTTTGTTTTTGAACCAAACAACATTCTACGGGAACAAAAGGGACGCAGGAGAGGTTCATATTGCTTGTAAAGATCAACTAATGATAAACAAAATGATCCTGGAAAAATTGCAGTAAACGATGGAGAAAATCTTAGCGCAGTATGGAATGTTTACCGTAAAGCGTTAGATAGTGTGCCACACTCTTCGATCCATTAGACTTTGAAAATGTACAAAGTCTCCCCCGTGATAGTAAATTTCTTTAAACACAGCATGGGAATGTGGAAAACCACATTATACCTAAATCACACCAAAGGCACTGCGACATCCAAGTTCCTGACTATCTGAGGAGGAATAATTGAAGGGGAATCCCAGTAACTGCTTCTGTTTTGTCTATCAATTATCCCCCAGTCGCATGAACTAAACCACAATTATATCTGCACAATAGCTTCAAATGGAATCATTTGAAGTATAACCGTTACCGCCTATGCAGTAAACGTTCGGACAACTCAATCGACTTTGCTACCTATAATGCACAATTGACCAGAATATGTAAATAGTCTAGCTAAAACACAACACATGAAACCGACTGTTGCCATCCGGTGTTTATTTTGGTGTCCACTTTTAAATTTACATAGCTATATCTGATATTGCGGAGTTATACCCATAAATACAGCTTATCATAAAACTATAATTTTATCATATATATATATATATATATATATATATATATATATATATATATATATATATCACCTTACATCAACTTCAAACTACCCTCAAAAGTGTGTAAAAACTATATGTAAATTTAAAGCATTTTTTTCACCCTTTGAAGTGCGCTCTAATAAACCAGCTAAAATCATTCAACTGGGGAAGTAAATTGTAACCAATGAACCCTTAACGTTCTGTTTTCTATTTAAATTATATGTATATATATATATATATATATATATATATATATATATATATATATATATATAATGAAATGGACGTAGTTCGAAATTATATTTAATAGGTTATTTTTATATACAATTTACTTAAATAACTGTATCTCCCCAAAATCCTATAAACAGAATAATATATATATATATATATATATATATATATATATATATATATATATATATATATATATATATATCACTTTTTATACAAGTTTTGACAAGGTACTGCGGGTTATTATTTTCCTTGAGTATTTGGGCAGTAATCCTTCTTTTATACAAGTCTCATTAACGAAACTTGTGTAAAACTGCCATTGGTGTCCAAATAGACAATTATTAATTTGCATGACCCGGCAGCCAACAAGTGGCATGCAAATCTTGAATCGCTATAGAAGACTATGTATGTAACTCGAAAATAAAAAGTTGAATTAGAGAGTAAGAGTGAACAAAAGATGAAAAAAAAACGATAAGAGATAGAAGTTGTATAACATACTGACATTGACAGCGTTTCACACTGTTCTATGATACTTGCCTGCTTTGAAACTCATCTCAAACAACGGCTGTTGAATACAGTGAATAATGCTATAGAATATTACTAGGATTAAAACTGAGTCAGCAAAACAGTGTGATTATAAAGTAATTTTGTAAATTGATAATAGAGTATCTTTTAGAAAAAGGGATTAAATTGTAAGAAGGGGAAAGAGATTTAGAGATATTGATGGAGAACAACAAGGAAGAGTAATATTTTAGAATTAAATTTTAAAATTCAAACATCTCAATCAAACCAGGTGTGTAAACCTGTTCTTAATGATAGAGGGTAACCTTGTACCTTGCGTTTTTCCGTCTGATCAATGTAAAATTAAAAGGAAAACAACCAGGTATGTAAACCTGTTCTTAATGATAAAGGGAACCTTGTACCTTGCGTTGTTCCATCTGATCAATGTAAAATTAAAAGAAGCAATAAGTTAAATAAACATCTGGATATTTTACGCGAACTGAATAATTGTCAAGCATGAAGTTACCATTTATTCTCATCGTGGCGTTTGGAATGATTCCCAAAGAGCTTAAAATAAAATTTGTCAAGTACGAAAGAGATTCATCAAAACATCGAATAGACATCTATACAGAAACCGCCGAATAATATCGTGAGGACTAAGGAAACACACTCTCACTTCATCTCCAGTTGAAAATTGACATTTAATTACATTATGAAAACTCATCTAGTAAATAAGAGATATCAGACATCCACATTTCAACATGAGATTATGATAGCACCTTGCTTGGCTTAGATAATGTTGTGGCGTCCTACCTCTAGAGAGTCTATGTTGGCCTCTTCCGCCTACTATATAATTAGTAGGAGAGAATGCCTTCGAGAAACAGTCGAATAGATTAAACGCTGGGTCAAACGACCCACACTCATCAGTCGTCTTCTGTTGTACTTACAGTTAATATATGATATATCTGAAACACTTGTTCTGTTATTTTTTAACCATTTACTTGGTCACAACAAGTAATAGAATGACATTTAATTAAGTTATGAAAACTCATCTATTAAATAAGAGATATCAGACATCCACATTTCAACCTGAGATAATGATAGCACCTTGCTTTGCTTAGATGTTGGCGTCTTCACTCTAAAGAGTCTATGTTGGACTCTTCCGCCAACTATAAGATTAGTAAGAGAGAAGGCCTTTGAGGAACAATAATATAATGTTGAGACTTCATGTGAGTTAGGACAATGGTGTATCAAGCTTATCCTCAACGAAAGCAATGAAAATCAAGAGAATGCAGGGCATTATAATTTTATTGCCGGAAGGGAGTCAATTTTTCCATCGAATCACCTTAGGAAATCCAGGACAGATTTTTAATTCAGCTTTCTTCTAGACCGGGTTCTTCCATACCCACCAGTAAATCCTGCCATAACTTGTAGAGATAAGAGGTTATTGCTGTTTTCGTATGAAGTTATTATGACAAGCAATCAGAAATTGAACACTGATATCTATAACACTGCACAGACAGCGATAATAACATAAAAAATATCATGCTTCTCGAAGCCAATGAACTGATGATGAGTTGGGCGATGCTGATGATATAAGTATTCTTAGCTGCGATAAGAATGATACTGAAATAAAATCAGCATTCTCTACCAAGGGTTCTAAGAAAGAGAAATCAAGATAAACCTTTCCAAAATTGAAACTAATATCTGTAGGTTAAATGTGTCTATTACTTGGACGTCGCTCGTACAATTCAAGATACCGCTGATTCAATCCACTGTTCTTACTTTCCGTACATTTCAAATCGTAAACCCATATTTTCTCCCCTTCTCACTGCTTCAGACCCCTTTTATTAGGCCAAAACCACAGTCGACCAACGTTATTCGCTTTTATTCTCAATTACCTAAGTAAATAACCTCCTCCAGTCCGACCAATCAGCACACGACTTACTGTTGTTCGAAGCAAGCCAATCTGTACAAAAACCCTCGTTATCGCACATACTGCTGGATTTGCTAGACGGGAAAGTAATGCCATTTTCAAGGAGCAAAATTGCCGATGCCACATGCCAAACGTTGAGGTAAGGAACTTATTTTCCTTAAACGAGATGCAAGCTACACCGGCTCGCTTCTTTCTATGGGACTGTTCATCACAAATGAAAAATTTATTGCACGTAACTTGAATCCATAAAAAAAATGTGGAATTCTTTTTTGTGCTGTGTCTCTTCAGGATGTAAGTGATCATGGCTTTCTATTTCCCTTGTAGCTTTCAGTAAGTTTTGTCCCTTTGCTGTTTCTCTCAGGCCGTGTTCTCTCATTCATTTTCTTAAGCCCGGTAGGTATGTCACACCTGTCTTTCCCTTGTCTCTCGTTTCTCCCTGTGAGTATCAGATTCGCCAAGTGCTCCTTTCTCTTTATGTGTTTCATTAATTTCAGCTGCCTCTTCCTGATGTTAAGTATAAGCTTCCTCTATGTTTGCATCCTCTCCAAAACCTCATCGTTGCTCACACGCTCGGTTAGCATCATCCTGTTGAACCATACCACTCTGGCTTCAAATCACTTCTTCATCTTTGAAGAGACCGTCCAACATTAAATACTAAACACTTCAAACATCTCGTCTTGTGGCTCAGTTATAAAACATTTGAAAAAAAAACATAGAAGAAAAAGAAACAAAACAAAAAAAAACGAAATTGAACTAAGAATAGGCTGCACCATAGGCAATTTTGTCCGACACGAAAATTCTACAAAACCAAATCATCAACCTGAAAATTCGAATCATGTCCTTCATCAGATCGAGGCGTTCATACGGATGCCATGCTTGGCGTCAAACCACTGCAGAATTATCTAAACTGACAACTGAATACAACAACTTTCTATGATCATTAGTTAAAAATTGCTTTCATCGAGCGAAGCTGAGCGACTTGAAAAATACCATGCGTCCTTGACGATTGTGGACTGCTGTTACAGAAACACTAACATAACAAATAATAGAAGCCACATCATGCGATGTCTACCAACAACTGAAATGAACAGCACATATAACCTGAAGCAAAAATAATGGCATAATCAAGATGTTGACATTCCACACGACTTCAAACAAAAAGTTAGGAAGGAAACTCCCATCAGTACTGGAAAGAGTGATAACAGTTACTGGTCTTGAGAAGAGAAAATAATGACATAATGAATATGTTGACATTCCACACTACTTCAAACAAAAGGTTAGGAAGGAAACCCCACTCTGTTCTGGAAAGAGGGATAAGAGTTATTGGTCCTGAGAAGAGAAAATAATGACATAATCAAAATATTGACATTCCACAATACTTCAAACAAAAGTTTAGGAAGGAAACCCCAATCAGTACTGGAAAGAGCGATAACAGTTACTGGACTCGGGAACATATTTTTCTGAAAAATTGTTTGAAGAGAAAGATTTTTTAAAATTTCACCCAAAAGTAGCACTGGATGCTCGGTCAATATATGCCAAATATTTCCTTAATGTAAAATGTCTAATATTGCCATTACCGTTTCCATGAAGAGATCAAAGGAAATCTAAAAAAACTAATATAAAAAAGGATCCAAAATAAAACGTAATTCCAGGTTCTTTCAGAAAAACGACGACAGAGGAAGATTGGAGGTCAACGTTCGATTTTCACAAATGGCTGCATCTATATTTAATCATAGTTTTCAATTTTCGACTAGAAATTGATTCAATAGCCTATGGCTATTAGAGACGCCCTGAACGGCCATTTACCGACTGCGGTATTTGGAATCCATAGATGTCTACGCTGTTTGGTCACTACTTTAATGCACAAGAATTCTCTGGGTAACCACTCCGCACTTATCTAATTGATTTATTCGGCTGAGAGAATTCGGTGGATATGAGGCGGTCTGACGAGTTCTACATTCATAAGCAATCAAATTACACTTAAATAAATGGTCGGCTGTATGTCTCAAAGAAAAACGCCAGTCATATATCTTGGAGAAATCCATGTTACCGGTTTCATGCCGAAAGAAATGAAGCCAGTAGAATGCTGTTTGTTTCGATCAATTGGTTGTCGAATATAATCCGAGAAGATAATATAATCGAGAAAAGAATATAAAATTATCACCTATTTCTGTAGACCGGTATTTATTGAGTGAAGACATATATTTATTGAATGAAGAAATTGTGTCTAGTTTTGTAATCACCAATATGCGACTTTGTTTTCTTTTATGGGTCGTGTTCGTGCAGAACAATTAACGACCAAGTATCTCTCTAACATCTTCTCATTCGCAGGTCTAATAATCCTAGTCTTTTTACTACTATCCATGTTCCTATTATGCCATCAATTTATACAAGCTCAACGGGTTGGTTACTCGCTGTTCCCCTCAGACATTTAATCTTCGGTATATCCTATGGGTGTCAAATTCTTCGAATATACTTTCCTCTTTGTGTCTCCTCGAAATATCAAATGTCTCTTCCTAATTTCACTTTTTCTTTAAGAACTTAACACTCCTTCTTTGCTTGCACAATGCGCATCTATGGAGTTCTCGGTATCCTATTATAAGACTACCTCTATCTTTTTTCCCCGTTCCTTCAGATGGTGAAACTGATTTTGCAGAACAGTTTAGTAGTATTTTCCTTACGTCCAATGAAATTTGACTATTTCTTATTACCTTGCTTAACCTTTTTTGAAAGGCATCTTTTGCTATTCCAATCCGCTTTCAGATTCCTGGGCCACATTTTCGGACGTCTATTAAAAGAATTCCCAGTTGGTTAAATTTCAGTCCCTAAGTGATTCCAATGCCTCGTAGCTCGCTTCTCAGATTACTCCTCATGGTAACGGCCAGACATTCTATTAAATAATAATCTAGCAGACTATTATTTTTAGAGAATTGGATTTCTCCTCTGAGTTCGTCATTTTGACCTTTGAGGTCAGATACAGGAAAACATAGAAAGTCGTTTGTGATTGGCTAAAACTAGCGTGGGAATGAAAAATAGTGAAAACGATTTCCCTGAGTTGAGACTTACACGCCATACAGTCTAGACAGGGTTTTTTCGTGTCTGGGATCTTACTTCTCAGTGGGGATGATAGAGCGACCCCACTGGCTAAATAGATATGTATACGTTGACGTGTTTAATAAAATAGATATGTTTAAAATCACTTTTGTTGATGTCTATTCATCTCGGGACACCAAAAACATTTCGCTACCAACAACATTTCGACATCCGGCCGAGAGAAAAGATATCATTATTGTGGAGTCGACCACATCAAACAAGACCTCTCCAGAACAAGAAGTATGCAACAATTCTGTCTTCTTAAAATTGACCGATACTCATTTTTCACTTGCTAAACATAGACGAGATTAGGATAAAGCAAACAGTCAAAATGAAGGATAGAAAGATTTTGTTGAGCCACTGATTCAATAGATGAGGAATTGACAACCTTAAAATATCGAATTAGATAACTCACAAGCTTGACTAAATAATATTTTTTGGCACAAATTTGAAAGGTTGGAAATCTCTGTTTCGCCAACTCTAAAAAACTACAGGGTGGACCGAAAGTCTTATCACTCCCTACTAAGTAAAGTAATGAGAACAATAGACGTACAAGTAATACAGTAATACAAACACATGTACTGGATTCAGTTTATTCAGTTTTATTGACGCTGTCACACATCGAAAAGATATGTATGAACACAATCATTTTCGTGGCACATATCAGAAATAGAAAGTTATATAGTATTGGGGGATAAGTCTTTTGGACTATCCTGTAGAATGAATGCTGATCTTGAAAATCGATCATTGTGTTAGTTTTTGAATCCGTATTCTGAAATAATATAATTAATATTGCTGATTTACACTAATGTTAAGTCGTGGGAAAAATGGTGAGAAATTTGATGTTGTACAATGGTGTGATCTTGTAAGTGGAGAGAGCGTAAACGTTATGAAAATTGTCAGTCGATATAAAATTGGCTCGAATAATAACCTCTTGTGTCAGTAGGAAAACGAAACTAACCCAAGAATTAAATCAACCGAAGCCTTTCATATTTAGATTTAATATTTTATGTTTTCATTGGCTGGGATATTTTGGAGATTTTTTTCTGAGGTATATTGATATTAAAAAAGTGTGAGTGATATGGGGAGTAGAAAGATTTCCGGCTCTACTAACTTCACCAAATCATTATTCTGATGTTTCCTTATTGAAATAGTGATTTTGGAGAGTGAAACGCATTGCAAACCGTTCGGCAAAATCTATTAAAATAACAAATGATGAGTCTAAAATCGAAAAAAAAAAATAACAGGCTACTGAAATAAAGAAATAAAAAACGAACCAGCGAAAAAAAGAAAATCTTTTTCCCCGGGTTTAATCTGCCAAATGAAGCGATTTCTTGAAAATTGAAGTTCAGACCTCATATATATGCATATCATCCTTGAAACATATTGTCTTCAAACATGTCCACTTTATATATTTCCTAATACCACAGCACAGAAACTGTATTGTTTTACCTCCCTTTATTTGTCCCTTTTGTAGATTAGGTACATTTTAGATTGATCACCGTTTTTTTTACCACTTCCGGATAGTCCTTAATTGTCAAAAGAAAACTCATAATAAAGCATGAGACTAAGAATGTAGTTCCATGGTCCATAGTATATCATCATAATCTCATCCCCAATGTTACCATCACCGGTTAGTAACTTTTAATACTTTTTCTCTTTATGGTTGTCTATTTTATTAATATGTTATTATTTGAAGATTTTTAACAGCCATAGTTTATACTTTTATTTAACGTTCGTATCACTTTGTTTAGAATTCTTTTAACACGTGTCCACACATACTGTTCCCAAATGAAAACTTCTTGTAACTTCTTTCTATAACCTCACAGTAACATTAAAACATGTTCCTGTAGCAAAGTTTATACATAGCCATGTAAACAAGACATTCGCTAAATTCCTTTACCCATTTAGACAAATGCTCTTATTTATATATGTTTAGATTCTGGTTGCTTTTGTCATATTTCTAGTTTACTTATATGAATTTAACCCTTTTTTCTAGTATATCTGAACTTCAATTTTCAAGAAATCGCTTCGTTTGGCAAATTAAACCCGGGGAAAAAGATGCCCTTTTTTCGCTGGTTCGTTTTAATAAACCTGTCGATGAACGGAATTTCGTCTTCAGACTCTTAATTGCCTCAAGTCGTTTATCAGACTGTCTTTGAGATTACGTACGCGTACGACACGGATGTGCACTCTCTGGGGTAGAACATTATATCTTCGTGTTAGACGTTGAAAATATTCACTTGATTTTCATAATGAATTCCAAACAGCAACTTTAATTGAAGCATGCAATAACTCTGAGCCGGAAAACTCAAAAAGACTCACATTATATTAATTTTTAATCCATTCATCCAAGAAAAGCAATGATGCCACTAAGACGCAATGGTTTACTAAGAGTGAAAGAAAATGAAAAGAAAACGGAAACACAATCAGGAAAAATGGATAAACCTCCCCCTCCTGTTCAAAAAGCTGAGAAAGAGTGTAAACCGGACGATATGCGAACCTATAGTTTCTGATGCATTTTTATAAGACCAGATGTGCTTATAATTAAGAATGACTGAATTTAGGTGACTTCTCATTATTTTATCTGTTTCTGTATATATAAGCTACGAGGAATGGTTTATGCAATAAGCTGTTTTAAAAGGACATATTTCACGTAATGTATCTTAACGTTACTCTTGAACATTGACAGTTTTTGCATCCATTAAGGCAGACATATCCTTGGAACTTCCAATACTGCCAGAACAATTCAGAGAAGAAAAAAAAATAGAAAAAGTCTGGGTGTTATGAAGAAGTAATACTAAAATCTAAAACATAACCAGGTAATGTAACTATTAGTGCATAAGTATATATATATATATATATATATATATATTTTCACAGACAATAAATACGATATTAATTGCTATTGTCTGAGATTTTGGATAATACAAAAGTTATAGATGATTTAGTGATTTGCTGCAAAACCCATGGCGGTCAAAATGATCAGAACGGTTGAAAAAATAACAAAATAATCAAAAATGACCGAGAATACTGGAATTATTTAATATTTAGTGTGAAGCCCTTTAGCTTCAATCACACTTTGACATCTTCGACTGCATGAGGAAATTAAATTTTTAATTTCTTCCATAATTGCTCAGTTGTTTTAGGATTTCTGGCTTTCGATACGTTCTCCTAGAATATTCCACACATTTTCAATAGGATTGAGATCTGGGCTTTGGGCAGGCCAATCCATAACAATAACCTTTTCAGCCTTGAGGAATTTCATGACCACCTTAGCCTTGTGACATGGGGCATTGTCCTGCATGAATATGGATGGTCGCTTAGTTGAATTTCTCCGCAAAGGCAAGATATGATCTTTTACAAGTTGTTTATAAACTCCTGCATTTACCTTTCCATGTAATCGCACCAAAGGGCCCACATCATCTCCAGATATCATCCCTCAAACCATGACACTTCTTCCACCGAATTTAACACTAGTCTTAAGGCATTTAGGCGACAATTTTTCAACTACTTTTCGACGAACGTACCTTTTCCCATCTGAACAAAATAACATAAACTTCGATTCATCACCGAAATGAACCGTTCGCCATTTTTCTTGAGACCAAAACACATGTTCGGTTGCAAAGACAAGACGACACTTTTTATTCTTGGAGCTGATCAGTGGCTTCACTGCAGGTGCTCTTGCTTGTAGGTCATGTTCAACTAAACGACGAGACACAGTTTTTCGAGATAAAGTTTTCTTCAGTACAATGCTCATTTCCTGAGAAACAGCAGCAGCAGTTTTAAATCTTTCCTTTTTAACCAACTTTACCATAACACGAGCTTCTCTCTTGGTCGTTTTCCTTGGCCTACCTGTAGACTTTTTTGCTTCACGTGAACCACAATCATCGTAGACCTTAAGAATACCGTGAACAACACTTTTTTTTTGGTAACAGAGTAAGTGGCATTATATTAATAAAGTACACTGCAGATATTCTTACCTATGTTTAGTAAACGAACCGCCACGCAACAAATTAAAAAAATAGAGCTCGCCAGTTAAATATACTAAAACACGGAGTAAAAGCAACCATTCTGATCATTTTGGCCGCCATGGGTTTTGCAGTAAATCACTAAATCATCCATAACTTTTGTATTATCCTCTCAAATTACACCAAAATATCAGACAATAACAATTAATATCGTATTTATTGTCTGTTAAATTCATAGCATATAAACAACTTTGATAAAATATATACCTGAGGAAAACAATGCCGCTTTAAACATTTGGGCCGCAACTGTATATATATATATATATATATATATATATATATATATATATATATATTCATGAATTATTCATACAAAAAACAAATATCAAGGTTAATGATTTAATTCGCGAGAAATCCATCGTCGCGAACAATTCAAATAATATGCAATAACCCCGACCTGTTTATGAATGAACAGATCCTTGTTTCTATAAATTTCTGTTGCATGAGTTATTATTATTTTACAAGCTTTCGTCTGTTCTTACAGACATTCTCAGGTATGGAATAGATTTTGTTCTTGTTTTCTCTCTCAGTAATAAGAGGACAACGAATATATATATATATATATATATATATATATAGATAGATATATATTGTGAAAAGGGCGAAGTCCGACAATTATTTTAAGACATTTATATGTTTATACATTCTTTGTATAGATACAAATATTTAAGTAAATGTTCCGTTTATAATGTTGTAAATGTTGATAATACTGTTTATTATAAACAGAGCATTTGCTTAAATATTTTTATCTATAAAAAGAATGTATAACCATAAAAATGTCTTAAAATAATTGTCGGACTTTGTCCATTTCCTAATGTGTGACGTCATGTGTTTCCATTTGGAAACTCTATAAGCAGATATGAATGTACGTGAGAGAATCATGGAAGATTGTAGTTTAAAGACAGTAATATCGACCTTGCTAACCGAACGCTCCTCTGTGGCCAAATCGGTTAAAGGCACGTCAGGCTATATGACGGTTCCGTATCGTATGCAGGTTCGATTTCTTTCGGAAGACGCTTATGTTCTATGAAAATTTCTGGGCCATAAATATCGTTAATAGTGTTTATTATAAACAGAACATTTACTTAAAAACTTGTATCTATAAAAAGAACGTATAGATATAAAAATGTCTTTATATATATATATATATATATATATATATATATATATATATATGTATGTATGTATGTATTAGACAGATTGACTGCCAGATATATGCTTATGTGTTGTGCCATAACAGCCAATACAAAAGTTAACACTGAAATCCAAAAGCATATAGGTATATCTTACGATGCCTTCAAGAAATAAAAAAAAGTATTAAGAGATACGAAAATATTGTTACAAACACAGAAATATTTGTAGATCTGCTATATTTCATATTTATGCATACAGTTTCATTCAAATGTTCTCATATATGGCAATAAGTTTTGATAATCTTTTAACGGACGAAGAAAAAAACTTTTAATGAAAGTTTCTCCCTGTGCCGCGCCAGGAAATTTTTCTCTCCGGAATCGGTCCTCCAGATCTACAAATCAACAATTCGCCCTTGCATGGAGTATTGCTGCCATATAGGCTCCAGAGGCGGATATGCAATATAGTTGGCCCTGTTCTGGCATCTCGTCTACACTCACTTTCTCACAGACGTGCCGCCGCCTCTCTCTGTGTGTTTTACAAATAATGGCAATTGCCCCGAGGAGCTGCATTAGCTGGTTCCCAGACTTCATGAGTTCAAGCGCCCTACGAGGCTGGCATCCCGCTCTCACTCCTTCACTGTTGAAACTCTTAAATGTAGCCGTCTCTTCTACTCCAATAGGTTCATGTCTCGCACCTCTCGCCTGTGGAACTCCCTTCCTTATTTCAGTTTCCCTGAGATCTATAATCTCCAGCTAATCAAATATAATGTCAATCGACATCTCCAGTTGCCTTGATCTATCCACTACCCTTCTCCTCATCCTTTCTTCTATCACTCCTATCTGATCTTGATCCAAATTTTCTGTAACCCCTTGTGTCCTAGTGGCTTCCCGCCTTGCTTGGGGTGAAACGCTTTGAAAAGAAAAAAAGAAAAAAATGGTCTTCTGCTAAAAATACAGGAGAGAATCTGGTCAACGAGGAAGTTTTAAAGAAAAAGATGAAAGAGAATGAATCGGAAAGCGAAAGGTGAAGATTTGGGGACATATCATGACGAAAGAGTGTCTAAGAAATTTAGAAGAGAACATAATAAATGCAAGAAAACCAGGTTCAAACTGCTAGCAATGTATTATTTTATCAAATGTATCCCAAGCAAGGCAGTAAAGTGTTATGGTGACCCATCTACATTAGATTGAACTCTTCCTCGTTCATAAATACTAACCTGCGAGTCTTCCTAAGGGTGTCAGTCGGAACGGAATATATCCTGACATTTCCGACGGACACTTCTATCTGCTGACTTATAACACTCTTATTTTGTATATATGTTTCCTTATTTCAATGCAGTTGTTCAATCTACCTTCTTCCTTCCGTGTCTTTATTTCTGGCCCCTAACAAGACACATCATAAAGCCACTAAGACACAAGGGAGTTACTGTGGATGAAGGATTTAGAAAACAAAAACATTATTTAGTGAGAAAAATAGAAGAGTAAAAAGGAAGACAATAGATAACGATTGACATTGTATTTAAATTTATGAAGATCAAAGTTTTCCAGAAAGCATGAAGCGTAATAGAGTTCCACGAGCGAAAAGTGCGAGAAAAGAAAGTGCTTGCACAGAACTTACACATACATCCAGTCAATTCAACTGTAATCTGATGAGACCTTTTGCAAATTTAGTACTGCGATTAATTTCATAACGTCTAGGTACCAAAGCGGAGAGTTCCTCAGAACTATTAACATGAAAGTATTTGTAGAAAAAAAACAAGGAAGCAATTTTAGGTTGTGGGGATGTGACTGAAGCCGTGACGCCAGGTCATGACTAATAATATTAACTATTCTTTTTTGGATATTATCAAGAATCTTCTGTGGAACTGGACTATATGTGACATTAATATTCTAAGCATGGGTGAATTGTAGATATATAGATATACAAAAAGTATTGTCTCGCACAGCACAGTAAACCGACTTTCTTAGAAGCTGACCTAACAAAGGGTTCAATGTATTCTTTCCACTTTATATCAGCCGGGAATATTAACCCGAGAAATTGCAACTAGTCACTCTCCTGGGGGTTAGCATAAGCCATAATTAATGGAAGACAGTAATGAGTCTCTCAGATGATAAATGGAGATAAAATTTTTTTAATTCTGTATGAATGAATAACAGGACAGGGTCAAAAAGGAATGATAAAGATTCTTATTTAGACAACAAAATACAGGATGTTCTATCTGCCTCAATCAATCATATTCTGCAGACAAGATTTCCAACTTTGGTGTCGACTAAAAAACAAACTTTATGGAACGTACCTTGTGTTTTGAAAGAACAAATTTACACAGTATTTAGAACCAACATATGGACATATAAATGCAAGAATCGATTGGCGAATATATGTTGATACAAGGACAAAAAAAATTATATGTAAAATAAACATTGTTGCATCAGCTTAAACAGAGATGAACTTCATTGTTACGTTGTCGCGTATTATAAAAATAATAGATGACAGTAAAAATAACATTATTTTTGAGGAAGTACAAGATTAATTTTAGGATCATGGCGATGTCGAAGACATCTTCGAAAACTGAAAACATAAATGAAACTCTCATGATGTCTGTCTTAGACATAGACAGCAGCGAAAGAAGCGTATATGTGCTTCATGTAGATGCGAATATTTTTAAACAAATTTAGTTTATTCTCAATGATTCAAACTCTTTAGTTAATTTAGAAGTTAGATATAAAATATTTCTGTTCATATATCTCAATATAACCATGTAGACGGTCGCGAAAAAGAATTAATATTTCGTTCTTGTAAATAATACGAACGCATAAGTTGTGGACATAGAACCGAGAAAATGTGCTTATATAATAATTAGATTATGAATGGTTTAAATTTTTTTAGTGTTACATTATGTCATCGAATATATCACCTCTTATTAAGCGTTGAAAATTACTGTTTAGCTATACAAGTAATTAGTTTCCTATTGTTATTATTATTATTATTATTATTATTATTATTATTTTCTTTGATTTCTGGCGTTTACACATTTCTTTCCGGGTCCCGCCCAGGGACCTAAGGTTAGAAATGGCATCATGACACTTTCTACTGACAAAAATAAAATAAATAAAAAAAAAATTTACATAGATAAAGCCCTTCGTAAAGTGTGGGCTGTACTTGTCAGAACAATTTTTGTATCTCCGTGAGGCATGGACTTCCAGGAATCCCTTCAATTAGTCTACTGCAATCTTTTCTAACCAGTCCTAGGGCTCCAACTACAACAGGGATTGTTGATGTTCCCATATGCCACATTTTCGAGATTTCTATTTCAAGGTCCTTGTACTTTGACAACTTTTTGAATATCTTCAAAGATATATTGCAGTCAGCAGGGACTGCCATATCAATAAGGAGGCACCGTTTTTGTTTGTGGTCTTTAATAACAATATCTGGCCGGTTGGCCTTGATTGTTCTATCAGTGTGTATTGTGTAATCCCATAGAACTGTAACAGGTCCTATCTCCGTAACCGGGTCTGGGTGGTGTTCATACCAGTTTCTTTCAGTTTCCTTCCCGTAGAAGTTGCAGATTTTCCAGTGCAGATATTGGCCCACTCTATCATGTCGGGTTTTATATTCAGTGGGTTCGAAAACCGTGCAACCTGATACAAGATGATCAATCTTTTCTGGATATTTATCACATAATCTGCATTTTGGGCTGACACAATATTTTAGTATATGTGCTTGATAATTTCTAGTTAACAAGCATTGGTCCTGTGCAGCAAGGATAAAACATTCAGTTTCCGCTTTCAACCCTGCACTACGTAGCCACTGATGGGTACGGGTTTTGTCTACGTCAGCTTGTTTGGTACGGGCAGAGTATTGGCCATGAAGCGGTTTATCTTGCCATAGCTTCTGTATCTGGTCGGTTGCATTCGTTTTTGCTGTCTTTTTAAGGTATTTTGCAGTTTCAGCCGGTGTATTGTGCTGTAGTTGCATCTTTACGCCTATATTATTATTATTATTATTATTATTATTATTATTATTATTATTATTAACAATATAATAATAATAATAATACTGATAATAAAACTAAAACATATATTTATATAAAAAATTAATAATTTACATTAATAAAAGTGAAATAAAATCTGAAATAAATAAAATAACTGCTACATTTATCTGACAATAATTACTTGTTAATAACTTTTAGTGAGCTTTTCTTAATATGTGACAAATATAGAAAAAATTTGATGTAAGTCGAACTTATAAATAATATAAAATATTTAAATGAATATAAATGAAATCTATCAATAAGTAATTTGAAAAGTCAATAAATAGTCGATAATTTTGAATATTACATTTGATATGATAATTTTATATTTGTAATAATGACGATGTTATAAAAAGAAGGTAGGCCGCTATGTACACTAAAGCTATATATAGTGATTAACGCGACATGACCAAGTGATTTGAAGCTTTGCTTTTTGACCATGAGAACTGGATTCAAATCTCACCATAGGCAGGTAATTATTGATATTATCAGTCTGAGGAGGCAATCTCAGTGCTCTTTTGAAAAGTACCTGACAGTCATAAAAGGTATCAAAAACAGTGGATTGACGTGCTAACACAAAGTTTCAAATCATCGGGAACGAGGGTTTTAACGTACTGGCTTTGATCAAACTGCTGATAATGACTGATTATTTGCACTATACAAGAAATTGTAACTATGGTCTGTATTTGTGCAGTAAAAACCAGTCGGCGTCTCTGGGTGTTGAACAACGCGAATGTCCCTGATCAGGTGTTTGTAACAGAGATTGGCTAGCAGAAATAGCAGAGAGATGTGCCCAGAAAACGAAAGTACCCGGCCATTATATATATATTGATGTAAAACGTTAATTTCTTCTAGATGTAGCTCTTGCTTTGTTTCGAATTTGATCAGAATTTGAATGCTAGAATTAGCTTTCGTCACTAGGAGCATAAATATGAGAGATGTTAATATTTTCCATAGATTTCTCGAACACTTGGTTCTAGTAGGTATGTTTCAACGCGATATACTTGAATTACTCTATTAAGAAATCACTTGAACTTTTCTTTATGTATTGGATATTTTCTAATATATACTATGTACTATATTTCATTTTATTTTAATAATTCTATTTTGTAACTGATATTCATTTTATGATCAAATATTCATTATTAATTATATGAACTGTTAAAAAACAATTCAAATTCACTACAGCAAAAATAAAATATTAAAAATTCTACTGCATTTTGTATATTGCACGCGCACACACCCTTCAGATAATCATATCAGTCATTTTATTATCTATCTATCTATCTCTCTATATATATATATATATATATATATATATATATATATATATATATATATATATATACCTTTTATGCCTACCTGAAAAACTGTATATGGTATATATATATATATATATATATATATATATTATAACAAGAAAGAACCGTAAGGTATATAATGCGGTGTTCGTAGAGATATTTTTATTTTTACAAAACAGTTATAAATATAAATTTACAGTGCATAAATAAAGTAATACCTGTGTAGCGAAGGAACCATATTTTTAAATCAGTTAATTTATGATATATATATATATATATATATATATATATATATATATATATGTGTGTGTGTGTGTGTGTGTTTGTGTGTTTGTATTTAGGCAGCGATTTTTCTTTCATGAACATTTCATTAAATATGAAAGACAAAGATTTAGTTAATAATTTCCATAGATTTCTCAAGCACTTGGTCCTATTGAGTATATTTCGACGCGATATACTCAAGTCAATCTATCAGGAAATCACTTGAACGTTTTTTAATGTATTGAATATTTTCCAATATAAAGTAGAATACTACATTTCATATTTATTCTAATATTTCCATTTTTACAAATCTCAATAATACTTGAAAGATTTTCATTTTATTATCAAATATTTATTATTAACTATTAAAAACAATTCAAATTCACTGCATGATTTGGAAGAAGCAAGGTTGCCATGGTAATGATTTGTCCATAATTATTTCTGTTCTTCTGATGTTATGTTAACTGAATGAAAAGTTTGCTGCAAAATAAATAATAAATATATATATATATATATATATATATATATATATATATATATATATATATATATATATATATATTATAAATTAATTGATTTAAAATATGGTTATTTTCGCTACACAGTTCCAACCATGTTTCAAAAATAGAAGCTAAAAACCCTAATTTTATTTTTTGCAAATAAATTAAAAGCATTAGTTCCATTTCATCTTCAAGCGAATTTTGGAGTAACTTTTAAAATTTACCGGGTTTTAAATACACAGCTAAAATCACGTTTCCATGGTTACAGAATATTCTACTCAAATTGAACACGGGGTGTCTAGATTTTCCTTATGACAGTATCATTGTATCAGTTATTAGCTACATTTTGGTAAGGGGTGAGGATGTATTTTACACTGAAACCTGACGTCGGTTGAATGGATGTCGTCTGAATTTAAAAAAAAAAAAATTGTTAACGGTAAAAAATTTTCAACGTCATCTTTTAAAATTAAAGATTTTTTTTACAATACTTTTTATTTAACTACGATTTGAAATATTTTCCTTTTTAATTTTTATTTTACTATATTCTTTTTAAGAACAGTTAAATGTATTAGAATCCATTATATTATGTAGGATTATTTTAACATTAAGTTTAAGTATGTATATGAGGTTACATTTTTTTTTTTTTTTTTTTTTTTTGTATATGACTATGACAGCAGAAATGGTTACTTAATTTCACTGATTCAGTAAACTTTTTCTTTTATATATAAACCTATTATTATAATATTTCACATGTAAGTACTGAGGACATGGGTCATTCAAAAGCTTACATGTTATGGTATTTCATATTAATTTTATTTTACTATAGGTGTTATTTTTGGATTCTTTTTTAATGCGTGTAGTATTATTTAAAAAGAAATTTAGGTTAGAATTCATTCAATTTAACTACAATTTTAATTACAAATTCAAAATTACAACTTTAAAATTTTTAAATATTTTCATTGTTTAGTTTTAATAGACTATATTACTTTATAACAGAAGGAAAATTACTCATATTAAGTAAGATTATTTTTCCATATCAAAGTATATATAAATTTTTTTTTTTTTTTTTTTTAATTTAAATATTATTTAAGTAATATTAATGGCACTTACTACAAAACTAGCTAAGTCATTTCTCAGATTTAGTAAACTTTATTTATTTATTAATTAATTAATTTATTTATTTCAAATATATGTAACCTAATTAATAAAGTTTCATATGTATGTATAAATAACATGTTAGAATTCATTTTATTTTACTACAATTTTAATTTCAATTTTAAAATTATAACTTTAAAATTTTAAAATATTTTCATTGTTAGTTTTAATTTAGACTATATTACTTTATAACAGAAGGATAATTACTCATAGTAAGTAAAAATTTTTTTTTTTTCATATCAAAGTATATGTAAATTACAATTTTAAACTTTTAATTTAGATATTATTTAAGTAATATTAATGGCCCAGACTACAAAACTATCTAAGTCATTTCTCAGAATTAGTAAACTTTATGTATTAATTCAAGTTTAAGTATGTATATGAGGTTACATTTTTTTTTTTTTTTATATATATAAACCTAGTGATATAATGTATATATATATATATATATATATATATATATATATATATATATATATATATATATATATATAGTCTTAAGGTATGCTATATTTATGGAATAAAGTGCTCAATATCAGAGATAGAGTGTGTATAAAAATGAACATAGAAGTCAACATTAGAGGCGACAGTTCTTTCATGCTAGATGCAATCGTCAGGCCTGACGATTGCATTTAGCATGAAATAAACTGTCGCCTCTAAGTGTTGACTTTATGTATATATATATATATATATATATATATATATATATATATATATATATATATATATAAAGGCTTAAACACTAATATATCCTTACTCTGTCCTGGACATTGACTTCCACCTGGATTTTATCCTCTTGGAATTATATATATATCTCTGATATTGAGCACTTTATCCCATAAGTATAGCACATCTTAAGACTATATTTCTTCATATATATATATATATATATGTGTGTGTGTGTGTGTGTGTGTGTGTGTGTGTGTTTAGGCCATAATCTTTCTTTCATGCACGTTTAATCGACTATGACAGACAAGTTGCTTTCATTTAGTTTTTAATTCAATTTCTCATATGATATTATAACTTTTGGGGGGTAAATTATATAAAAACTCCCCAGTTGTTTTTTTTTTCGAGCCCTTAAAGTTGTCTGTTTTCATTGAATTAATCGCCTGATATAACATTGAGCTCTCTGGATTTCATCCTCTTATTTGATCATCTATACGGATACCAAGATTTTTCATTACTTATATACATACATACATACATACATACATATATATATATATATATATATATATATATATATATATATATATATATATATATATATATATATAAAAGTGTAAATTCTACGTGTCATATAGCAAAACTATAAGAAGGTCCTGTATATTTCTAGAATAAAATGTTGTCCTAGGTATGACGATAAACTCCATCCGGCAGCAAGGTAGTTTTTGAGAAGCAAGAAACCACCTATTAAGTGCTGTTGTTCCGAGGTTCACTCTGACCAGGGGCGCTAGCTCCTGTTAGGGTCTCAGCTATGGGCAAATAGGCCTCCCCCACCATCACAATCTAGGGTAAAAAACTGTAATCATACATTTTTAAAATAAATAAAAGAATAAACTACCCACCACAGATTTTTGTGAAAAGAAAAAAATAGTCTAATTCCGAAGAAAATAAAATGTCGGGACCAAATGACCCATAAGTTGTTGATATGCTGTTAAACAAATAAACAAACATATGAAATTTATTCACTTAACACTGCACTGTCCTACAAAAGCAAAAAATCAATCTGAAACCTTGGACTATGTTCTTAGCCAGATCAAGATATTCATATGGATTTGGGTATCATTCATCGCTCCAAAGCCGTTCATAAATATCTTAACTTTATATAAGTGATTTTTCAAATGGTTAAAATTGGATTAGAGCGATGATCTTGGGGAAGATCATCCTTCTTGCAACATTGTGAAGTGGCATTACAGAATCAGAAAGAAAGAATTGTTCCACATAACAGGAAAATCATTTGAGAACATTCAATATCGGCAACAACAAAAACTGATATCACATGTACACGAAGAGAAAATAACTATATAATCAAGATGTTGATATTCCACACGATTTCAAATCAAATGTTACAAAGGAAAACTCCAACAATACGGAAAAAGGCGATAACAGCTACTGGACTTGTGAAACGTATTTTGCTGAAAAATTATTTTAAGAGAAAGGTTTTATATTGGCTGTTGTGGATTCCGAGATGAAACTCGGTCTCCAATGAATGACAAACGCAAGAATTAAATATAAGAAATTAAATGTATTTACACAATAATACAATGGGTAATACTGTTAGTAAATCCAGGAACGGGCTTAGTAGCAATATATATATATATATATATATATATATATATATATATATATATATATATATATATATATATATATATATATATATATATATATATATGAATGACTTCCTTAGAGTCTACGTGATTGTAACTGAGACTCTGGGTATGTAACGGCAGCCGTCCAAGTAACACTTTGGTCGAATCCACTTATAGGAAAAAGGGGTGGACCCCATAATAATTTTCTTATGAGGAAACGGCTAATATTACAATTATTACTGCTCATCTAAATTATTTCCAGATGGTCTGTCGGATAATCTATAAAATCTACAAAGATTAATTTAAAAAATTATATGTGCGGTGCAACATTTTTTTTTTGCGTAATTAAATAAAAGAGACGTTTTAATTATTTTAGGTCATAATTTGTCCGTTCGATCTGAGATAAAAATGTGTTAACTTGAAATCATCAGCAAATCTAATGTTTTCGGTTTATCTGTCATTTGTGATCAAAGATGAAAGAAAGAAATATCCCAAAGCTTCAAGAAGACTAAACACAAAATCTATTTTTGATGTGCCGGCTTCTGCATGAAGACGTTCGAACTGACATCTCCTGCTTAAGACCTGCTTCTTAGAACGTTCTTACGTTAAAGCTTAGTGACAGCAAAATCAAGCATGACATTTGCTGCAAACATTAAACATTTTTCTTTATTTTTATCGTCTTTAAATTCTGTTTTGATCTTTGAACTTTGCCAAAAGTGAAATAGAATCTATCTTACTTCGGAAACAATTGGAAATATAAAATTTGTCGTCTTTTTAAACTAGAAAATGATTTGTTGACATGATATTCAGGAAAATATATAATTTTCAAATATTTAAATACAATGTCAATTGTCATATTTTGTCTCCTTAAACCCGCTGTACCTTTTGCCTTATCTCCTCCTCATAACAGTTTTTTCGCTCACAGTATCCTTGATTGTGTCTTAGCGGCTTTATCATCTTCCAGGCGGTGAAATAATTGCAAATGAAAGTTATATTTTGTCTTGAAATTCATCGGCGTACAGGAGTAGAATATACAAATGTTCGAATTCTCTGATTCAGCGGAAGGGATAAGTTGCCTTCCAAAACGTTTATCTAGGTAGTGTTATAAAAGTGAATGGAAAAACAATAAGCTCTGCATAGGGATTAACGTAAGAACACCCAAAAATCTAAACAGACTACCAAGAAACAAGAAAGTTTCTTTAAGAGCAACTCAAAGAGAGCTGAATTTCTATAGAATATCGACAATCTTGTAAAACAGTGAATGTTGAAAATCTGTCCATATAGAAAGAAGAAACCGAAGGGAGCGGAAACAGGGTCCTACAGAAGGATACTGGGAATTCCATGGACGGAGCGAGTAAGCAACGAGGAAGTCTTAAATAAAATGATCAAAAAAAAAGTAAGAGACAATTCTTGAACATATTGAGGAAGGAGGACTTGTCAAACTTAACTCTCATAGGGCATATTGACTTTCAAGAGAGATACGGGGAGTCAGTGTCCCATTCATCTGACGAACATGGCGGGCTAGGAGCATGGCACCAGAACTGCTGCTGAGTGATACGTGGATAAAGAGTTTTTGTGACCCATGATCGCCTACATCCTGAAACGACAAGACTCATAGAAGGAGAATAGAACGGCAACCTTTTGTTTAAATTATCTCCCTTCTCGTTATAATATAAGGCGAATGGAAAAGACTTGATATAATCAAGCGGTTTATATGCCATTAATTCTTGTTATGGCTGCAGTTGGAGGTTTTCACTTGATATGTTTTTTGTCATTTGATAAATATTTTTGCCTTATAATTTTCTAGCCAATAATTATTATTATTTCTGAGAATTTCAGTCAAAATCGATAATATTCTATCCCATATGATAAAATATTGTGGCTATTTCTCGGGTGGGTTCATGAAGATTAAATTCAACTTTAAAAGCAAATAGAAAAATAGAGAGAAGGTAGATCGTGTTACACCTAGCATTTAAATGAAGTCGTTGTAGCCTAGAAATGCTACTGAATAAGGAATAACCAAAAGGGAGGTTGGAAAGGAAATGTTAATATTTGTAACATCAACAAAATACAATCCTCGCCAGCGGCATAAAGTAGGTAAACCACTGCTAGTGATGGACTACTGAGACAACATATTACGATATTTACCTGCCTCCCCACGTGGTATGATGCGGCACAATATCCCGATATATCCTGGGTTTTCCCAAAGAGATATCATAGTAATTTTTGTATTTGATATCTCATAAAAATTCGAAAGTTTAATCCAGCCGACAACTGACCTAAAAGGTTGCCACACTTCCACCAAGTGAATAATCGGGTTTCCAAAGATGTCGGTGTGTGCACCACCATTAACAGCATATTACGATATTTACCTGGCTCCCCACGTTGTAGGATGCGGCAGAAGTCCACATTTTATGTGGGGAAATCCAAAAATTGCCAGCAGAACCCGCATACGCGGGATCGGGTATCTGCCTACCTCCCTGGACAAGATTCTGCCCTTCGGGATAGCCTCGTCCTGGTTCCTCTCTGTCCAAGGGCAAAGCGTTCGAACGGGGAAGAGCTTCCTACGCTGGCAGCTTAGGCAGCATATTGCCCCCACTTACAATAGTGTCAAACATATTGATGAGGATAGGAACATAGCCATTATTGTTCATAAGTACGGTATATCGCAGAAAATGTCCTACTTTTCTTGAAAATCAACACTGAAAATATTTATTTTTAATTTTATTCGAACACCGGTTTTAATTTCGCCGCAAGGAAAGATAACCAAGACTGAGCAGGAAACCCTTTTAGATAAACCAGACGCTACGCTCTGTTTCGCCTCAAAGGTGAATTGAGAAGAAAAATATTATAGGGTGCCAACCATTCAAAGTGATTACTTATACCGGGCTTGAAAAGCAACATTTAAAATACTATATCTGAATCGAATTTACTGTCCATTTATACTAAATTCGAAAGGTGGTGATCCCAATAGATCCTGCGTTCTCCCAAAGAGATATAGTTGTTGTTGTATTTGATAACTCATGAAAATTCGAAAGTTTAATAGATCTAAAAGGTCACCCCACTTTCACCAAGTGAATAATCGGGCTTCAAACGATGTCACTGTGTGCACCAACATTAACAAAATGAGAATCCAGCTCAACTACTATGCCGACACACGAGAAAACAGGATGGCAGGAAGTTAACTAAACACTAAAGCAAGCAGAATCATTTGTAACTTCGTGAGAAAAAGATCGAATGTTCGTTAAAAGGACCGAAATCACATACCCTTTGATTAGTCGACATTAATTTGACTAAACAGTTATTTTACGCAACCCGATTACTGTGGCTACAATAAATATCAACTACCAGGAAAGCTTTTTTATGATTGTCGTTTGTATCCAAATGATTTTAATTTTTTCCAAATATTTGTTTATCAATTTCATCGAAAACTGGCGTTTACTGCTTCAGTATTTTGCTAAGCTCTTAGGCAACATTAATTAATCTATATGGCAGTAAATAATGGACAATTTCCTGGCATACAAAGAGAAGACTTGAGGAGAAAGAGATGTGGTTCTATAGAAAGTTGCTGAGAATAACATGGACGGAATATGTAAACAATTATAAGTTTTTAAGGTAAATCGAAAGAAAAGTTT
Organism: Acanthosepion pharaonis; assembly: GCA_903632075.3. NCBI lineage: Eukaryota > Metazoa > Mollusca > Cephalopoda > Sepiida > Sepiidae > Acanthosepion > Acanthosepion pharaonis. The sequence goes on along the minus strand of CAHIKZ030000913.1, from coordinate 3,810,398 downwards.
TTTTCGAGAATCGAAATAACTTGATATTTCTAGAAAAGAAGGCTTGGAAAATTTGAAATCCACATGGTAAAGTGAAAGCAAAGGTCTGCAAAAGTAAATAGCTTGTAACCAACCCAATGTGCTTGTGTAAATAGATGAAAAACAGTGAGAGGGATAGAATAAAAATAAACATTTTTAAGAGATACAACATACAGAAATTTATAGAGAGCCATGATTCCTCACATTCTGAAGGGTCCTTGCACATAGAAGAAGAAGAGGAAGAAGAAGAGGAGGAGGAAGAAGAAGAAGATGTTGATGATGATGATGATGTTGATGAAAAATAAGAAAAAGGAGAAGAGTTACAAGAAATTATTTTCTGATGATGTTGTAGATGATCACTGTTGACATCTTTCTGTTATGTTATAGTAAAACTATATAACAATTTAGAATTCGTAAGACATCGTTGATTTATAATAAATGCAGTAACATTTTACGAGATACTTCACGTGATTTGCGAGCAGCCATTGGAAATTATCACTGTGACTCAGTATCAAGAATTCGTTTTAATATTTATTAATTGATCAGAGAATAACAAATGGTGTTAATATGAAAGATAATTTGGCTACGATGAAGAAAGCACAAGAAGAAATAATAATAATAATAATAATAATAATAATAATAATGATACTCATCATCGTCGCCGTCTGCGTGGTCGTAGGGTAGCTGCGTAGCTGAGCAGATGACCATGTTCAACTACATGACTAGTTGGAAACACGTAGAGATTTTCATTTATATGTGGCGTGTCTATAGAAATTAGGCTTGTCGGAACCCATCCCTTTTCAGGTGAAACCACATGGTCTTTCATCTTGAAGACACAACATAGTCACGGACACGTGGCCGTTGATTCTATACAGGGAAACTTCCACCCTAAACACTGACATCTGTCGACAAATCCTTCCTCCTACTGATACTATATCATCGTCCCTCTGGATGCAAACATAACTATTGGACCCATTCTACACCACTGTTTTAGATAGCAATTGAATCCACGAGAAGGTTCATCTATTTTTAATCGGTCTTGATTTTCATCCTGCTGCGTGTCTACCCGAGAGAAAAGCCTGGTGGGGGAATTAGTTTAATTGCTGATGACCCGACCATGAGACAAGTAATGTGAGATCGCATGTTAACAGTAACAATTGTAGGGTAACCAGATATAGGAAATAACAGCTTACAAACAAAATAGTGTAAATATATAAACGCAGGCATACCTTGTTCTTGGCATTGTATCAACTAAATGAAAGGCGACAATGATTTGCCGATTCTACTGCCCGCCCGTTTCCACTGAGACCAAAGACACACTACACGGCTCAAGGATTGAACTCACAATTAATATTTCACCAAATACATAAACCAATGTTTTAATCCAAAATAGCCTAGTGCATTAATACGAATAATAACTGAGCCCATCTTAAAAAATAAGAACTAGACAAGATATCCCAAGACATGGATAGCGGAACAAAAACTGTCTAACATCGTAAGTTATATAAAGCGTTCAGTTCAATCCCTGAACTGGGCTGTGTATACTTGAACCCGATGGAGAAGCCCCAGGGACAGAACAGTCGAAACGTTGGGAAATCACCAACAAAGATGAGGATAATAGTCCGAATATAAATAGTGTAAGTAATTATAACTTCTCGTCACAGAAATTTAGACAGCAATTATCAGTATTTCATTTTGTTTCTAATTGAGTGATTCAATTTGAGTGGTTTGAATAACCAATCATAAAGTTTAAAGTTGCGAAAATGACATTTAATTAAGTATTATTTCTATTGAATCGTTTATTGCCTTGATAATTTAATCATCAAGCAAATTAATTATTTATTCCTGTAAAAATTTCTAATTAAATATCCAAGAAATCTCATATTTCTTACCAATGCCTTTCTGGAAATAAAACTCTCAAAAGATCTAATTTCCTGAGCATGTCATATTTAACCAAGCTACCTTATTAATATTTAATGGTACAAGGCCAACACATTAAGAGATATGGAGAAAAAGATTGGATTATAATATTGATCCTTTACTTGATTATCATACTTCATTTTTCTTTACATAGAATCCTATACCAATTTGGTTAAAAATATCGATAGGTTTTTTTGATAAGGGTGTGGGCTGTTTGAAGGTTAAGTTGACGAAGAATGAAATCAGCAGCACGGGTTCAAATTGCGAATGTAATTGCTTTTTCGTTTCGTTCTAACACCTTCGGTAAAAAAACAAAACATGAATTCTTCTCCTAACTATTGATCAAATCTCAAGAAAGACATCTATTTCTTAACTTTAATGAAAACCTGTCAAGTGGAAGGACACATTTGTATTAGAAAAGGTAAGTTTAAGTGTGAGCATAACAAATACACCCCCATATATATATATATATATATATATATATATATATATATATGAAGAAATATGGCCTTAGGATGTACTATATTTATGGGATAAAGTGCTCAATATCAGAGATAGAGCGTGTGTACCTATAAAAGTGAACATAAAGTCAACAATTAGAGGCGACAGTCTGTTTCATGCTAGATGCAATCGTCAGGTCAGGATTGCATCTAGCATGAAACAGACTGTCGCCTCTAAGTGTTGACTTATGTTCACTTTTATATATTATATATATGTGTGTGTGTGTGTGTGTGTGTGTGTGTGTGTGTGTGTGCATACAAACAAACTGACCAAAAACAAATTAAAGCAAAATATTTTAATGCATTTGTGAACGATTAATCTTATCACAGTCATAAATCCGAGCCGAGTTACTGTAATTTAAGAAGCAACATTTCCTACTGAAGGCTTTGCCAGTTAGCTAGATTACGATCTCCGCTTCGAATATAAAGCATCCTATTGTATTAGAAAGACCATAGACGGACGTTATTCCCGCTCACCGTTGCTGTAATATTCTAGCAAAATAGTGTCTAACATAGAAGCAGAGATTTTATAATGAAATTTTCCTTTTCCTGAAAAAATGTGTTAATTGAATAATCTAATAGGTTCTTCTAAAACAAGAGTTGTCTCCCTTTTGCTGACTATGTGCCGACTTAGGGTTTTAAAATTATTGAGTGTGCCAACATCATACATATTTAATTCAAGTCAAGGTCAATTTACCTGACCTACAATATATATTCTATAATAATATATAGTATAGTGATTTTCTAAGCCCGGCCTAGATGTGGCACAAGGCCGAAAGTATTGGGCATCCAGTGAAGATCCAACTCATTACTCAGTCGTAACTAATCTAGCAAGACAAACTTTCTAACTATTGCACCACGTCGAGGTGCCAAAATAATGTGCAGTATATATAATTTAATATATATTAAAATTGAAACAGCGAAATATTTTCTTTGCGTTGTCGTAGTTATTAGTTCGAACTTCGTGATGTCATTTGCGGCTGCGTGCCATTGAAATTGCTTGGCGTGCCGTAAATTGGCGAGCCCGATTCTAAAATTCAGCAACATTTGCATAATATCAGAATTTCAAATACATAGTTACATTAACTGTCATTAGATTCCGGTGTCTGTTGATACGAGTATCCTTCATCCAATTTCCAAATAAACACTTTATTTAATCTACAGAGGTGGATTTTTCTCATTCCGCTGTCCTTGTCTTGGGATATTCTGTTTTGTTCCGAAGGAGACTGGAAGACACAGTAACCAAAATACTATGAGAATAACAACAATAATAAAAGTAATAGTCTTGCTGTAATTAGTGTTATAAGCTGACCCCAGAAATTCAGAAAAAAAAAATTTACGTGTTTAAAACTTTCTAAACAATATTATTTTTTAAAACATAGGTTGCATATCTGTCTATATCTCTGAGATGAGGTATTATGATTACTTATATTATTTTCATTAATTGGACTGTTATCCTCATCTCCATTGCCATATTCACAACGTTTCGACCGTTGTACGCTCCGGTCTTCTTCAGATGATTGGAATTTTGAATCGAACCTCTTATTTCGTCGACCGGATGGCAGTTTGTTTTACTTCCACGTACCATGCCTCTTGCGGATATCTCAGTCATTTCCATTTCACTCAACTCTCCAAGTTTGGTACACCGCTTCTTGAGGACACATGGTCCAGTGGATAAAGACAATGGTTAGATCCAGTAACTAGACCCAAAGAGTTGTGAGCTCAATACCAGGCCACAGCTATGGTTAACCAAAAAACGTAGAGAGTTGAGTTAAAGGCAAATAACTGAGACATACAGAAGAGGCATGGCAGGTGGAACTACAACAATATACGCTCTCCCGGTTGTAAAAATAAACTGTTCTGTTCGAAATTCAAGTCACCTGAAGGAGGCCGGAGCGTAAATTGGCCGAATCGTTGTGAATATGGCAATGGAGATAAGGATAACAGTTCAAATACTGAAAATAATGTAATAAGTTGAATAGTGAGTAGAAAACCAGTTTTTTTTTCTTTTTTAAAATGACAGAAATTTTTGTATATCTAATCAAATTAAATTTATTTAGTTTAAAGTTATTTTATTGTCTTGACTACATATGTTATGAAAAACTAACGAGTTTTGTTTATATACTTTTTTGTGTAAAGGTTTTCCAGCAATGTTTCTATTAGGAGCTTTCAATTTTATTCAAGTGACTATTTTTCATGATAATTAAATTTTAGCATCGCAGAAATCAAACCAATGTATTTGTTGCGTCTGGACTGCATTGTTTTCTAATCTAAAATATAGAAAAAACATTGCTTAAACAAGGAGAGTCCTTTTTTAAATTATTTTATGTAGAAAATAAGAAACAATTTTTAAAGGTCCGTTTCTATTTGTTGTTGAGAGCTTCCGGTAGACGTAACCGGGTTGGATTTTTAGAAAAATCAGAATAAAGAATATCGATTTAAGTTTCACTGGATTTCACGACATAACATTCAAACACCGAAAAAAAAAAAAAACAAAAAAAAAAACAAAACAAAAACTCATCTATACTACCAAATGAAATATTTCGAACAAAGTGAGAAAAGGCATTCAGTTTTAAATGATAAATTTTTGTTTAAAAAAAAACAAAAAAACTTGGAAATCAGGAATAATAATAATAATAATAATAATAATATTTTTTTTTTTTTTTTTTGTCAGTGGAAAGTGCCAGACGCCATTTCTAACCTTAAGTCCCTGGGCGGGACCTGAAAAGAAATGTGTAAATGCCAGAAATCAAAGGAAATAATAATAACAATAATAATAATAATAATGATCGTCGTAGTCGACAGTGTGGTCGTAGGGTCGCAGCTGAGCAGATGACCAGTTCCAACTACATATCTAGTCTGAAAGTCGGAGAGTTTTTCATTTATGTGTAGCTTGTCTATGGAAATAGACCTGTAGAAACCCATCCCTCACCAGGTTAAACCAGTGACAATGTCCTCCAACTTGAAGGCTCAACATGTTTACAAACACGTGGTCCTTGATTCTATATGGGGGAACCTTCAACCCTAAACTTTGACTTCAGCCCACGGCCTACCGTTGCCCTGTCATCATCGCTCTAGATGCATACATAGCGATGGAGCCCATAATTCGCATTGAAAATCATACTTATAAAACCCAGGTTGTGTGTGTGTGTCTGTTCGTTTATATATTGAATCGGATTACCTACATTTTTCAACCGATTTCAACAAAACTTCACAGGACTACGTAAAATTTCCTTGCGGTGGTTCTGACAGTGCCAAAAGTTGGAAAAACACAATTGTTTTTGCATGAAATCAATTTGAAAACACGATTAAGAGGCATCGCTATCGCGAGAATGAAAAGGGAACAATTCATATCGAGTTATACTTATTATAAAACCCAGGTTGTTTGTGTGTGTGTGTTCCTTTATATATGGGATCGGATTTCCTACATTTTTCAACCGATTTCAACAATGGACCTGGGAATACCAGCAATTAAGAGGTGGTTCCACGCTCCTCATAAGCTCTTAATCAGAGGCCTTGCTGCTGGATATAGTTTATCGTCATACCAAGGACGACATACAGAAAAGGAGTGTCTGTGGTCGGAATTAATGAAAGCATGCAAGCAATACTTTTGGAATGTTTTTATATTGTTGTGTCGTAAATAGGAAACGTTGACACACATAGAAAATAAGAAAGACATTCTTCCGGTGAATAATATGGTACATGGTTGAGAACACATAGTTGATTGTTAAATCCTCGCTATTTACCCGAGACATCGTCACAAGACGGGATGTGGCCCAAAGCCGGTTTTTAACGTGGGACTTTCCGAACGCGTTGCTCAGGCAAAAATTCCCGATAAGCCCGCATACACGGGGTCGGGTGGTTGTCTATCACACCAGACGAGATTTTGCCCGTAGGCATAGCTTCGTCCGAGTTTCTCTTCGTCTGAAGACAGAGAGCCGACAAGAAGAATAAAAATTAATCGTTAATTTCTCTCCCTCAATAAGAGAGAATGCTGTTCAGTCAATTTTTGTGGGGGTGTTCAGGTACCCCGCAACATATATTTATACTGAACTGCGTGGAGATCACATAGCATTGTAAGTGGTCAGGAATCATTGAAAGCATTACGACAAAAAGATCATTCCTATATGTATGAAGTGAAATGAATGATTACTCATTCTCTTACTAAAATGCATTCTCAGTAGTCAGAAACTAGAGCAAGTGTTGCTGATAGGTAAAATATCTGATATTTTGGTTTGACACGTACTTGATAGACATTTCATTACTTGATCTGTAAGTTTTGGCCTATAAAATTCCAAACAAAGAAATCTTTTGAGGATTGGTTTAATGAAAATCGGAGAACTTAACGATATATACTTTGGATAATTTTTAATAGAATAACGCAACTCTAAATATTCAACCCATAATATTCCACAGATCAAAACCTAATTTTCAAGTATGATTAAGCAACTGAGCAAATTCGAAATAATCGGAATTGAATCTTGTAGGTTTCCCCGTTAGTTACCAAGTTAGGCATAGCTTTTTAATCATGGCTGCCAGTCGGAGAGAGAAAATTGGTAGTATTTTCACCAGATTCACTTCTCACTTGCAGTAGAAGAGAACAGGTCGTGCTAACCCGCCTTCACATTGGCCACACCTACATCACCCGCCATTATTTACTAAAGGGCACAGAATCATCAATATGGACTACATGCTAAGAGAAATTTACAGTGACACATACACTGTTAGTGTGTGTAGATTTTGATCTAGTGTGAACAAAATATTACCAAGTGAGTCATTTAAAAACAACTTTTTTACGAAAATAAAACCATCCAAAATTGTAAATTTCCTAAAAGAAGATGGATTGTCCTAAAAAATATGAGTAATTGAAAAATGGTTCAAATATATATGTATACATACACACTTTTTTTTTTACCAAACTATCACTATGAATCAATTTTAAAATTTTGTTGGCATTAAATGACCCACTGGGGTTTTGATATGCCATAAAACAAAACAACCAATCAACCAACAACCAATTTAGTACGTAATTTACTCTCTACTGTTTCCTCAGACCTAAAATGAACCATTCCGTTTTGATTTTGAGGAAAGGCGAAGGAAAATATCTCATGGTGTTTGTTTTGGTTTTGTAGAAAAAAGAAAATATATATAGTAAAAAAGAAAGAAAGAAAGAAAGAAAGAAAGAAAGAAAGAAAGGAAGGTCTAGGCAATAACACTCGGGTTTTAACCCCAGTTTCACTGAAATGGAAAACCTTGTTAATTTCAGATATTTTCATTTGGACTTTCTTACTTTTGAATAATGACCTGCATTCAGAAATAATTGTTATTGCAATATTTTCTTAAAATTTTAAAACTTGAAAAATTCTACCCCGGTGGACGAAATAAAAATGATTGGTTCGAAATTTAAACTTATTTCATCTAAAGAAGGATGGAGTGTACACCGGCCGAAATCTCGTGAATATGGCAATAAAGATGATAATAGTCGGAACAATATCAATTGTGTAAATAGTTACAATACCTCATCACAGAAATATAGACATATTCTCTAGAAGCATATATTAAATTAATAATCATGATTCATAATAGAAATCAAATAGGAAAACTTTTTCTATATTTTCCCATATTTAGGATCTTCGAAAATCAAGTAAAACACAATAGATGAAATACAGAAACCAAAAAATAACAATGGTAATGATTTTAGTTTTAAAACATTAAAGACAACATATAATCAATAAACTTATTCCATAGGCAAAAGATTGAACATCACGTCGTATAAAATATTAAAATTAAAATAAAGTTTACGTTTTCATGAGTCATCTGAAATGAAAATACTTCAGCTCGAAATTTTAAACAATTTTTATCCATTATTGAAAATATTGTATCAGCTCCGTTCTTGAAAGAAGTTACGACTTATAGACACACCGATAGATTTTGTTTTCTAATATAATTAAGCGCTTTGCATATTTTGTTTTCGAATTGTTATTACTTCTATAGTCAGGTGGAAAGATAGAAATTATTGAATACACTGTTTAAATGAAAAGTTTTTAAAAATAATCATGTTTCAAGTTATAATTAAATTATTTTCCCATTATTTACTTTCTTCTTGTTTCCCATTAAGACAAAAAGAAATCATAAGGTGTGGGGACATGTCACGAAATTCACGAATAATTTCCTTTCTTAAAATATTTATAAAATGTTTATTATTTGTTGCGTTTATTATTCCTCTCTGATTTACAGACAATTTTTAGACATCAAATCAGGTTTATATGAATTTTAAAGTTATAGAAATGGCTGGATATTAAGACATTTACTTTCTAATCACCTTTTAAATAAAAGTCTATAATGTTCCATTTGAAACATAGAATGGAAATACATTTATGAAGATCGCTTGAGTCATAAAACCGACATTTAAAATAAATACAGTGCTGTTTCCTATTTCCATTTTATATCTATCTCTATGCTGTAACCGAGGTAAGGTTACTGAATTGAATAATCAATGGAAGTGGTTAGAGGACGATAATACTTAGAACAAGCACAAAATATAGAAGATTCGCCAACGGCGCGTAGAAAAATAGTCAACTGCTAGAAGTGAGTCAGGTGGATTCCACAATGAAACCCCAGCTGTAAGATATCTACCAAACGCCCCCGCGGTCAGATGTGGCACAAGGCCGAATTTAACGTAAGGTATCCGAGCCCATAGACTTGCCCCAAAATTCCTTGTAGACCCGTATAATATGGGGTCGGGTAGCTGTTTCCCAAGATGAGACTTTGCCCTTCGACATAACCTCGTCTGGAGATCCTCTCTGCCCGTTGGTAGAGAGTTTGACCAGCACAGCTGCAGACGAATCGCCAACTTCATACAAACATACAGTATTTACTACTGTATTTATGCGAATGGGAACTTAAACATTATAGTCCGTAGTTATGTTAAAAACACTTTATATATAATTTTCTATCTCTCTCTCCCTATATATATATATATATATATATATATATATATATATATATATATATACATGGGAAAAGTGTATATAAATATAAATAAATATATATATATGTATAATTATTTATATATTATATGCGCGGTTCTTATTAGAAAGCGCTCAATATCAGAGATAGAGCTAACATATTTGGTTGGATAGATGTGAGTTTGTGACCTTGGGTTTCACGCTTTAGCGATCGTCAGATAAACTGATTAATGTATTAAAAAAATTGGGTTTATGTAGATTGCGTGTATTCGTGTTATTATGGAAGTGGTGGGGAAAATTTCGTCATTTTGTCATTCATCGTACTCACGCAAACATCGATGTATGCAGACACATATACATACTTGGTCGTCCGTCGGGACTCATACATATATAAAAACATGTGGGCAGTTTCGGATATGACATATATATGTATACGGGTGGTGTTATGTCTATACATACGCATTTGTATGTTGAAATGTTGAAATTTAAAAATTGGAAGTGTGGCGGAAATGTCTCGTTAATGTCTCGTGAATGTATACATGTCATATTATGTATTTTTCCGCTGAATAATATTTCCTCGCATGTATGTATATACGTGTGGTGGGGTTTGTGTAAAATTATGATAGGTAAAAATTATTATTATTTATATTTATTTTTAAATTTTTGAAAAAAAAATGGGGGTTTATTTGTTATATTTAAAGCTGGTTATTTGTTTGTTTTTGGTGACTGTGTATATGTAACAGGTAGAAATTTGTAATCCTTATTGGTTAATTTATATGGTGATGTTTAGTTTAAATTCAATGTGCTGGGTGAGAGGGTAGTTCAATTTAATAACGTGTCTATATGATATGATGTGATTGTAATGTTTCAAGGGATTGGAGACAATGATAATATAATTAGCTAATAGTTATTGTAAATTGGTAGAAATTGTAAATTGGTAGAAATGATTAGTAAAGGTGGTGAGAGACTGATAAAACCATGAATGTAGTTATAGTGATGGTAGCTAGTGGTGGTAGCTTGAACTAAAAAGTGGTTGTTGGTGTTTTATTCTTTTTTATTTTGTTATATGTATTAATTTATTTTGGTATAAATCCTGATAATAGGTATTCTGTGTAAAATTATGGTAGTTGAAGATTGCTATAATTTTTAATTACAAAATTATTATTGTTATTATATTAAAGCTGCCTGGTAAAAGGTGTTTATTCTCATGGTTACATATGGAAATTATATCTGATCATATTGTTTTAAGGTATTAAATATGCTGGGGGAGTAATAAATATTGTAGTGGATTTATATGTTAATAGTGGGTGTGATGTGTAAGTGATGGTGCTGTGTGTTGGTGGTAATGATAATATTATTACTTAATAGATATTGTAAAGTGGTAAAAGTGATTACTAATGGTGGTGGAACGATAATAATGATAGATGCAATTATTTTGATGGTATCTTGAAATCAAATTGTGATTGTTAGTGGTTTGTCTGTTTTATCCGTTTGGTATGAATTCGGATAATAGGTACTTGTTCTCATGCTTACATTTGGAGATTATCTCTGATTTTTTGTTTAGTAAGTTCTTTTGCGGTTTGTGTGATATTATTGCTACTTTTTTCGTGTAGGCAAAGTAGGCATTTTTTCGTAATGTTGTTGTAGGCAGGGCTTTTTTTCAATATTTCCCAACTTATTGTTGGTGTGATGTTTTTGTCTTTTGCTGCCATATATATGTAGAAAGTGTTGTGCTGTTCGAATATTTCCTGTTGTTGAATGAAAGGTTGTGATTGTTATTCATTCCTCATCTTGAATGGACCTTCGGTAGCACCGATGTAGTGCATAGTGTTGTTGTTTGTACTTACCTTGGCCTTGTATATTGTGTTCGTAAGTTGGCAATTTCCCTGGAGTGGACATGTTGTTCTGTTTCTGCAGTTGCATATTGGATCCTTGGTTTCATTTTTGTAGGTTGTCATTTTTTTGTTGTGGTTTTTGATTATTCCTGTTATGTTTTTTGTACAGCTGTAACTGATCTTTACGTTATTTTTGTTAAATATTTTTGATAATTTGTTTTCTTCAGTGAAGTGTTTTTCTATTAAGTTTAGGAATATTTTGCCTATGTTCGTTTTAACGGTTTTGTTATATGGTGGATTAAACCAGATAATGTTTCTCTTTCTGTTTCTGCGTTTTGGCTGCAAAGGTACATATTGTAGTTGTTGTGTGTAACCACTTGCTTTTAGTGCTTCGTTGTATGGTGCTTTTTTGCTATTGAAAATGTCTATGTTCGATGAGTTCTCAGATAGTCTGCGGCTGATTGATTTTGGTGTTTGTTTGATGATAGAAGGTTGATGGTTGGAGGATGTGTGTACATAAGTTGGGGTGTCATTTTCTTTTTTGTATGGTTCATATGTGTTGTTGATCAGGTTAAGCGTGACGTCAAGGAAGTTTACTATTGTTGTGCATGTATATATCTCTATTTTGAATCCAATGTTTTTTGGGGGCGTTCACTATTTTCTTCCTGAATTTGTCTACTTTGAGGCCATTGGATTCCCTTATTAATCTGTATAATCCTATGTCTTTTCTCTCCAGGATACTGGCCAGGTATGATAGGATGAGTATGCCTACTAAATCGCATATTTCTGCTCCATCGTAGCTACCTATTGTTACGTCAAACAGGTTGTGGTTTTGTTTCTTTGCCCATGGTTCATTGTTGTGGAACAGCAGGGATTTGCGGCAATGCTTGATTAATTTTATATCTCCGTCCGTGAGTTTTACATTTAGTTGTGCCAATTGTATAGCTTCATTTAATATGCTTTCTGTAATGGAAGGATAAAAATCCACTATGTCAAATTGGATGAAAGTGGATTTGTTCTTGTTGTCTATCGTTTTAAACCACTTTATGACGGCTTTGGTGTTCTTCCACTTGTTGAGACCTGATTTTTCTCTTAGGCTGGTGTTGATATTTTCTAGTATCTTCTTACTAATATTTCTTATCTCGCTCTTCGCCGGGTTAATTAGTCTGAATGTAGGTTTTTCTATGAAGCTGGCTTTGTGGTCCTTTGCCGTGATGAAAGCATGTTGTTCAGCTAGATTGTTTACTCTTCCATCTATATTCAATTTGGTGCCTATATTTTTGGCTTCTTGGTTTATAATGTTTATTGTGTTCGTGTTTGTCTTTTTGTATAGTTGTGTAATTTTGTTGGTTAAGAGTTGATTGTAGGCTGTAGGTTCTATAGTATATATGTTTGTGGTTTTGTCAGCGAAAATGAATACCTTGTTTGAGTTGATTATTTTTTTCCTGTCGTCTATGATTTTTTTTTCCTGAAATTGTCCAAGTGTCTTTTGAATTTCAAGGTTCTAACTATGTTTATCATGTCCTCTTCGAATTTTAACATTTTCTTGCATATTGGTGGGCACTTTTTTGTATTAAAGTTGAATGTCTCGGGTTTTTCAGTTGTTTGTTTTTTTTTTGGTCGTTGAGGGAGAAATATGCCTTCCATCTCATTCGTCTTATTAGACTTTCGATTTTCTCTGTTAGTTGGAGTTTGTATGAAGCTTGAGTAGGTATGGGGATGTTTTTCAGTGAGTATCGTAGGTCAAATTTATCCACTTTCGTTAAAAGAATAGCTCGAGTGCTCAACACGTGGGGGATCGAAATATATGTGAAAAGTGTATATAAATATAAATAAATATATATATGTATAATTATTTATATATTGTATGCGCGGTACTTATTAGAACATAATTTATCTACATAAACCCCAATTTTTTAAAACATTAATCAGTTTGTCTGACGATCTCTAAAGCGTGAAACCCAGGGTTACAAACTCACATCTATCCAAACAAGTATATATATATATATATATATATATATATATATATATATATATATATATATCGTACCAAAATACAATTTTTATATAGATTTATCTGATCCTGACACGCAGTGTATAACCGAAACATTAAGAAATTAGAATGTAAGAATTCGATGAATTCCACAAAGAACTTTCTGAACACCATAAACCTGAAACGGTAATCGTTGCAGACAACTAGAAAAAATTAATCTCTTGGATAATATAACATGTGCAGATCAAAAACGTGGCCTGACGATTGCGTTCAAGGATTATACAGTCAACGTCTCATATTCACTTCAGTGTCTACTTCTATATTTACACTATCCATATTGAGCAAATTTAACTATAGACATAACATGTCTTAAAACTATATTTTTTATCTGTGTGCTAAACAAGGCTGAAAAAACTATTTCCACCGTAGATGAAATGGTGAAAACATCGATTCATAACTATTTAGGAGTACCAATGTCAATCTATCCTCGTCAGGAATTGAAACACGGTTCGCGATTTATCCTTACGAGTTGATAACCATTGCATTAAAAGCACATGATAGACACAAACACACACACACACACACACACACACACACACACACACACACACACACATATATATATATATATATATATATATATATATTTAGACGACGATCCTTCGTTTATGCATGTTTCATTAAAACGACAAATAAGGTACTACGTTTAAGCTTTTTATTTAATTTTTCTTGTGTTCGAACAAGAGCTTTCTTTTCTGGCCAAAGAGTGTGTAAAAACTGTCTAAATGTTTTATAGTTCTGAGCGCTTTCGGCTATGTCTTTAACCATTATCAAGGATGATTCGGTTTTTCAGCTTAATTATATGTATGTTTTTGTGTGTTGAAGAGATGTTTTAATTTCCGAATACGTTTAGTGCATTGTGGCCTTGTTCGTAGTTAATATTGTTATTTATATATATATATATATATATATATAACTTGCAGATGCAGTTAACTTCATTGTGGTTCCAGAGTGTAAATCGTTTTGAATATCGAAATGAATATGAATGCGTCCCAAGAATACATTTTTAAAATGGATGCTACTAAGAAAATTCCTATGGAATTGATGCCAGCTATAGATCTTAACCGTATAACTGTTTAAATCTCTCAAACGGATGAGAGATTCATCTAAAGAGGACAGAGAAAAATGAATGAAATGCTGTGTTTGTAAGTAGGCATAAGTGAAGATGGCAGATCGAGTATGACGTCGATATCAAATGATAACTTAAGCTTGCGCACATAATACGGCTGTGAACGAACAGGTAGACCAGATTCCCAGTGCTATATACGGACAGATTTGTTTTACTTTTTCAATATTATTTCTTTAGTAACTGCCGCTCGTTGGGGCGTTGAAGTATAAAATGTCAAATTGTAAATTTTGTTTCATTACTTTGCCGCTGAAACATTATCAAACTTCCCGTGTGTTTTCAAATACTCTTCTATAAGTTTTTTTTTATTTCGCTAAAGATACAAAATGAATTGTCTTCTAATTGATTTGTTTAGATTAGTTTACCAATTTTAGAAATTAAAAGTAGAAGGAATCTATTCAGATTTCATATTATTTTTCTTAATGTTTCAATAATTCTGGAAATAACTTCAAACATTATCACAAACCAAAGACCATTTTATCAGAATACTGCAATCATGTTATATCGTATACTAGCAGTAGAGCCCGGCGTTGCCCGGGTATGTAACAGTAAGAGATATATCAAGTATCGACCATCATTAAGACTGAAAAATAAAATTGACAAAGATTATTGTTTAAGGTTGACGGACACGCATGTCTTAATTAATTTTTTTTTTTCGAATTGGTCTAACCTAAACTCAAACAAAAACATTGTTTTCAATCGTTATGGATCTACCGATTGAATAGAATATTGTTATAAACAATTGTCTTGTAAATGGAATTTTTAAAGCATTCTGCATTTAAAAATAAAGAAATAAGTGTGCAAGACAGTAAGAAACACTACCTGCCAAAAAAAAAATGTGAAGTTTTGTTGAAATGTAGGAAATCTGATCCCATATATAAACGAACACACACACACACACACACACAAACAACCTGGGTTTTATAATAAGTATAACTCGGTATGAGTTGTTCCTCTTTCATTCTCTTGATGCCTCTTAATCTTTTTTTCAAATTGATTTCGTGCAAAAACAATTGTTTTTTTTTTTTCAATTTTTGGCGCTGTTAGAACCACCACATGTTAATTTTACGTAGTCCTGTGAAGTTTTGTTGAAATCGGTTGAAAAATGTTGGAAATCCGATCCAATATATAAACGTACAGACACACACACACACAAACACACAATCTGCGTTTTATAATAAGTAAGATTTTATAATATGATGTGTTAGGTATTCTCCATTATTTTTAATTTATTCGTTGTCGCCTTAAAGTGCTGATATTTTAAAAGTAAATATTTGTAGTGTCACGTGAATATGATGCCCTGCGGTTTCTTAGAAGTTTAAATTAACCTCTTAGACTGCTTGATCGTAAATTATAAGTGAATTTGTTGATTATTTGTTTGTTTAATATGAATAGCTTTTAAAATGTGTAATGATTTTTTTTTAAATTTGTCAGTTTGATTACTTGAGTATTGAATCAGATACAAATGTTGGCTCATTGTAAATTTAATATTTATGTATCACGTGTTGCATTTTAAGTTAAATTGTGGCTGTTGACAGAGTGTGCAAATAAAAACTCCTGTTCAAATGAAAAAATGTATAGCTTTCGAATTTAGTCAGGATAATTATATTATTAGTTTACTAGTCATGGGCAAACTACGGTCCGTATGGCTAGCTGAATATCCCACTTAATTTTATGATGAAAATAATGTTTGTTAAAATCTTGTTTTGTTTCATTCTCACTTGCACACTGACATTGACTCTCACACAAGGAGGTTGAGAAAAGCTGGTGTGAAAGGGAAATAACTATTAAAATCTGAGTAACCTACTTTACTTATTGATACCTGCTGCATTATGGGTACAGTTTGACAAAACTATCGAAATAACAATGATTAAGTACAATGTTTCTTATTTTTTGTAACCTTTTGTTGAAAGTAATTTTCTCAACATTGGCGATTCTCATTAAAACCATACGTGTAAAAATATTTCTTTTTAGAAAGAAGAAACGTTCAGATCATGTTTTTTCTCTGGAAAAGAAATTCATTTTTTCTTTTAAAAAGGTACTTTTGCATTTTTCAAATGAATGAATTACAAACAATTTATAAACTTCACGTTGTCATAATATTATCAGTGATAATATTTTACTAAATTTTAGAAAAATCTTTCTAAATGCTATATTTATGGCTATAAAGCGTATTTTAAAAAAAAATGGAAACTTTTTTTCATGCTTCAATACACTCTTCATGCGAACCTCAATGTCTTTGTTCGTACCACCTTATTAAATGTATTTTTTTTATTATTTTTATTTATTAATATTAATTGAAATGAATTTAGTCGTCACTGTTTTTCGAAAAGTTTGGATAAATTCTTTGATTTTTTTTCTCGCTAACTCATGCAATAAATGAATGCTATGAATCCCCTGATTTCTAATGAGGAGCTCTTTGCACTCAAGAAGTGCATATTGGGATTTTACCTAAGTTAAAACTTTATATTTCAGTTTCAAAGACTAAATTAAAACTTTATATTTCAGTTTCAACACTGTGTACCTTGCACTTTGTTCTAAGACGTCTTGTAAGCTGCATGTTTGTCTTTTGTGTGTGTGTGTGCGTACGTGTGTGTTAGTGCGCATGTAATAGGAGACAGAACGCTTTCCTATCGCCTGGTCAATACTCCTCCCCTTCTCTTGAACAGGAGTAGAAGTTCACCCCTTTTTTCTTGTTTAGGAAGGGGGTCCCGGAACTTTTCCTTTCCTTCTCCCTGGCCTCCGCATTAGTGCTATTTTGATTCTCCTGTGGTGTGTACAGTCTGTGGCAACGCCTCTTCATTCTGAGGGTACCGAGTTGACAGTCTTCTGGTTGCTGTTTCCGACAGGTAGTTAGGAGCCCTAACTCTTGCGTAGAGTTTTGAGCGGCCGCTCTGATCAACAGTTGTAAAATATCGGGTGCCTGTAGTACCATGTCACGCATAAAATGGTGTCCCTGCACGCACATCTGGTGGGCGACCTTAAGGCCACATTATGTTGAAGGCTGTCCTTCTTACATACGATGACAGTCTGCTACTTTTACTTCAGGCCTTCTCATTTTCACTATCAACATTACGCAATATAACAACAGATTCTAAACCTAAACCAGCTCTAAAATCACCTAAAACCTTTAACATTTCCTCTTCTAACATCCGCGGCATTCGAACCAACTTCTGCAGTGTGGAATCGTTCCTCATTGACAAGTCTCCTGATATACTGGCTCTTTGCGAGACCACCCTCATCTCGTTTATCCCCTCCTCTGACCTCTCGATCCCCGGTTACATTTCTCTCCTTAGGAAATACTCTCAAACCCAAATGCACGGCCTATGAGTTTAACTCATATCCCACTAGCTAGAGAGCTTTCTCTCGAATCTCCAGACCATTCATAAATGTATCTTCATCTATCTCTCCCCAATTCTGTAAGGCTCTCGGAAAGTTTTTGCCACCAGATTACCCCTTACATCTTGCCAACTAACTCCCTAATCTGCCATACGCTTGATTATTATGTGTGGGTTGCAATTGAGCGAGAGACCAATAAAATTACTTGTAGCAACAAGGATGAACTGAATGCAAGGGTTATGCCAGCATTCACCAAACAATGAAACCGTCCAGTAGAGTGGTAGGAAATTCCGAAATTGTCTGGAGGCCGCGGTTGAAGCCAATGGTGATTTCATTGAATAAATTTACTCTTTAATAATTCAAGATATTTTTGCGTAATTTTGGTAAACATATCTGTTAAAATGAGATGTAAGCGCCATTTCCATTTTTGTGTAATTTAGACAACAATTTATCAATCGCACCCTATATATTGATGATAGGTTAAGATTTTCTGAACCCTATTCATGACATCGATTTGAATGTTTGATAAATGAACATCTTTAATGTCTTATTTAGCTTTCAATCAATATTTTGGTTTTATAGCATCTTACAGTGTTCGATAAAAGTGTTCGTAGAGTTTACTGACCAAAGCATTAGTGATATTTTCAGTTATAATTATAAAATTTTATTCTTAAAAAAGTTTATATAACATTTTCCTTAATCACTTTTCAAGGAATTACATATCTCAAGTCCATTTAATGTTAGAGCCTCTTCTAATACTGATAGGAATTTCGATCCAAACCTTTACTTTTTGCTAATCTAGAAAGGCAACACATTGACTATATAATTAATTTTACTTCTAGAATTTACTTTGAGAAATAGATTATTGATTTAATTTTTTCTCCCCGGAATCGATCCTCCAGATCTACAAATCAACAATTCGCCCTTGCATGGAGTATTGCTGCCATATATGGTCTGGAGCCCCTTCTGTTTGCCCCGGGGTTCTTGATAGCCTCCAGAGGCGGATATGCAATATAATTGGCCCTGTTCTGGCATCTCGTCTACAGTCACTCTCTCACAGACACGCCGTCGCCTCTCTCTGTCTTTTTTACAATTACTTTCATGGCAATTGCTCCGAGGAGCTGCATTCGCTGGTTCCCAGACTTCATGAATTCAAGCGCCCTACGAGGCTGGAATCCCGCTCTCACCCTTTCACTGTCAAAATTCCAAAATGTAGCCGTGTCTTCTACTCCAATAGCTTCGTGTCTCGCACCTCTCGTCTGTGGAACTCCCTTCCCTATTCCAGTTTCCCCGAGAGCTATAATCTCCAACTATCCAAATGTAACGTCAATCGACATCTCCAGTTGCCTTGATCTATCCACTATCCTTCTCCTCATCCTTTCCTCTATCACTCCTATCTGATCTTGCTCCAAATCTTCTGTAACCCCTTGCGTCCTAGTGGCTTCTCGTCTTGCTTGGGGTGAAGCGCTTAAAAAAATGAAAAGAATTAAGACAACATGAAAATGAAAAGAATTAAAACAACATGAAAATGAAAAGAAATATTAACTCTTAACAACAGTGATAGCTTTTTTTTAATCATTATTTCTTAAATGTATTTTCTTACGTATCTCATTGTTTTTAATCTTTGGTATTACAGAAGTAGTTATACACGAAATACATCAAAGAGTTTTGCATTTCAATGAAGACAGCGAATACTAATAGCAGTCAACGTTCACGGTTGTAATTTAACGCCAAATGCTTTTTTGCTCATTATACGTTGACCAGAAATAATTTGTTTTTAGCAGAAACAAATGAGGCTATTTCCCAAGACAGTGAAATGAGTTAACAGCGTATTTAGCAGGTTCTAAATTCAAATTTGTTCTGGCCTTTTTTCATGCGAATTACACATGATGTGCGTTGAACATCAGTTGTTTTGAGTTGAAGGAAAAATACTGATAAAACTCAAGGAATAGTTCTAATGAATATGTGTTATTATTTTTTGTACTACATGAGTCCATTAAAAATCAGCAAAAACAGAGAATATTCGTAGACAAAAAATAGTACAAAATAACTCCGCAATACGTACAGCCAGACCAAATCTCATTTTTTGTCGATAAAGATAGTATTTAAATTTAAGTATTGTTTAAGTTTTGATAGCTTTTCAGTTTTTAACTTTTTAATTTGTACCCCCTTAGTTCTTTAAATAATGACCTGAATTCATACTTTTGATTGTTACTACAATATTTTGATAAACTCAAATATTTAACTATAAAATAGGGAAATGTCCATGGATATTGCATAGGCTTGGGATTTGCAAAGACCTTCTTCAATCATTTGCTGAATTATTTGTATCTGTCAGAAAAAATAAAACTTTGTACTACATGAGTCCATTGAAAATCGAAAAAAAAAACCCTGAAATATTCGTAGTCAAGAATTAATGCATTTATTTTCTTCAGAAAAATAAGGCTGCAATTTGTACAGTCAGACCAAAGCTCATCTTTTTATTATAAAGCATTTAAAAATAAAATAAATTAATTGGTTTATTTTCTCCGAAAACAAGAGAGGATTGCAGTGAAAGAAAGCTAAATTCCTCTCTGAACGTCTAGATGTGTAATTATCATATAATAATTTTAACTTTTCTGTAGCTAGCTAAATTTAATGTCAAGACAGAAGAAGGCCACCCTTTTTCCCTCATTCCCCATTTTGGCCTTGTGCCACATTTCTGTAAATAATGCGTCATAAATATCGCTCTTCGCCAGGGTACCTACATATTTTTAAAATTTAAGCGCAGTATTAATTTGGTGACGCGCTCTCACCAATTAACAGTTGAGTTGGTTAGATGTAACCGTATGTTTTATGCTAACATTTTCATTTGTCGCACTTCTCGTCTGTGGAACTCTCTTCTCGTTCCATGTTTTCCAGCCCACATTAATCATCAAAAATTTAAAAGTAATGTCAATTGCTATCTATTGTCCTACTTTTGTTAGTGCTCCTTTGTCAACTTTCTGTTTTCTAATTCTTCCACATCCAGTAAAACTCTTGTGTCTTAGTGGTTTTACTTCTCTACTTGGGATGAAAACGGTTAAAAACAAAGAATCTATTAGCTGCCAGATAAATATTAAACACTTTCAATCGAAATGACAATTATCCATAAACAATAATATATATTACAGGAAGGCCCGTGATTGGTATTAGCAGAGTTCACAGAAATGAGTTAATTTTGCTTTTATATGAATGGAATTATATTACCTACCAAAACAATAATTTCATATATATATATATATATATATATATATATATATATATATATGTATGCATGTATATATATATATATATATATATATATATATATATATATATATATACACATATATATATATGTATATATATATATATATATATATATATATATATATATACGTATGTATATATATATATATATATATATATATATATATATATATATATATATATATATTTCTTACTTGATTTTCATTGCTTAATCAGGTTTCACGTGCATTCGACTTGTTAAACAAACTGTAGTATAATTTATGTCGTTCTGAAGAAATGAACGGATTCCAAGCCTAACTAAAAAACCTTAGATATTAGTTTATGCACGTCAATCTATGTCAAGTTTGTTCTAAATAAAGATATGCTAGATTCATTACGAATGGTTTCAATAAAGCTTGGTGATCTAATGTTTTTGATGTATATTTATAGTTGCTAATATTCTAATTAGGAAATCTCTCGAAATATTTTCAAAATAAAAAATATGTTCTTTTTTTTTAATTAGGTTAGCATTTCTAAAAATCCAGTTGAAGAAAGGAAAACATTTAGAAAGCATTTAAACTAAAACGTTTTCACTACGCAAATCATTTCATCCTCAACGCAATAAAATGAACTTAGAAAGTCCTCAAATCCCCCCCCAAAAGACACCATCAATTGCACTTCTTACAACAAACACGTAAAATTTATGATCCTATCCTTTAAAACCCTTTCTACTAAATATGAAAATAGATTCGTATCCCTCATTTTATGATCTTTATCTCCACGTCAATGACAATCGATGATATAATTAGGAAGAAAAATAAATACAAAACCAATTCAGATAATGGTACTTATAAAATAAATAGTACTTATATTGGAGGGAAATCTTGCAATCTAAAAGCCAGTATCTACGAATCTAAAAGAGATTTGCGTTTAGACAACCATTCAAACATGTTCGTAATACACAGAAAAAAAACTGTATATGGATGATATATATATATATATATATATATATATATATATATACAGAGAGAGAGAGAGAGGACAGAGAAGGGAGTGAAAAGACTGATATTGATATATATGAATAAACTGATATACATAGATAGATAGATAGAAGCAGACTGAGATAGAGAATTTTGACATATTTAAAGGACATTTGTTAAAGTTTTGTGTTTTTATTAAGTTTCATAACAACACAAATTTTTGAGAAGCTAAATGACTTTAACCGAATATTCTAATGCGCCAATGTTTTAAACGGAAAGACTTAGATGTCTCCGAAATCACTATTCGACAATCAGGTTTTATAATTAAATTCATGCGTCACCCTCTATCTTCAGTGGGAAATATGTCCCTAGCTGATTGACAGAAATGGTCAACACAACGGAGTGATTAGTAATTACGTGAGAAGGGGGGGTAAGAGGGAATAGAACACATATTGTTTAGAATTTACAGCAAAATTCTTAAGGCATAGAGAAATTCTAGAGATAATTTTTAATTTTGAAGCCCGATGTATATATATTTAAACGTACCCCATTTTATTCAGTTATTTGTCGATTTTATAGTTTAATAATTAGTTGTACTTTGGGAGGGGATAGAAGTAGTCTGTTATGATGGATGTAAATATACCATCGAAGATTACAAAATTATAGCTCTTCTCATATTAATGCGATATTAAAGCGAAGAGTAAAAGATCCCTAATATATTGTCCTTTCAAAGTTAAGGCGAAATTATTTCCATCTAATATTTACTCAACTGTTGTTTGTTGTATTTCTTCGACATCATTTTTCGAAAGTGATTCAGTGCCACAAAACCAAGTGCGTTTCCTTTTATTCTAACGACCATTCTTTGGATGCGTCATGCATTCAACACTCAATCTTACGGTTACTAACGATACTTCCGCAGAACATTTCTATTGTACTCTTTGGAGAAATGTTTTTCTGTCTAACCAAATATATATATTCCTCTCAAGAAGAAAGAACTGTCTCCTATCTGAGCAAAATGTTATATGTAAAATGAATACGACGCATTTCCGTCAGAATGTGGATGACAATACAGCAGTAAAACTGTAATTCCAATTCTAAAAACGATTAAAATTCCTGCAAATACAATAAGTTAAACGATAAGAAACCACTACTGCTTTTTCTTGTTCTTGTTTTTTTTTTCTTCTTGTTCTTCTTCTTTTCTTCTCCTTCTTCATCTTCTTATTCTTGTTGTTATTGCTGTTCTCCTTCTTTTTCTTCTTTTTTTTTCTTTTTCTTCTTCAACATCATCATCAACAACCGTAAGAGAATAATCTGTAGCGTTTTGCATTCATGAATATGTCAAAGAAACTTCGAATGCTAAATCATCTCTTTTCGAAAACTGACCAAGAATAGGAAATGCACTCAGCTAGAAACATAAGAGTAAATAATTTTTTCCTTAAATTATTTGTTTCCTGAATTTCGAGAGGCAGGAATGTTTTTATTTATTTCATCTCTCTTACAGTTTTTAAACGTTGCCGACAAAGCCAAAAATTCCATCATTCGTTTTTGATTAATTAAAGTATTAGAATATGTCATTAGTTATAAACGAAAATTGAACTGAAACAGAAACAAAACCTATTTGGGTGCTAATATCTCTCAACAATTCTTCATTGATTTTATGGCGACATTTTGAAAAAATATCCTTAATTATCGTACTAATAGGCAATGTTGTCTTCGTTAAATCTCAGCTTTATGTGAGCATGATTTACTCTTGTGTGAATTCACAAATTGATTATTTATTGTAACCTTCTCTTTCTTATTTTTTACCCTTATTTATTATTGGCATTGAGCGAAAACCTTTCATTAAAATGTACTTTTTCATTTTTTTTTTCATTTCGTTTTTTCTCGCTAATTTTAATATTATCTCCCCACAACCTTGTAGCTAATTTGACTGACCGACTGAAAAAGTAGAATCCTTACATTATTTCATTTGGTGCTCGTAATTAACATTACCATTGTCTTAGTCTTTTGAGTCCAATACTATCAAATAATTACTTATACCTGTATATGACTTTTTCTCATTATTTTATTTTTTTTTAATTTTAATAGTTTTCTCTTTCTTTATATTTAATTTTGATTTTCTTCATTTATTATCCTCTATAATTTTTCTATTTTTTTTTCATCTACGATGTCTCTTCTTTCAAAAATTTATCTATTTATTTTTATTTTTATTTGAATTATTTTTCCTTTTCTTTTTTCTGAATCTTATCCTTCTTCTAACGAACTTATTCTTTTATTTTTTCTTTCGTTTTCAAATTACATTTTTTCTTTCTTCTCTTTCCTTTTAGTTATTCTTAGATTTGTTCTTTTTTTTTTGTTCTTTCATTTGTGTCTTTCCTTTTTTCTTCTTTTTTTCTTTTTTCATCCTTGCGATTGAAATGTGTTTTTTCATTTTCTTTTTCATTCATCTGCTGTGTATTTCATTAGACATTATGTAAATAACTGCATCTAAATCTAATAGACTGTTTGCTTAGTTTAAAAAATGCAGACAACAGACAATCAAATGTCGATACATAAAATATCGCAAGAGGAAGTTGTAATTTTTTTTTGTTATCATTTACTTCATAATCTTAAACCTCAGACATGTAACAATTGAAAAGAATTAACATGATATATGAAATACAATTTCTAAATGAAAAAATAAGATATTTTTATGAAATTATATTACAGTTAATTGAATATTACTTCTGCTGCTGTTAGATCTCATGTCATGGTGACGTTAATTCCTTGCAAACTACCTTGAAACTCTACAGAGAGTCGGTGCATCCTTTAGCTTCAGATTAATCAGTCGGAGGTCTTGTGCGGACGACATTGTTTCAGCGGCTGCCAGGTCTGCTTCAATATCATCGCCAGTTCTC
This sequence comes from Acanthosepion pharaonis, assembly GCA_903632075.3. Lineage (NCBI taxonomy): Eukaryota > Metazoa > Mollusca > Cephalopoda > Sepiida > Sepiidae > Acanthosepion > Acanthosepion pharaonis. Next base: position 3,785,513 of record CAHIKZ030000913.1, on the reverse strand, counting down.
AGATGGCGGATCTGACAAGACAACGAACACGACTCTGAGCGATAATACAGAGGAGGCTTAGCTGGCCGGTCCACCGCCTTAGCACTTCATTGAAAACAAGATAAGACCAGTGGACCTACTCGATGGCCCTAAATCCGTGAGAATCGTAGAAATTGAGGCGAGTGGAAGTGGTCTTGCTGATTGCTGAGAGGACACGTTTTGGCACCCAGAGAATTGCGGATTTGTAGAATGCTCAAGTGACTTTCGTACGTTTTTTTTTTTTTTTTTTTTTTAAGCATTACGCCCCAAGCAAGGCGTGAAGCCACTAGGATGCAGGGGGTTGCGGAAGATTTGAAGCGAGAGCAGATAGGAATGATAGAAGAAAGGACGAGGAGAGGGATAGTGGGTAGATCAAGGTAACTGGAGATGTCGGTTGACATTACATTTGAACAGTTGGAGATTATAGCTCTCAGGGAAACAGTAATTGTGGAGGGTGTTCCACCGGCGAGAGGTGCGAGGTATGAAGCTATTGGAGTAGAAGAGACGGCTACATTTAAAAATTTCTACAGTGTAAGGGTGGGAGCAGGATGCCAGCCTCGTAGGGCACTTGAATGCATGGAGTCTGGAAACCAGTGAAAGCAGCTCATCAGAGCAATTACCATGGAAGTATTTGTAGAAAAGACAGAGAGAGGTGATGGCGCGTCCGTGAGAGAGTGAATGCAGACGAGACGCCAGATCAGGGCCAATTAGATTACATATCCGTCTCTGGATCTTGTCAAGAACTCCGAGGTAAGCAGAAGGTGCTCCAGCCCATATATGGCAGCAATACTCCATGCAAGGGCGAATGGTTGTTTTGTATATTTGAAGTATCGATTCAGGGGAGAAAAATTTCCTGCCGCGGCACAGAGAGCCAACTTTCCTTGCGGTGGAAGAAGCAATTGACTCAATGTATTTGTTCCATCTCAGGTCAGCAGTCAGCGTGAGACCGAGCAGACGCAGGGAGTTGCTCTCAGGAAGTTGACTATCAGACATTTTAATGGGGGGCAGGGAAGGATCTCTATGGTGGTTAATGGAGAGTAATTTAGTTTTTGAGGCGTTAAAGTTGACCAGCCAATTCTTGCCCCAGTTAACAACCGATTGAGGTCCATTTCAAGACACACGGCCAGGTTATTTTTTCATCGCCGACACTAGATTTGTTTTTGAGGCAGGAGTAAATTGTAGTGTCGTCTGCGTAGATGCCAACTTGGGATCTATGGCGTCAGGAAGGTCATTGAAGAAAATAAGGAATAGAGGGGCCAAGGATGGAACCTTGGGGAACACCTGCGTTCGTGGGATAGGAACTGGAGGAGAATCCGTTGAGAACGACCTTCAATAGTCGGTTTGACAGGAATGATTGTATTAGATCAAACAGTCGACCAGTAACACCATACCCCTGGAGCTTACAAAGAAGGCCGGCGTGCCAAACCCTATCGAATGCCTTGGAGATGTCGAGGGCCACGGCACGAGCCTCACCGTTATTTTGAAGGGCTTGGTAGACGGTTTCAGTGATGGCTGTAAGCACATCAGCTGTTGATCGGGCGTAGCGGAAACCATATTGCTTGTCTGACAGCAGATTATGGGATGTAAGGTGATTAACCACTTCGGCATTGATTAGGGCTTCGAAGACTTTGCCGAAGAGGGGTAGGAGACTAATAGGACGGTAATTAGAGGGGTCAGAGGGGTCTCCAGAGTTCTTAAACACAGGAACAATGGATGAGGACTTCCAGCAGTCAGGAAAATAGGATTCCTTGAGGCAGTAATTATACAGTTTAGAGAGGGCGGGCGCTAACTCAGGTGCGCATTTCTTCAAGACAATGGCTGGTATGCCATATCCACCATGAGCCTTGTGGGGGTCTAAGTTGGAGATAATGCCCAGTACCAATGACGGGGTTATGTGTAAGCCGCTCAATAAGGCCTCAGTTCTTGGAGGGAAGTCTGGTATGGGTACACCGGTGGAGTCGAGCGTTGGATTAAATGAGAATTTCCGAGCAAAGCATTTAGCCTTGTCGGTAGAGGAGGTCAAGACCTCGAACTGGTTGAATAAAGGAGGTATGGAGGGTTTTCTATTGTTCAGGACACTCTTGCAGAGCCGCCAATAATCTTTGGAGCCAAATTTGCGAGATGCATTACGTTCCTTCATCCGAGCAGCAAATATTGACTTAGCTTCGTTGAGGACACGCTTACACTCGTTACGGGCGGAGGCAAAGAGACGTCTATTGCAGTCCGACATGTCGCTACGAAATAGGTGAAAGAAGTGATTCCTGTGGGCAACGGCAGCTGAGCAAGCAGCGGAGAACCAAAGGGAGGAGTGCGACTTGACTTTAAATTTCCTTGAGGGGATGAAAGCGTCGATTCCAGCTTTAACACAGGATGAGACCTCAGAAGCACATTCTTGGACAGGGAGTGTAAAGACAACATCCCAGGGGACATCGCGGAGGAAGTCACGGAACGAGTCACAATCCGCTCGTTGATAGTAGAACGAGGTTCTTGTGATGGGAGGTTCTTTGCGGGGTGTGGAGTTGAAGGAAATGTTGACAGATACCACGGCGTATTCGGAGTTGCCAAGCGTGCAGAGCTGTGTGGCGCTGCAACATTCGGGGATGGAGGTAAAACACAGATCGAGAAGAGAGGCCTTACCTGCCAGGTTGAGGGCAAAACGTGTGGGGAAGTCAACTATCTGCGTGAGGGATTGAGAAATTGAGAAGTTAAATGTTTGAATGCCAGCCCGGTCAGTAGTAGCATTCTCGAGCCACTTGGTGTGATGGGCGTTAAAGTCACCAAAGACGAATATATGAGCAAAAGGGTGGAAAGAGAGGGCCTTGTCTATGTTGTCAGATATGCTATCGATTATCCCACAGTCTTGAGAGGATGGAGAGCGGTAGAGGAAGAAGAGATAGCTTACGGCATTGAGGAGAGATAGTCGGAGACACATGTACGAATGGTCTGGCGATTCGAGAGACAATTCTCTGGCCAGGGGGAGATGGTCCTTGACATAGACACCAAGGCCGTGCATGTGGGTTAGAGAGTCTTTCCTGAGGAGAGGAAGGTAGCCGGGGATCGAGAGATCAGAGGAGGGAATAGACGAGACAAGGTTTGTCTCCCACAGAGCCAGTATATCCGGGCGGTTTGCAGTGAGGAAAGATTCCATACTGCAGAAGTTTGTTCTAATGCCACGGATGTTTGAGAATGAAATGTTGAGGGGTTTAGGTGATTTTTGCGGGGCTGGTTTAGATTTTTTGATTCATTTGAGTCTTCATGTTGAGTAATTGTTGGAAGATGAGAAGGCCGGAAGTAAGAGAAGCAGATGGTTATCGACCGCAACATGAGCAGAGAGAAGTTGGCAAAATGTGCATCATAATGTGGCCTCAGGTTTGCCCACCGGAGGTGACTGCAGGGACACCGTTCCATGCGCGACATGGCACTACAAACACCCCGGTATTATACAACTGTTGATCAGAGCGGCCGCTCAAGACGCTACGCAAGAGTTAGGGCTCCTAACTACCAGTCGGAAACAGCAACCAGTGAACTGTCAACCGTGTACCCTCAAAATGAAGAGGCAATGCCACAGACACGGGAGAAACACATCAGTACTAGTACAGAGGCCACTGAGAGAGAGAGAAATTACCGGGAACCCCTTCTTAGACAGGAAACAAGGTGTGAGTCTCTGCGGTTGTCCCGGGGAAGGGGGAGGGGTGTTGACCGGGCGGAAGGAGGGTCTACCTACTCCTATTACATATAACACATATAACAGTGACAAAAGACAAACAGAGGGATTAAGGGCGGGGAAGTAGTTGATAGTGCCCAGGCTGACACTAGATGTACATTCAGGGGGATAGGATGGAATTTATTGGTATTTTATACTTACACAACACTAAGTTTTAACTTATAAGTCCCATTGTGCTATTGTAAAGAGAGGAATGAAAAAATATGACCATCCATTATTTGCGGATGTGGCATAAATGCTAGCTCAGTATATATATATGAGAGACAGAAGCTTTTGGATGCGTCTCTGGTAGAATATCAGTGTCATTAATTTTGAAAGCCAAAACTACAAGTTTCCTCTTCACATGTCATTGTATTAACGTTTTTCTCACAAATTCATAGTGAAAGAAATGTAACGCATGGCGAATGTTTGTGTAGTGCGATATGGTATTTTTGAGGATGCATGTATAAGATTTAGATTGTCGAAGATTCGGTTAGGAGTGCCGCTGATTTTAGTGGCACTCGGACTCACATAGAAAAATGTCCTGTTTATTTAAGCTTTTTTAATTTAACTAATATCAATGTTTTCAAATATTTATTTAAGCGATATCAATTGTATTTCTAGTTGTGAAGCGTGTAAATTAGGTTTAATTCAATTTTCAAGTATTTAGACCTGCTCGACTGTGTTTGCATTTTTTAAAATTTGCGATTGAAATTGTTCGTGATTAATTCTGGCTGAATATTTCTTTTCGTCTTCTTTCCGTTCTTTCAAATTTTTTTGCCTCTGCCGTTCTTCTTTCTCGTTCTTTACAACTTTTTTTTCACCACGTTTTCTTCTTGTACGTTTCTTTCTCTATGCAATAGTTCCAGTGAAGTCATATCTTTTTGAGAAAACTACAAAATGGAATTTAATCAGAAAACGCTGGAAATATTTAATATTGTTTTCTCCTTTTCTTTCATTTGTTGCTTTTCTCTTTTCAGTTATTATTACTGTTATTTCTAATACTATTATTAGCATTATTATTATTTCATTTGTTTTTTTTTCTGTTTTTTGATACTCATTTCCTCTCGTATCCCAACCAGTGACCTAAGGTCGAAAATGGCATCATGACATTTCTCCCGCACATTTGTTTAAAAAAAATATCGGCAACCTTTTCCGACGAGTCGGCCGAATCAAGTAGGGTTCATTATAAGGCAAGCTGTACAACTAAAATGATTCAAGGCAATTTTTCGTTGAAGGTGCCATTTTCACTCTAGATGACAATAGGCGTAAGCATCTGCCTTAGAAATGGGATAATCTTGATTGTTTTTGGAGAAAAATAGTTTAATAATTAAAAATGAAGTCTCGGTATAATATTATCACAGCTTACAGTGAATAACGCACACAGTTGGAGATGATTTTCTTATTTACTCATTCGAAAATACATTTAAATAATTTAAAAAAAAATTCTTCTCGAGAAAAAAAGATTATTATGAACTTCCTGTTTGTAAAATAAATAAATACATGCATGATATTATTCAGTGAATATCACGAATGGTTTAAAATAACGAAAAAGTTACACTCAACGAAACGTTAAAAATTCAAGAAACATTGTACTTAATTACTGTTTATGTTTCTGGCTATGTATGAGACAATATGAGAGAACAGTTGAAGAGAAAATAAAACAAACAAAATTTTCTTAAATGTCATTTTCCTAATAAAAATTAAGCGTGCCATTTAAAAAGCCAAACGGTCGCATGAGGCCCGCGAGCCGTAATTTGTTGATAACTGGTTTAACAAATCTAAAACCAATTTACAAATACACACATTACATAAATAAAGAGATTTTTAGGCAACGGGCCGTGTTCATACGAACAATTTTGGGGATTGGCTACCACGTTTCCCTTCAATGAGTCTATCAGAACTTTTTTCCTAATCAAACTTACGACCTTAACTACAACTGGAATCACATATTTCTTCATACGCCACATCCCTGAAACATTCACTACATCCTTGTATTATTGTTATTATTACTATTCTTAGTGAGATAAGAAATAAAAATATCTGGCAATTATGAATGCGTTGATAATAATCTCGTGTTCAAAACTTTGTAGATTATTCTTGCCCTTCCTAAAGGGATCGCTTTTCTATAACAGTTCTACTGGGTAACAAATGATAATTTTTTTTTCTCCAGCTTTCTATTCTCTCAGTCACTGTATCAAGCACATCAATAGCAACTGGTATAATTGTGACCTTCTTCACCTTCCAATACTGTTGTTGTGGAGATGAACACTTCTCTCCAGTAGAGGATTTTGACTTGTCCAAATACATATAGACAGACGCCGAGAATCTTCAGTGGAAGAGTGACTCGTGTTTTTGGGGCTCTTTTGTCAAAAGACAAGGTTAGAATAGCTACGAGAAGAATTATTTGGATATTCAGTGTTAAGTTCTTTTTTTTTATTTTGACAACGTTCTATTTTGTTGAGTATATTTTTCTTTTTCAGTTTTTATTTTTTTCACCTCCGGTCGAATTTGTTTTGATTTTTTTTTTTTATACTTTGATTTAATGTTTGTATTCGTTCGTTTTTTGCTTCGGACTAAGTTTTTACGGTGTATTTGTTTTTGACTTTATAGTGGATTTCCTTTCTGCATTTTTTACAAATTTTACTTTTTGCTTTATTTTGTTTGTAATTTTCAACTTCTGTTGATTTTTTGCTTGAAAACTGAAACATTTTCTGGTGTTTGAAAAAGAAAAAATACAACACGACAGTCAAAAAAAAAAAAAAAAACATTTGGATCTGTCACTAAGGCAGATCCAACAAGCAAAAATGAGGCTGCCACGCTAAAAGTCACAGAAAACGAAAAGAATAGATCCTCCAAATGTGAGCCCTACAAAGGGAAAGATAATGAAAACACAGAAAGAAAAAGACCTAAACAAAAATATGACGACTGAGGAAGTCAACTGTGTCGCGGCGCGAAAATCACTCTGTTTGGATTCGCCCACCCACTCTGAAATGCATAGTCAATATGGCAGTTTATCGAGAGAGCCAAACAGTACGCCCCATCTTGTTACTGTTGGTGAGCTTTTGGTAGACCTCGATGCACCAGAGCGCATTGCAAAAAGACCAGTGTCAGTCTTTGTGCTTGAAAAGCTGACGTAAAATAATTGTCGGTACCCAAAAGACACAGGGATGAAAGCACTGATTTCCTTGGGGGTTAAACCTCAAAAAGTTATTAAGGGGATAGATTTCTTCATGTCCAACATACTGTTCCCCACGTCAGAGGAATGTGCGGATAAAGTCCCGCGATTTAATCCCAAAAGACTATTGGGGCATATCTTTATGGTCATTTAGTGTTACACCAGAATATGAGACGGGTGGGTAGGGTTCAAACTGGTGTTCAAACCGAGAAGCCGTTACATCCATGACCAACAGCTTCGAGATAGGCGAGAAAATTTACCCGTCATCGTGACGTTTGTTGGCTGTGTGGTGTGATTGGTAACTTCGCCCCTTCTTGCCCAGAGAAAAAGTCCTCTGGAAACCCGCCTAAATCTGATATCACCCCGGGGATGAGTTGAAACATATCAGCAGAGACAAGACCGAGTATCGATGGACTTTCCTATGAGGTGTACTTGATGCAAACGCACGTGTTTGTCCCTCTGCTGGAACTGGTCTTTAACCAATGGATGAAGAGAGGGAATATTCCTGAACACTGCACTAGAGATGTGATCAACTTACTTCGCAAGAATAAACAAGGAGGGATGAGATTAATAATGTCCAGCCCTTAACTATTTTGAATACGAAGTTATAGGTTTTGGCTAAGGACTTAGCCAACCGTTTGCAGTCTATCCTGCCTTGTCTGATTATTCCCAAGGGGACTTGCGCTATAAAGAGTTGGTCAACTCTCAACTAGTCGACTGAAGCCTCGCTGATCAATTTAGGTCAGTCCAAAGCATTTAATAGGGTTGACCATCGATTTCTTGGGGATTTCCTGGAGTCCTCTGGCTTCGGGCCCTGAATTCAACTCTTATCCAGCTCCCCAGGGTCATGGTTAAGTGAATGGCGTAAGGTCGAATCATTTCATGTCGTCGAGATGGGTTCGTCAGTTGTGCAAACGGATTTGAAGCTTTTAGGTTCCGCATCCTGGGTGGAAAATGTTTGTCCTCGAGGCCAGTTCCGTTTGCAGGAATTTTGTGCCTCACCTGAAGTAGAATGAACTCCATGTGTTCTTATGTTTACTTGGAATTATGAGAGTGATTTGGACGACGCGAGCGAAAGAGTTTTATGGAAGGCGGTGGGGGGTGTTCCTCTTCTCAAATAACTTCGTACTTTAAGCACCAGCTTAAAGTCAAAATTAGGGCGGAAAGGAGGCGACTCTTTTCATGAAAATTCGGCGAAAGGTCGTTGAATGATTCGCGTTTGATTACCTTGAGAGGGGTTAATTTAGAATGGCATCAAGAAGTGACACCTGTCACTTGATTTAAACATTTGTCATATAAATTTAGGTTAATATCATTTTTCGTTTTGATTTAAGCTGTTGGACTCTTTATTTTCATCCCATTTTATCTTTATAAAATATCTTTATCGTTTGATTCCCTTCCCCATTTAGGAGATGGGATTTCAGTTCTTTGTTAAACTGTCTTTCATTTCGTGGGTGAGTTTTCGTAATTATTATTGTCTAAATGTATAAGTGCTACTCTGCCTCATGCATGAAAATCATTTGATTAATACCGCAGTATCTTTCGTTTAGTCAACAGGTTATCTCTGCCATGATTAGACTGTAGGATTGCCGTTACTAACAATAGTTTTTTTGTTGTGTAAATACATTTTTATATCAAATATTGGGCATTTATTTTTAGATATTTATCAACCCAGCCCTTCACGAAATTTCTCCATATGGGGTTACGTAGGGATTCTTAGAGTAAATGTGGTATTTTGGTATCTGTGTTTGGCAGTGGTGTGTAGATGAGATATTTTGGTGAACGGAACAATGTAATTGTGGCTATTGTACTTTCTCACAAGAAGTATCAGGAGTGAAAGTATAGTTAGAATAGCTTATCTGCTTATCTATTTCAACAAGATTACGTCGCCCCCACGCCACATATTACTTCTTCATTGTGTTATCTTCATTCAGTGCAATGAAGTTATGACAGGTGTGCGAGTTATAACATTAATGAGTCACAATTTATTATTATTATTTTTTATTTCCTTTGATTTCTGGCGTTTACACATTTCTTTCCTAAGGTTAGAAATGGCAGCACTAACAAAAAAAAAAAAAAATTAAAAAAATAATTAAATAAAGCCCTTCGTAAAGTGTGGGCTGTACTCGTCAGAACAATTTTTTGTAACTCCTTGAAGCATGGACTTCCAGGAATCCCTTCAATTAGTCTACTGCAATCTTTTCCAACCAGTCCTAGGGCTCCAACTATAACAGTGATTGTTGATGTTCCCATATGCCACATTTTCAAGATTTCTATTTCAAGGTCCTTGTATTTTGACAGCTTTTTGAATATCTTCAAAGATACATTGCAGTCAGCAGGGACTGCCATATCAACAAGGATTCACCGTTTTTGTTTGTGGTCTTTAATAACAATTTATTATTATTATTTAATTTACCGGCATCATGGAGAAGTATTGAAATTGTAATTGTTTATATCCTGCCATATATAAACGCATACACAAAAACAAAAAAAAAAATATACGAACACAAAATATATATACACATACACAGCGACACACATGGACAATAATACATACATACAGACATATTGACGCACAAAAAAATACTTTAGAATGAACCTGAAATCCAATCCTAAACAAGAAACAAAGGGTAAAAATTTATTCCTATTCAAAAGATCGGGTAGGAGAATGATCAAAACGATAGACAAATCTACACTGGCGAAAATAAGTTTAAGACAGATGGTTACAGTTTTATTCATTTCAAAATGTTTTCTAATAAAACAATATAAATTAGTTTTATTGTTTACGCTTTAAGCAGAATTTATTTCTCTTTTGAATGATGTAAAAATTTGTATATTTTTCTACAAATTAAAAAATTTTAATTCAAATTTGCCAGCAAAATAAGTTTAAGACCGCATGGATATTATGCAAAGTATTTGCTAAATGGGTGGTCACATGGCTGGTCCTTATTGTATTAAATAGTGTAATAACTGAACATTTTTATACAATTAATTCGCTATGGGAAAGCATCATTGTCTTACTCCAGTGATTAGATAAAATATAGTGTTACTCCATCAATAAAACGTTTCCTTTATGAATATATGCAGGCAATTAAGGCAGTAAAACGGCTTGTGTTCAGGATTGGAAGCTTTACCAGGATACTGGACAATATAAGGATAGGCAAAGTTCGGGATCCCAAAGAAAAACAGCAGATCAACTGGATAGATGAATTCATAGGCTTTCCCAACATAACCGAATGATGACGGCCGTAATCATTAGCAGCCAAGTATCTGGTAAAACTGGCGTTAGTTTTACACCGCAAATCTATTTGGGCGCATTGCTAGAAAAAAAAAAGAATTATTTTAGAGAGGAATCGACTCAAGCGGCTGAATTTCATGAAAAGTATCATTCAATGGACGGCTGACGACTGGTGAAGAGTTCTTTGGAGTGACGAGTCAGGCTTTTGCATCTTTGGATCGGATGGAAAAACCTTTTTCAGACGTCACCAAACCGAGAAATTCCATCCTAAATGTGTCAAAAAGATGGCACAAGCGTGCGGCGGTGATGTAATGGTGTGGGGTGTTTTCGGTAGCTTTGGTATTGGTCCAATTGTTAAATTTGATGGAAAACTCAACAGTGTAGGCTATATGCAGCTATTAAAGGAACATGTTCCGCCATATTTGACTGACCAAATGCCGCCTGGAGCTTTTTATCCACAAGATAAAGCCCTAATCCCAAAGCCAAAAACGTAATGCAATTTTTTGATCACATAATATGGACGTCATTGAGTGGCCTTCACAGCGTCCGGATCTTAACCGGATTGAAATTTAGGGAATTATACTTTTAAAAGAGTTCATGCTAAAAAACGTACAAATTTATCCCAATTATACGATTATTTTAAGCAAATATGGCACAGCATTTCGAATAATTTTTCTGCTCACTTATCAAGCTCGATGTGAAGCTGTAAGTAATAATAAAGTTTACGGCACTAAATATTGATAAATATTTGGGGATTTTTTTTTTTTTTTGGCTCATTTTTACTATAACTGTTTACTTTAAATATAATAATACCCATGCGGCGTTAAATTTATTTTGCCGACAAATTTGGATAATTTAGATTAGCTCAGCCTTGAAACGTTTCAGGTTCACTCGAAAGAGAAATAACTTCTGCATAAAGCCTACAAAATAAAAACTAATTTATATTGTTTTATTAGAAACATACTCTGAAATGAATAGAACTTTTAACCATCGGTTTTAAACTTATTTTCGCGAGTATATCTACTCCTCTTAATTAATTCATGTAATTAATACAGAAATTCTCAGTTTTATTATTTTTGAATAGCACGTGGTAAATAAAAGTAATCACCATAAAATATGAATAACTGTAGACTAAATTTAAAAAAAAAATAATAATAGCATTTTGCATTTGCCTATAGGTAGAGAATATTCATAATAAAATTATTTTAAAACAATTTCCTAACAGATCAGTTTTTACAGTTACGTCTCCCGTTGAAAAGATTTACGGAAATCAACCGGGTTTCCGCGTGATAAGATATCTTTAAAAATGTATATTTTACTTTTCGCTAAATACGTATTTTACTATTGTCAAATAATTCAATATACTGTTTTAGTTATTCTTAAATGAAATAAAAACAGTATTTATGGTGGAAATCAACCTTAGTTTGTTTCCCACTCTATACAAGAAATAGTCGAACCTCCCTTCAGAGTAGATTATCTTGCATTGACTAAAGCTTGAATGTCCGTTTGTTTTCCTTCAAATAAATATAATTTATTCATTTTTCATTTAATACAAACAAGTAAATGAATAAAAAACGACGTAACGAAAACAGTTTGTCCTATAAAATAGAACAAAAATTTTATCTCACAAAATGATTATTGCCTTGCGTTTTAAATCCGTAAAGTATAGCTTAGTATTTCTCTAAACTGCTGAATTTCAAATCATTTAAAATATATAGATTCATAACACCTTCTACTAATTACCTGATTGCGAGTAGATTCTATTTTTTTATCAACTACCATACTGTATTTTTGGGCATTGTAAAAGAAAGATGTTTCGTGGAATTGTTTACTTTTGATTAAAATAAATTAAAGCTATTTTCTTGTTTATTGTTTAAATTCTGCAATTACTTTGTTTACATTCCAGTAGGTAAGCTGAGTGCCATTTTCAACAGAAAGTTTCATTATCTGCCTATATTTCTGAGATGAGATATAGTGTACCGAATTTACAATATTCGGACTATTGTCCTCATCTTTGTTGCCATATTTATCACAACGTTTCGGCAGTTGTACTCTCCGGCCTTCTTCAGGTGGTTGGAATGTCGAACTTAACCCTTTATTTCCGATAAATTTAGCCCAATTATACAATTATATTAAGCAAATATGGCAGAGCATTCTAAATAATTTTTATGCTCACTTATCAAGCACGATGCCTAGGCGATGTGAAGCGGTAATTAATAATAAAAGTTGCTTTGGATATTTTTGATTAATCCAGCATTAAAACATTTCAAATATTTCGAAAGAGAAATGAATTATGCATAAATCGTACATAATAACACTAATTTATATTGTTTTATTAGAAACATTCTGAAATCAGTCAGTTATCAGTTATCTCCTGTTAATTCGCCTATCCTCCGCCTTAACCAGGAATTGAAATCACACGTAAATAATGTAAATAATACCTCATCTCAGAAATATAGACTGAAGCTGAAAGGCCGAAACATTGTAATAGATATGGCAACAAAGATGAGGACAACAGTCCGAATAATGTAAATAGTGTACATAATACCTCAGCTCAGAAATATAGAAAGAAAATTAAAGGCCGAAACGTTTTAATAAATACGGAGACAAAGTTGAGGACAATAGTTCGAATAATGTAAATAATATACATAATACCTCATCTCAGAAATATAGTCAGAAGCTGAAAGGCCGAAAGGTTGTAATAAATATGGCAACAAGGTGAGGACAATAGTCCGAATAATGTAAATAGTGTACATAATGCCTCATCTCAGAAATATAGACAGCTACTGAATGGCCGAAACGTTGTAATAAATATGGCGACAACGAAGAGGAAAATAGTCTGAATAATGTAAATAGAAAGTTCCATTCATTTAATATTAATGGAATTCCGCTTGCCTACTTTCAGACGATCATCATTTCCAAAAGTTTTGTACCATGAGCAACAAAAAATCGAAATTCTACAGTGCAATGGATCATTTGTTAATACGGCTTGATAAAGACATTAGGGAATCCAAATAATCTATAATAAAAAATTTTCAAAGTCCATACAAGTCATTTACACAGATGGTACAAAAAAAAAATGCAAAAACCGTACAAGCAAATAGCAAAGACTATATGAACATTATTGTCTTGACTGTCGATTAGCTGCCCTATGGTCATTTTTTACGATGGATTTTACTTCAAGGAAGCGTATGAAAATTGTAATGCTGCAAGAACACACTGGTAAGCCTTACCAATGAGCAAATCAAAATACTATTGTAAGAGACACATGAATATTGCAAAGAAGTACAAGCAAAGGCCATACAAACAAATTGGAATGATGCTACAATTAATTTGCACAAGGGTGTATGTTTAGGTTTTATTACAATTCTAATCATCGCTTTTTAAAACTATAAACATTGCCGACATAGTTAAAATAATAGCGGTGTCAAAGGAAAAAATCGTACTTTTGACACTTTTCCGGAAAGTCCATGTTTGCTAAGTATTATTCAATTGCTCCCGCTGAGAAGGTGAATATCAATATCGAAACATCAAACCTCATGCAAAAGACCCGCCTACTGTTTGCCTGATTCAGATTTTGGGAAAAATACTTGAATGTGTCTCACTTTCCAACGTTCCTGTCTTACTCTGTTCCAACAATTTTACCAATGACATTAAAACAGAATTTATTTTACCATTTACTTTTCTGTGACGCTTAGACGAAATGAGTCCACACAATTTGCTGGACTGGTAAATCTAATTTGTTTTTGTTCGATATGATATCAAGGATATAGTGTTCACCACTTTACTTTGTACAAACGGAAGTTAAATGGCTTTTATTGAAAGAATGTTTGAATTGCAGAAAGAAAAGTTGGCATATTTTATCGATCATAAACTTTGATTATCCGACAGACAGCCAAATTCATGCCTCTTAAGAATTGCTTACTCACTTGATATTTTTCAAAATTGAATCAGCGAGACATATTTATCTCTGCAAAGGGAAGTCAGTAGAAGAAAAATGAAAATAAAAAGAGTCACTACGATAAAACATTAAAGAACATCACTATGATAATACATTGAAAGAAATGAATAGGATGAAAACGCTATTTTATAACGTCATTGGTATTACTCGATCTCTAATACGGAAGGAAATACTTTAAAAGCTTTTCAGATTCTTAATGAACTGAAATGGTTTGAGAGTTTGACACCGGTAATGTTATTGGAAATTATTTCTGCCAAGTATCAGATTCTCTAATCATTTCACTCAAATGAAATTTTTGAGAAAGATATTGGGTACAAAAACATTCAATGATGCGGAAAATCGAACAGGACTTCTGTAAGTGAATTATGAAATTAGTTGACAAATTCACTTTTCTATCGCTGTAATGTAGATTTACTCTATGGTACTTAGACTTTATGAATTTAAGCGCAGTACTAGATTGGCAGAAAGGTCTCATCATTTTACAGTTGAAATGGATAGATGTAACCGTAAATCCTATGCTAACTGTTTCTTCTATCAGATTTTCGTTTGTGGGAGGCTCTAACGGGTTCTTGTTTCTCAGTCAACTTTAATCTTCAAAAATTTAAATTTAATATGAATCGTTATATTCTGTCTTCTTTATTCTTGTTCTTTTATTCTCTTATTCCCTTAATAGTATCTATTTTTATGTTCTCAAACAATCAATAATGCTTTGCAACTTAGCGGCTTTATTGTCTTGTTTGAGGTGAAATGATTAAAAATTTTGAAAGGTGTTCTGGTAGCAGTTTTCTGGTGTGATATATTTACGAATAAATAGATTTATCGAACTATGCTTTTGATGGGGTTTATTATCATTTGCAACAATATATTGATGCGGATCTGATTTTTCTGAATATATTATCCGAAAAAATAAATATGAAAAGAAGGTAGATGCTCTACCAGAAATGCGAATCCAATTATCGAAAGCCAAAGAAAATTTGCAGAAGATACCACAGATCAAGAAGCAACACGATTCTTCGCGTTAATCTGCGTGTAATAAGTTTTCTTTCACAATAGTGTCAAATATGATATTTCTATACTGACGGAGGGAAACAAAAGGCGATTCTCTCCTTTTCGTTAAGTTAGTCACGACGGTCAAGTGACGTGCGTTGAGTGTTTTCAGAGTATAGGGTAACGAAGGAGTGATGCGTGTATAATCCAGAGAAGGGCGTCACTAGTCCACGACGATAAGTCTTACAGAAAAGAAAAACCACATGGCCTAACCAGGTTAAACAAGAAACCGCGGTAACTTCAGTTTTCCTTTCGGGAAATATTACAAGTAACGTTCTCTCAATTTTTTTTTTACAGACACTGTTTGTTGTTGCATATGTGTTATAATTTATTTGCGTGGGACACTTTTATAGGTGTAAATATTTATCTTCGTTGGGTTTCGTTTTTTGTTGATATCTACCTTTTCTTATGTTGAATCTGGTATCGAGAAAATCTATTTTAAGTCTGTTTTTATGTCTATGTCGAACCACATATTTTAGAAAATATTTTTTGATTATTTTTCTGGTTCTGTTTGTTTTTCTTCTTATATATGACCTTAGGATTATGAGACTGACGTCCCTGAAGAGGCCTTTATTTTTTTTATCGATTATTCTACCTAGTTCAAGTAGAACATGTATACATATAAGCTTGAGGGTCTTCACCATCAACCTGTAATGTCAAAGGTTCCTTCTTTATTTAGTTACGTGTCTTTGCTGGCGAATAATAATGATTTTCGTCAGATGCCTAACTTTTTTCCTTCTTTTCTGCTTATTCTTATTTATTCTTGAGCCAATAAAGTCGGTTATTTATATATATATATATATTGCGATGGGTATTTTAATTTCGCGCATGCGCGTTGTTTGCTTTTAATTTTGTCGACTGAACAGTATAGTAGTGTCAGTTGGGCACCGTCTTTGAGAAAAAAAAAGAGCACTATGATGAAACTGATTTCTCCAGAAATTTGGAAACGGTATGTTTTACTGCATTCGCACCGGAAGCCTCAAATTGAATATTTCAGACTGCTTGGGTGTCAATCTGAGTACTGTGGATTCGGAATGAGTCTAATGGTGATTACGAAGATACGGCAGCTCCGAGAACTCATTCTTATCGTTTTAATAAAAAAAGAACTCCCAAATTTGTTAGTGAAGGCCTCAGACTCAACACGGGAGCCTACATCAAGTGTCTTGAAGAGGTAGTGCTGGATTAAGAGCTTGGCTACTGGAAAGCACTATGTCTGACATCAGGATTCTGCACCATGTCACACAAGCAGGATCGTATCACTACTTACATATGGTCACCTAATTCCCCAGACTGCAATCCCTTTAATTACTATGGCCGCAGTTGATTGAAAGACCAAAAAAACTTGTAACACCAAAGAGGAACTGAAGCTAAGGATTAAGGCAGCATTCACCAAATTAAACAAGGAGAGCGTCCAGAAGAGTTGCAGGATCCCGTGGTTGAATCCAATGGGGAATTAATTGAATAAATTTAATCTTTAGTAGCCCAAGATATGCTTTGTGCAATTTTTGGAAAATATATCTGTTAAAATGAATTGATACACACACACACAAACACACACGCGCGCGCATCTATATATATATATATATATATATATGTGTGTGTGTGTGTGTGTGGGTAAATGTGTATATATAAGAAGGACTCGATGCGGATGGATGTATGTGTGTATATATGTATGTATGTGTGTGTGTGTATTTTAGTATATTCTTATATTTTTGGTTTTTATATATATATATGTATATATATGTATGTGTATGTGTACATGTGTGTGCATGTGTGTATATATAAGGGTGTATATATATGCATATGTGTATATATGTGTATATATGTGTGTGTATGGATGTGTATGTGTGCATATGTATGTATGTATGTGTATATATATGTGTATATATATGTATATATATATGTGTGTGTATATATGTGTATAGATGGGTATATGCATGTGTGCATGTGTATGTATGTATATGTATGTGAAAAGTGTGTGTATATGGATATATGTAAATATATTTTTATATGTGTGTACATGGGAATATATATATATATATATATATATATATATATATATATATGTGTGTGTGTGTGTATGTGGGTACTCGCGTATATACGTGTATATGTTATTGTGTAATGACATGTGTTTTTGAACATAAAAATATAGGTCCTTGCTGGATTAGATAATCGTTATATTTATTTTTATATGATTATATTTGATTTGTAACCTGTAGTCAATATTAAATTTATCAAATTTTCTCAATTACAAAGCGGCACGCCGTTCAATTTTACTTTCCGTCGTCCCATCTCTCTCCCTAACCTCGTCTTTCCCTCCCTCTTACTCTAACGTTAGATTGTCTATGGTGTGTGTATATCACCAAGAAATATATCTTTATGCATTAGACATCCGACAACATTCATTTTTTTCTCACTTAAACCCCTTCCACCCACCTCTCCTAAAATTCTTTCTGTTAAGGTTTAATCTCCCTCCTCCTCATACTTACACTCTCTCCTAAATTCTGTTTTTATTTCCGGGGTCGTTTTTTTTTCTGTTTTCTTTTGAATTTGTAGGTCTGATGAATTGGATCGTATTTACGATTCCAATGGAATAAATTATGACCATGGAATATTAGTGTTTAAACCTTTTTATTATATCCTTATTTGTCCTGACATTGAGTTCTACCTGGATTCTTCCTCTTGAAATTTTTATTCTAAAATATACATGTATGGGTATTTATATATTTTGCATATGTATGTATATTCACCACTAATATTATTATCATATCTATCTATCTATCTAGCTATTCATTCATCTATCTATCTATCTATCTCTCTCTTTTCATTAAAACTTTGCCCATATATATATATATATATATATATATATATATATATATATATATATATATATATATATATATTATTTATTAAGGCAAAGTTTTAAAAGTAAGTTAGTAGAAATAAAATAGTATCACCTTACAGAATAAGTTTGGTACAGGACTAAATGCTGTAGGTTCATATAGCTAAATAGTGCTGTTAAATCCATGTTTAATATATATATATATATATATATATATATATATATATATATATATATACCAAGTATATGATGGGTGTATGGAATGAATTCAATAACCAACAAATACTATTCTTAAAAGAATGCTCAATACAAAAGTAGAGCAGATATAATTGTTTATTTAAATAGGGTTTGATAACATAAATATGTTATAAATGTGATTTTATAACATATTTATGTTATAATTTTTTTTTAAATAAATAATTATATATATATATATATATACATATATGTGTCTGTGTGTCTATGTGTGTGTGTGTTTGTGTGTGTGTGCGTGATCGCATGTGTGTGTTGGTTGGTTGGGGTGACACCGTTTCAGAATTGCAGAAAAATGCTAATATATTTAAGTTCTGTCACTGAAAACTCATCACACCGAATGTAACTCAATCTTTGTGCATTGACAGGCTCCAGACATTTGAATTTTTTATTCATATATATTAACCAACCAGCGAGACGCGCGGTATTCTTTCAGTTGGCAGACTATGAAATATGTGGAATATGATTGACAATATTTTCCCTCCTTAAAATGAATATGTATACATTGAGAAACTATTTATAAGCCAATAAGCTTGAGATAAATAAGTTTCAGCTTTAGTTTCATCCGGAGCCTACTGTTTTATTATAAATATGATCAATTCTTGTTCTAATTAGTCTTTCAGTGCACCTTTGATCAGGGTTTTTTTTTTAGATTGTTTGAGAATTAATGAATCAGCAATTAACTGGATTTCTTGCTAAAAATATTCTTAATCTCTAAAGATTTTCTGTGAAGATTATCTGTGAAGATTTTCGCCCCATAGCAAACGCAAAAGTTTGAAAGTGCTAGGATTAGGATATTTCTTTTATTCACATCACCATCCCCATCACTGACATGTATTCAGCACAATTCCTCTGCTGGGGACAATAAATAGACAATATCAACCATATAATTTTTTCTATTTAACACAAGGAAAAATCATTTAAAATATGGCTAATTTGATGTCCAGCATGAGACAATTGACTTGGCTACATTGACCTAAATGAAACCATGGCACTGATGTAGTTAAACAAATGACTAGATAAACCTGGGAACAGTAAACACACTTTCGACCCACATGCACATAGGATGTCGGGAATATTTATTAGCTCACAACAATGCGCTTATGGAATCACTATAATCCTAGCTAAATAATTTCAATCTCGTCGTAAATTAAACTTAAGGAAGAAGGGATTTTGAAATCGTTCGTTCAGTCCCGAAGAAGTGTTCTGCTATCCTGGAAACCTATACTTAGAACAATAATAAATTCTATTAGTCTATATCCAATTTCTTCGCAAAATGGCTGAACTCTTATTAAAAACAGCAGTTTCTTACTTGAAATCGAATTACAGTGCTGTTCGATAAAAGTGACTCACCTAATCCTTTGAATTTAGCTCAACTTTCGTTTCATCGGAGAAGAGAACATTCTTCCAGTCTTCTATGGTGGAATCTTTTTAATAGTGAGCCCATTCAAGTCTTTTAGCTTTGTTGGCTTTGCTTATTAGCGGCTTAAACCTTCGTGAACAAGATTTGTAGCCTTGTTCTAACAGGATTTGTAACCTTGTTATGCCGGACTGTTGAAGAGGCAAGACTAACACCTTGCTCTTCGCTTAGACTGGCTGCAATTTCGTGGCTAGTTATAGTCCTATTATGCGCAACTTCTCTCTTGATTACCCTGCCAGTTCTATCATCAATCTTTTTCTTTCGTCCCCTTGTTTCCTTCCTTGGAGCAGGAGTGGCATCATTATGTGCTCTAAGCACTCGAGAGACAGTTGATTGTGAGGTTATAGCAATTTCTGCAATTTCTCTCGTAGACTTGCCTGTTTTTGAGAGAGCAATAATAGACCCCTTAATTAGTTCTGATGCGTGTTTGTACCCTTTCATCTAATTAGTGACTCGAGTGGCTATTTCAAGCCTTTCTTATACTGTATGAGGCTTTCTGGAATATTCTGGAATATTCTAGATTTAATTTAAGCTGTTCTAGAATTCTTTAGAATATTGTTCTGAATGTATTGTAAAATAGTTTTCAATATTTTGTCCAAAGCTCTTTAAATTTACCAGTTTAATCATTAGAATGCGACATCTGAGTCACTTTTTTTCACAGAGTTTTTTTCCGGAATCTCATTTATATCCAAATTTATAATTATTAATAGAATACTTTAGGTTGAATAAACTTTTTTCCCTAGGTGGTCGGGAAAGGTTTTTTTATATTAGTATGATTAAAAATTATTTCAATCTCAAAAACAATAGACAATAAATATTTTTAGTAAAAAAAATCAGGTGACTCACTTTTATTGATCAGCACTGTACTTTCTTTCAAACTTATTAAAACTTTTTTTTTTATTCAAAACTATATTATTGAAGCTTTTTATTTTGTTTTTATATGTTAAATATTTTATAAGTCTAACAATTAACTTTAATATATAATAAATATTTTAAAATGTCTTTCATGAATTCGAGAGAAATGCGGTACACATTGGGAGAGGATGATATAAAAAACCTTTATATACCAGAAGATTGTTAAGAAAATGAATAGCAAAGTGTAAATATATATTTTTTTATGCGAATCATTTCGTTGTTTAGGATTTACCGGGATAAAGTGTTGTTTCTGTGAGGCACAAAGTATGTGTGGGGGGAGGCTAAAAAGACAAACACTGCTTACAATTAGGCACTGACAGGAAGTGATGAAAATGTTGAGACACTGAAATTTTTAGCTTTTAAATTATTTTTTATAGATGTACCTGGTCTAGTCAATAACAATGAAAAAACTTTATTCAGACAAACCAAAATACTAATAAGGTAAAATTGAAAGAAAACTTTGCCTTATCATCCGTTATGTTTGACACAAGGAATAATTGAGAAACCCTTTGGAATTTAAGTAAAATATGGACGCAAATGGAAGCTTTTACAACAGACATTCATTGCATTAGTTGCTCATCTTTATCAGTGTGAGCATAATTTCTATTTTATAAAATGTCGCATTAATTGTATAGGAAGTTCTTTAATTACTAGATTATCCACCATGAATTTACGTCAAGTTTCCTATATTTCACTCGACAGATTTTATATTATGACAATTTGGGATAATTAACATCATCAATGATAAAAAAAAGCAAGAAATAACTTAGACTATACACGCAGTGAAAAAAGCAAGAAATAACTTAGACTATTCACACAGTGAAATCTATAAAAATATTTTTTTACGTTTAAAATAGCGTCCTAATGATTTTTATAACAGTATATAATATAATTATATAATGTAATTAATATAATATAATTTTTTTTCAAAAATGCAGCGCTTTGTTTACTGAAATTATGCGTTAATATCTGAATAGAAACTCACAAGATCTTTTGCATCTATAAGCCATTTTCTTGCCCAAATTTTCTTATTACATGTTTTTTCTTTGTATTGATCAATTATTCGAGGTGCTGATTTCTATAATCGATTGCTAGTGTAGTAATAGACTCATCAAGTCTCAAATAAAATGTAAGAGAAATACATTAGGTAGACGAATTCGTGATAATATAGATTAATTGATTTATTATTTACGGCTTATCAACACGTTACTTGTTATTTAATAGCAGACAACATTTTGGGGATAATAATGATTTAAAGATACATTTCCTAGTAATTAACCCATACCTAGGAAGAAGAGGAATATTCGCACTTTTTCAAAGAGTATTTGCACGGAAGTGAATATAACGAAATCGATTGGAATTGGAAATCGCCTTCTTGATATGACCGTAATTAACCGTGAGAATATAGAAAAAAAATTGAACCCAACGAGACTTATGAAATCACGTCAAAGGGCAAAGTTTTTCTTAACGAAAGTGCATATGTTTTCAATAAAAGTCCAGATATTTTGCATAAATGTATTCATTAGTAATTTTGGAATGTTATGACGTTCATATTAACTTCTGATTATTTTATTGCAATTTTTGGGCGATATGAAACTTGTACCATTGGAAAGGTTACTGAATGGGTAATAACCAAATCGGAGGTTGGAAATGAAATGGTAATCTTTATAACACCAACAAAATATAATACTCGCCAGCGGCGTGAAGTAATAAACCATTGCTAGTGGTGGACAGCATATTACCCCCACTTACAATAGTGTGCAACGTATTTATGAAGATTGAGACATACCCATTAGTGTTCATATATATGGTATATACTAAACCTTATGCTACAAGGGGGCAGAAATGACTGAGAAATTCTTTCTATTTAGCAATAAGTCATGATTCCCAGTGCATAATCTGAGAAATTATTCACAGAGCAATAATTAAGGAGTTAAGCGAAATAAAATTAAATAAATACCAGTCGAAAATTCATAACTGACAATGATTCTTCTAAAAATACAGACAATTTAAGACTATCAGTAATAGATATAAAAGCAAGAGACAGATTAACAAAACACTAGCCAACTATTAATAATAATCTACAACAGTTCATCGAAGAAATTCAAACAAATGACTAAAAGAAAGAGAAATAAGATGAAAGAAATACTGGTCGTAACTTCATGATTAACAATTCTTTATTGAATAGACATGAGTATCATTGCAATTAATATTACTAGGTTAAATGAAGAAGACATCCCAACTGAGCGGATTCTTCAGCAACTAATTCAAGACTAACTGGTAATTTCTGCTAGTGAACAAATGATAGCAGTTCCTTTTAATACTGTAGTGATTTCATCAGTAATCTGACCTAATTTTAGTAAAACCTTCGTCTACAGGGTTTCACTGTTTCTTAAGATATATGTCGATGACGTAATGGATAGTGACTCGGAATCAGAGAACCAAGTTCGAATTTGTGTAGTGTTCGTTGCATTCACATATGCCCAAATACTATAAGGTATGCATCCGTTTTCTCCTCTCAGCTATGGATTAAATAATAGGCTTGTAACTGGAAAAATATTGTTATTCTCTAAAAATAGTGTTATAGTGGAACACACCTATCCTATAGTTAATAGACTCTCCCACCTATAATAAGTAGTAGTAGTAAGAGTAATGAGAGAGTCGCTCAGTGGGTCAGTCAGTCGATGCCGGACGACCGTTAGTCAAATACTAAAGTATCAGCGACCACAACAAGATTTCTCTGCGTTATTACCTATTATATCAAGTTCCTAACGTTTTGTACGTCGAACCTATTTTAGGACCGACTTAGTACAAATCAAAGCCTCCACTGTGAAACCACTCCATAACAAATGGTTAATGCAATATTTTTACTATTCAACATATATTAAATAACCCATTGAGGGTTGATGAACCGGAAACGAAAATCAATCAATCAATCTTTGGTTTTCCACGTCTTTTCTTTTATCCTGAGTTCATATTCATGGTCATCTTCATAAATTTTTGTACTCATTGGATTTTTAGTTTCGTTTCGTTTCTTTTGTTTTACGGCATATCAACCCATTGGATCATTTAATCCCGTAACTTAATTTTCTTGGGAGCATTAGTATATTCTTATACAAAAGATATACTCCTGGTTATATATATATATATATATATATATATATATATATATATATATATATATATATATAATGTACTGCTGGTGCTATAAATTATTTATACTTTCATAATGTTTTGATCCCAGTTTGGGAGTTAACTATTTACCCATAGTTAGGACCGGTCAGGGTGACCCTAGGAACAATATCAATTAAGAGGTGGTTCCAGTGCCATCAAAACCTCCAAATAAGAAGCCACACTTGTAATCGATGGAAATCCTTTGGCATCATTTATTAGGGAATAAGCATTTTTCCATTTGAACTTTTTTATTATCAATCTTAACTTTTATGTATAATGACTGAATACGCTCAAGTTTTATAACCAAAAATATCTTTTGAAATTCCCCTATCGCATCGATAAATATTTGATTGATTTCTTTTCTAAGGTTTATCAACCATTTACAGGATTCAACCCCTTCCAGGTTATTTAATGCCAGGAAATATTTTAGATTGTAAGAATATTATGGAGGTAATAATGATTTGCTTATAACATTAAACCCATATCCTAAGGAAGGAGTGGAGAAATACCTTTCCTAAAGTATGTGAATATAACGACCCTGAATATAATTTGTTTCCAATTCCGTGCCATTATCCATTACACCACCCGCACATCCAAGCTTAGAGCACCTGGATTTCCCAAGTTTCCATCCATTTAGGTACTGACCAGACTGCAACTTATTTAATTTTGGTTTCAACGTGATTTGACCGTAAGGTTGAATATTTGAGATTAACAACTTTAAAAAAAATATTTAAATAACAGTAATAAATATGAACGCTGGTCGTTAATTTAAGAAGCAATAGGGTACAAATAAAAACATTCGAAATTAACAACTTTTTCCATGTTATTGAACGAAAAATTAACCAGTTTTATCATCTCTTCTTTCTTTCTTCCTTTCTTTCATTTTCTGACTGAAACCAAGTAGCGTCTCGGATATGCCTTTTCAGTCTTTCTACGCGATCAAAACCGAATAGTCTATTGTTTATGAAGTTGACGATGGGCATAAGGATAGTGCTAAGTGGGTGTAAAAACAAAATTATAATAATCTACTTCCAAAACTTGCTATCATTATTTTTTATCAAATGTGATATTCATTTCAGATTATTTTAAATCGTTTTAGTAGGGTAACATTTTATGTCATCTTGATAATTTTATTTTCTGTTATTTCAGATCTTACTACAACGTGTTCTTTGATTGCATTTAAAGATAACAATTTATCCTTAGTAGGCCAACATTTGAGATATACTTTTTATTTTCTTAATTTCTAAATGATTTCTTTTCTTCTGTTTAATATTATTTGTGCATACGAACAAAGATAAAGGAACTTTTGTTATGGTTACACGCAGAGGGAAGCCGTTTGGTACAGATTGATCTTAGACTCTCTCACGCATGCACACTAACATATAACTTCCTGGTTCGCTTTTATTTATTATAGCAGTGCGTGGAAGGAAAGTGTGTAGAGTGTGGTCGTCTCAAAACACCACAGGGTTTCCACCAGTGAACATGAGCGGGTTTGGCTCAAATCCAACATTCTCCATGTCGGACAACCACTATATTACCCAAATTCCGCTCCTTACGATTTTTCTTCTACAAAAAGCAAATCCCACTTGAAGGGAAGGAGATTTCAAGATATCGAGGGAATACACTAGAATAGGCAGCCACTTGCTAACCCAAAAACATAATTTCCAGGGATGCTTCCATCAATGAAAATGACACTGGATAAATTGCGTGCATTCAGAAGGGGACTACTTCGAAGGAGATTAAATGCCGAATTGATATGTGTTGTAGTTTTCTTTTTATAACACCAGTCCCCATACGTTTTGGTCAGACATCATATAGGGAAATGAAAGATTAATATTAATATATAGGTCTTTTTTAATTAAACATCTATCCCCGAAGTCGTTTTAATTGAAAAGACCAACATAGGTCAATCTTGTAGTGGCACTGCTCCCACTTAAACCAGAAGTTGTGGAAAACATTGTGTTATACATGCAAATGAGGAGTGTAAAGAAAAAGATTAAATTTCAGTAAGGCGATATTTTATATTTTTATAGAACTGAGTAAAAAAAAAACAAACGAGAAAATTCACTTATATGCATGCAGAAGAAATGACACATAACGTGTTTTGAATTATTTGGACGATACATGTTTGTGAGTGTTTCTGTGTGAATAAAGTTCAATCACGGAGGATAAAATGGTCGAGAACAAGACAGAAAGTGTCACGTTTTGATAGCTGCTTGACAGCGCCACCTACTGACTTCTTTGCAAAACTGGCAAGGCTATGTAAGGAATAACCCACAATCTCAACAAACAAACAAAAAATTAAGTCAATACATTAACAGTAAATAACAGCGACACTTTTAGATATGCGTAAAACAATTGCTTTGTAAATAAACAAATTGACATTGTATAATTTAAAGCCTGTTAAAAAGGAAAAGCTCTGAACTGGTGAAATATTCTTTTGAAATTTATATGTCACTGAAAGGGATATATTTCTTCGAAGTAGCAAAGTGTTGACTACTGTAACCGGGTAGGACAATCCAGCAGTTCACCGTAATGGACTGGTCCTCGTCGTAGTGGTAGGCAATAGGCGTAGGCAATAGGCGAAGACAATAGGTGTAGTCCCTGTACCTCCACATCAGTCTGTATTTACGGCTGACACCAGCCAATCATATTACTGCGAGGGGGAACTCAGGTGTATGCATATTCATTACATCAGAAATGTTCGAGTTTAAATACAAGGCCTCTACATATAAGTGTGATTATGAGAGTAGGGTTAAGAACATGAAGGGAAATCTTTATTTGGGTACTTGGGCGTAAAGGAATGCGTCCACTTGCTTAAGCACTTGAAAAATCAAATAAAGGATTTTTGTTTTTTGGCGGGGGGGGGGTCATCATTATTTTGTGTCACGTTACGTTTTTCGTCACTTTTTCTACTAAATCCGCATGGAACAGATTTCGTAAAATGTAATTTTAAAATTTACAACATTGAGTGCATGAGCGTTATTCACAGGGCAGAGATATGTATGTATAGTCCACATATTCATTTTAAAGGCAGTGCGATGTTTTGATTGGTTATTTCTTATTGGCTAGAACCAATCAAAACGTCCTTCTGTGTCTCACTAACTTTTACACACTTTAGCGTCCAGAATGATTCTCACGCATATTTGGATATTATCTGTTAATTCATTACAACCTTACATGAATCTCATCGATAGGAAATAAACACTAAGACGAAATATGCATGGAAATATATTTCATCTTAGTGTTTGCATATGTGTGGGAAAATTACGCCTTGAAGTTGACAATTTGGAAACCTCGAAAGTACTTGGCATGTGTCTTCCATCTGATAAAAACGCGAATATAAAGATCTTATTATTCAAGGAATTGATTATAAGTTAATGCCTCATTAAGTTCTATTAGCAAAGTGATTTTGCCATTAATCACAGTAACATTATATATATATATATATATATATATATATATATATATATATATATATATAGTCAGTGTGTGTGTCTGTGTGTAACGAATGCACGGCCGCAACTTTCGACGGATTTGCACCAAAATTTACATGCACATGCTCCAAGTTAGCGGAAGGCCGAGACCGACTTTGCATTTCCCAACTCCCATCGACAGTGGAAATAATCGATTTTTCATGCTTCTACGGCAGTTTTCATGTAGTTTGCGGCCATTTTGTACTGGCCAGAGTGAGAGCTTATAGATGTCTGCCAGGAATATGCAGGAAGATTCTATTGGCCAGCGTGAGAGCCAACAGTGGACTGACACGAATGTTAACTAGCATGCATTCGTCACAAGTGAGAAAAATTTAAATCGGCATGGTACTTTACTCCAATTGGCTCATACGCTTGCTTAAACTCAACGTTGATTCTGATTCTGCAGAACTGGGTTGGGTGTGAAAATGTATTTGTTGTTAACATTCTTTTTTCATTCGGTTTTCCAGTTATGAGTCCTTTTTTAAAGCTGATCGTTTTGTGTTCATTTCGTTTGGTTCTTTTTTCGTAACAGATTTAATGTTTAGTATAGAGCTTCGAAAAAATTCCCACTGTGAGATAGGCAAGAAGTAAGGCATGTAGCAACATCAGCACGGCAAAGGGCACTCCATTTTTTTATCCTCAGTGTCCACTCTTATATTTACTGTGGATCTATGCCTGATACTGAGTAAATATAGCATACCTTAAAGCTATAGATTTATCCCATATTTATATGTGCTTGTGTACAATATCTGAATGTTTTGAACAAAGATGCTGATATTATGACTAACATTTTACGTAACACTGTAAAAATTTCCTTTCATTGTCAGAAATCGAATTGAAAAGAAATATACTCAACCCGGCAGCAGTCGCAACAGTCGAAGCAGACATATTTGACGGTCGACATCTCAAGGGATTCTGAAAACATTTCTGTGCGATTTGTATCAAAAAATGAAATTAGAAAAAGAAATCGAATTCTCCGCCTTCAAGCTAAGCTAGTTGTGTGTTGCTCACAGGTGATAAAAATTGGTATATGAGGCTAGTTGAAACCCAGAATTGTATACGCTGTATATATGTCAACACTCATTTGCTTCTAAATTTGATTTTCTTTAGAAAGAATTTAAAAGAAAATAGTGATGAGCTCTTGCGTAATACCAGTCCTCATATATGGCAGTGAGTACTGGACACTCTTTTCAAAGATGAAGACACTGAAGGATACTGAGAATACTATAGACGGAACACCTAAGCAACGACGACGTTTGAGGTAAAAGGAAAAGAAAATGGACATTTGCACTTAGAATCAACAAGGGACAGTTGAAATTCCTTGAGCCCATAAGCGAGAGTTTTGAAAATATAACCCTCACGTGGGAGGCAATAGGGATAGAGGAATAAACTATTTAGAGGGCTTGTGTGAATGGATACGAAACATGGGTTAGGAGAGATAACAAAAAGTCAACGTTTATTATGAGCAATAAAAGACAAGAAACGGCACAGAATTAAGGAACATAATACAAAATTTATATAATGGTAAGCGAAAACGAAACTAATGCAAGATTTATATAATGGTAAGCGAAAACGAAAGAGGAAAATGATATTCCTAGGACAAATGATGAGGAAAGGGGGCTTGGTAAATTTAACACTCATTTGACACTTTGAAGGCAAGATGGAAGCATTAAATAACTTGCCTAACGTGCTTCTGTAAATGGCTGGATAGGCATATCAGTGATTGCAAAATAAAACTTACTAAGAGTTACAACTTGCAGGAAGCTGTGGGTGCCAACGTTTTGAAGTTACTAAGAGTTACAACTTGCAGGAAGTTGTGGGTGCCTACGTTTTGAAGTTTCACAGCACATATGAGAAGAATGTGTTTAATCAGTGCCTCTAAGAGAAAAAAACACGTTTCAGTTGTGCAAATATTTCGTTTTTAAAGCGAGTGTTTTCTATTTAGATTTCTTATTGAACGGACCAGCTTGACCTACTTGGAGCATTACATTGCCTGAAGCTTCCATCTCTACTTCATCTTGAATATATTCAAAAATCTAAAGATCATTTATTGTCATACTGTGCCAAACTAGAAAAACTTTAGTTTAATTTTTTTTTTTTGTTGAAGTTGCTGTCAAGAAATATAATTTAGCGCGATGAATGCACCCTCCAGGCAAATATTAGCCCCGGGTTGATGTCACTGATTTTATGAATTGAATATATCTTTCTTCTCAGAAACTGAAGGGAAACGATTCTTCAATTAAACATAATCTGTTCTACCTCAGCTTCTTTTGGGTTCTCAGTTGATACAATGGAATTTTCAAAATATATAAAAATTATGTACACTGTTACTTTTTCTCCCGCTATAGCAATTATTTGTCCCCATTTAAATATAGAGCGAAAACAATAAACAAAATTATGTTGTATATAAACAATGATTTAGCATCACCTTGGGAAATGAAAACACTGATTCATAATTTTATTTAATGATATTTAAAATAATTGCTACTCTATTAAAATTCCAATAGCACCATTAAAATTTTTATTTTAAAACATACACATACATAAAGTTTGCAATATCGACTGTCTTTCTCTCTCCACACACACGCACACATACACACACACATATATATATATAAGTATTTACATTATTTACATTATTCGACATGTTATCCTCATCTTGATTGCCATATTCATAACTTTTCGGCCGTTGTAGGTTCCGGCCTTCTTCAGGTGACTGGAATTTCGATCTAACCCTTTATTTCGTTCACCGGGGTAGATTGTTCTAGTTCCACGTGCCATGTCTCTTCCGGATTTCTCAGTTATTTCCGTTTAACTCAAGATTTGGTTCACCACTGACTAGACCCATAGATTTGTGAGTTCAATACCAGACTTCAGCAGTGTTAAACCAAGAACTTTAAGTCCATCAGATTACGAGACGTATAGTTACCCTTTTCTCTTTTCATTCATATATATGTGTGAGTGTGTGTGTATGCTTGTGGGGGGAGGTTTTTTTTTAAGTATCCGAACACAGCCAGCACGTTTTGGTCGTGTTCATATTTGATAATATTGAGAGTTCCCTTCTTTTTTTTTTTATTATTATTAACACTTCGTTTTTTTTAATCATGACAGGATTATAAAGAAGACATATTTAAGTCAATTGATTAAGACACATTTAAACATTACCGGAGACTCAACAACGTCTGACCGCTACATACATGTGGAAATTAGAGACATAATAGACTCACTCACATGCAAAAAACAGTTAAAAATAATGATAGGATTAATAATGAATCCTTCTTTTAATGTCTTTTATTGATGCATCTACTTCTCTAATAAAAAAAAAAACACTTATAAAAAATCTTGTCACTTGAAATGAGTTGGTGAATATTCACAAATCGTTCTGATAAAAAAAATCTTCTTAAAGTGAATACACATAACCTGTTCTTCCTGGAAAATATAACTAGTGAATTCAGATATATAAAACAAACATTGGTTAAGAAGAACTGATGCATCAACCTCTTTCATTTACCTTGAATGACAATGATATTTGATGAAAAGTCAACCGTGAATCACAATCTAATTTCTTCTCGCACAGCTCATTAAAATTTTTCCTCATAGTATAACTTTGAACACAAACAAAATTAATAACAAAGAACTCTTTGAAAATGGGTGTTAGTTGACCAACAATTATAATTATGGACAATTTATCCCGCACCATATAAAAAACTGTAAGAGCATTAGCTAAATATAATAATAATGAAAGGCTTAATAGAAAAAGATTTTCCATGTTTGTTGTATTCAATAAAACATGTTTGCCATAAATTAGAAAATATAATTATGCGTTTCATAGAATTTCTAAGAATAAATGATTTTCACTTATTTTCCTAACAACAAATTGGGAGTTATCATTCTTGTGATACCTGTTGTTATTAACATGGCTGACGAAACTAGCAAAGTTATCTTTTTTCTATTATAATAACATGGTAACAGTTAAGGTGATTATTGAAAAAAGACAATCTTTCTTCCTGCATTTTTTAAATTTTGTCAACTTTTCCAACCATAGCACATTTTGTGACATGACAAAATATTCGTTGAAAATCATCAAGAACAAAAAATACTATCCACATCATTATCAACATTATAAGAATGTACAATAAAGCTACTACGACCAAACATTTCAAGAAATACTGAAGGTTCAGTAAAAAAGACATACTATATTGACAAAAAAACAAAAATCAGTAACACTCAAAGGAGAATATTTCAGCATGACACGGAAAATGATCTCAAATTTAATTTAGTCATTAGGCCATCAGCCTAACTTGAGAAAAATCAGTTTTTAAAATCAATGTTAAGTTTCAAATTGCAAATATATATATATATATATATATATATATATATATATTCTTGATAATTGCTCATAGATCAGTTGAAAGTGCTCGGATCTACGGATAGTTTGGACAGTTTCAACACACTCTATGTCCAGAAAAGAAAATACTTACATGAATGCAATAAAAAGTCAATAAAATGCTTAATCGCAGTGCATTTTCAGTCGAATTTGAATAGATGTTTGTTTATTAAATAGTATATTTATTTTCTCCTACCGGCCTGAATATTCGAGAATTAGAAAATATGCACTCCTTGGCAGCATTCCAAAGAACTGATATATATATATATATATATATATATATATATATATATATATATATATAATCAAATAAATCGTTTACAATGCAAAATGTTTATCTGGGGGAGACATCACGTGATCTAAACGCTCGAATCTACGAACACAAGCGAGACTTCCGATTGGACCAACGATCTCTCTCGTTTTGCATCGAAACGATGATGCTCATAACTTTGATTTCCCTAATGCTACAGTAATTAATAAAAGACCATTATACTTTATGGAGAAAATAAATTGAAAACTTAATAACAGTATTACCAACTAAATACGCAAACCTAAAACATTAAATTACACCGCCATTATTGAATGCATTTTTAGAGAATCTAACTCATATCTATCTATTACGAAGAATACATACTTAAAGAATCCAGCCATAAATTAGATTCCTAGTAAAACTCCGCTGCGCGCTGACCGCACAAAGAGAGGATAGAACTCCCCATAGATAGGCACACATAAACAATTACAAATAAACTATACCATCCACTGCCCACTTAGGCATACAGGAATTTTCACAAATCTATATACACATAGAATTATCTACGGTTTTAAGACACGTGAC
The DNA here is from genome assembly GCA_903632075.3 of Acanthosepion pharaonis. NCBI lineage: Eukaryota > Metazoa > Mollusca > Cephalopoda > Sepiida > Sepiidae > Acanthosepion > Acanthosepion pharaonis. The sequence goes on along the minus strand of CAHIKZ030000913.1, from coordinate 3,753,067 downwards.
ACATTCTGACCAATGAGAACCGAGTCAAACATAATTGAAAATACGAGTATTTCTGTCTTTTTTGTCTGTTTTCATTCAATTTATAACGAAGCTTTGAAAAAAAATGAAACAGGTTAGATTGATATACGCTTCCTATTTGTTTGCGAATGTATCATCCTGTCGGATTCCGAGATATATTTGATCTATATTTGATATTTAAGTCATATATATATATATATATATATATATATATATATATATATATATATATATAGGTATGATATACACATATATTTGCTCTTAAATATGTATTTATCGAGTATTATAAATACAGTGATCAATGTTATAAAACAGAGATATTAGGATTGCAAGTCTGCATGAATTCCCAAGGCAAGTTAACGACGTTGGATATTATAAACTAATATAACTATATAACTGATTTAAAAATATGGTTTTCTCGCTACAAAGTAATAACCACGTTTCAAAAACTGAAGCTAAAAACTATCAAATCTAATTATATAATTAAATTAAAAGCATTAGTTCCGTTTAATCTTCTATCGAATTTTGGAATAACTTATTTTTAAATTTACTGAGTTTTAAACGCACTTATAAATTCATAATATTCTGTTTCCAAGGATACAGAGAAATCCAATCACTTAGACAGGTGTAGTAGCGTGTTTCTTTTTATTAACTATTGTTGTATCAATTATGAGTTACGTTCGAAAAAGAGGCTAAGCTTCCAGACAGAACTGTTTCGTTGTATCTCAGTTTACTCAGTCCGACTAGACATCCGAATACCTCAAGCCAGGACTGAAACCCGACAGATTTTGTGTCAGAGTTTCTAACATTGAACTATCTTCACTCGGCAGAGAGAATCAGCTAATTCTAGCGTATTGTTTTTACGAATGTAAACAAACATTAATCAGTCATGGTGTTCCAAATTCATTTTACTGAAGATCATTGCATTAGCTTAGGTGGCTGTTGTTTATAGAATTAGCCTATTTTTCAACAGAGCTCAATATCCAAATGTAAAAGAACGCATAATAAAATTCCAACGTTCAAAACAATAATTTAAGACAGGACTCAATACAAAAGTAGAGCAATAAATATTTATTTTGCACTGTTAAATTATAACATGGAAATATACACTACAAAAATGTATATTTTGTTTTAACGTCAAAATTAACATTTTCTTCAGGTGGGAAACAATGATGGGTACCATTTTTGGAGTGATGTTATAACATTTTTATGTTATATATTTTGAATAAATAAACTACTAAAATAACTAACATTGAAAAGAATTGTCTTAACCATCTGAGAGAATTCAGAACCAACAATAAATCTCAGGCTAATACATCAATCCATATGACGTCAATCCTTCTGCATTTCCTGCATGTAGATTTGTTTTCAAATTCCGTTCAGGATTGTTGACTCATACGAGGCATAAACATTAGAACGGAATTGAAAGAAACTCATAGGTCAATAAGAACGGGAGGGTCCATCAAATATATATATATATATATAATTATTTTTATAAAAAAAATTTATAACATAAGTATGTTATAAAATCACTACAAAAATAGCCATTTTGTTTCAACACACTCTGTGTCTTATCAAGTGATGGTGTTGAAAAGAAAATAAATGGTTTTAAAAGTTTCAGATGAATTAACGATCGTACACTAGGGGAGCATTGTTACAAAAGCTAGAATAACCAATCAAAACGAAGTACAGAAAGATTCAAAAGCTTGACAACAAAATCCTGCTATTATAGCTATTTAGATCTTTAAATACGTGTAATATTAAAAATAATTTTTACTAACTAATAATTATAAATTTATATGATAAAATTTAATATTAAAATTAAAAACTGGCAATTTTTAAAATCCAAATTTAATCACTATTAAGTTTAAAAACTACAAAATTATTGAGAAAAGAAAAAATATATATGTTTATTCAATTCATTTCTTCATTGAAATTACGTCTGACAAGACAAAAAGCTACAATTCGTCCGGTCATCTGATAATACATGTATATATTTTTTCTTTTCCGTTTTTATTTTAAAGTTTGTGAATATGGTCTTAAACTCACGCGTGACACAACAAAAAACACAATCAGATTATAATACATACGCATCCAGACATAATTAGATACATACACACACACACACACACACACACAAATAAATATACACACAAAAAAAAAAAAAAAAAAAAAAGAAGAGGTGGGGGAATACATGAACAACTCCACAGCCCTTTACGAAAAAAAGGAGACGTGAAACTAACATATACACACACACAGTTAAATGTGAATACACTCTACATACACATAGACACCGATATGTACACAAAACATACATCCACAATGTCATAGACATTGAGAAATCACAACCAGTAAATATTTCAGATTTAAATAAATGCTAACCACTTATTGAATTATAACTTAAGGGAGCAAATATATAAAGATAAAAATGTTTAAAATAATATTATTTAATATATTAAAACGAAAACTCTAAAACAATAAATATCAATAAAAATATATATATATTATTAATCATATAAGTTGATAATAGTTTCATTATATATTTGGCAAAGAAAAAAACAGGATAAAGAAATCCAAATATATATATATATATATATATATATATATACACATAACAAAACAAATTAACACACATAAAAAAAAAAAAAAAAAAATATATATATATATATATATATTCATACATACATATACGTACAGAAATACACACGAATAAATATATAAACATAAACATATACGTACATATACATATCTATGATAACAAGTACATATGTACGTACATATATATATAAACCTAAATACACACACATATATACACACATAGACTTTTATGCACACATACTTAGATATATAAAAAACAGTCATGATATACCAAAGTTTCCATACCTACACATACACAAAACTCATGCATAATAGGTTCCAACACACACACCTATATATATATATACATACACAAACATACATAAATATATATACACACATACATACATATCTACAAATAAACATATATATATATCCATAAATATATCTACCTGCAATAACAACCACCCAT
>CAHIKZ030000913.1:3725000-3745000 GCA_903632075.3 Acanthosepion pharaonis | reverse complement strand
TCAAATTTGCTCTCTAGTGGACAAAATAAATACTCTTCAAAATAAAATGCAAAATTCGTGTAAAGAAAGTCAGAAAGCGTTTATTTCCCTTTCGTGGAGATACGTGGGTCACATGATAGCTGCTGACGTTACTCGATACTGTGACGAAAGCGGCAGCCAAATACAGTTCATTTTACAGCAGCGAATCGGAAATGTTGCTTTCTTTAGCCTGGGCCCCAGGGCATTGGGCAGGGGTTTAACTTGCTTCCCCAGAAGCTTACAAGTCCATGGTGTCGTTTCCATTTGGGAATATATCTTTATCAGGTATAGAAAGAATGTGGAATATGTACTCGCCTGGGACATAGATGAATCCGGCTTGTTTGAAAAAGATTAATGTTGAATGATAATCACGTTAATGTTAATTATATAAAACAACTAGTAAAGCTTAGCTTTTGATATGTTTCGCTGATGAATCAAGTTTGCAGGCAAATATTGATACACCCCAAGAATAAATTATCCATTTTAGGATAGGTCAATCATAGCTATCCACAATGAAATGTCTTTTGTTGCTATTTGTAAAAGATGTACTTCGTTCTATTTCAACTTTGTTATGTTTTTACCATGTATGCTTGTTTATTTATGTATAGAATCAATAAGTGAGGTACTCTTTCTTTTATTCTCTTCCCTTCAGTATTTCAGATAACCTTCGACACTTGCATATTATGTCTTCCTGGTATTCGTCGGTAGAAGCTCATTTCTATCGCTTTAAGTATCTTCTTCATTCACAGAGCACTGTAACCGTGTTTTGCAATCCTAAGTTCTGTTCCAATAGTTTTATCTCTCACCCTCTTGCACTTCTCGCTGGTAGATTATTATTCTGGCTACTTACTTTCCTGTAAACTACGGTCTTTCAGCACTTAAAGGCAAGATTAATCGTAAGCTTTTCTCTATAGAGCATAGGTCCTCAACCGGGGTATATGCGTAATCTGACTTGGTCCATGTAACATTACTAAGGCTCCACACAACAAATAGGAGATTGGGTCTATGGTAATATTTTAGTGGTCCATAGTGCGGCTTCACTTCGGAGCAGTATTTATTACTGAGAATTGGAATTTCCACACACACACACACACACACACACACATATATATATATATATATATATATATATATATATATATATATATAAATATATATACGAAAATTATATAAAGATTATAATTTATTATATAAATTAAATTAATATATTAATAAAAAATGATGAAATTTATTTTAAATATTAATCATATAAAATATTAATACATTAATCTGAATTAATTAATATACTAATAGACTCGACATTGTGAAAAGGAAGGTGATCTTCGACTATTATTGACACCGACGGAGCCGAATATTAAAAATTTCGGAGAGAACCATCAACCACAAGTATCTTATTGAATAAATCTGAACTTTGTATTCATTTCTTAATTACTCACATATTTTAAAATGGTATATATTATGAGTTTTTTCGCTTGTTTACATCGATCTTCCGTAGAATTTAACTGTTAAATATAAGTTTATTTTCATTAAATTATATTTACTTCAAAATAAATCAAATACATTTACTGTTTCTATAACACAGTCCCTATACTTTTGTATTAGTAAAAAATGAAATAAGATTTTTTTATCAAATAGTTATTCACTAAAAAAAACTCTGATATCTGTCTATATCTCTGAGATGAGGCATTATGTACATTATTTACATTATTCGGACTATTGTCCTCATCTTTGTTGCCATATTTATCACAACGTTTCGGCCTTTCAGTATCTGTCTATATTTCTGAGATGAGGTATTATGTACACTATTTACATTATTCGGACTATTGTCCTCATCTTTGTTACCATATTTATCACAACGTTTCGGCCTTTCAGTATCTGTCTATATTTCTGAGATGAGGTATTATGTACACTATTTACATTATTCGGACTATTGTCCTCATCTTTGTCGCCATATTTATTATAACGTTTCAGCCTTTCAGTATCTGTCTATATCTCTGAGATGAGGTATTATGTACACTATTTACATTATTCGGACTATTGTCCTCATCTTTGTCGCCATATTTATTACAACGTTTCGGCCTTTCAGTATCTGTCTATATTTCTTAGATGAGGTATTATGTACACTATTTATATTATTCGGACTATTGTCCTCATCTTTGTTGCCATATTTATCACAACGTTTCGGCCTTTCAGTATCTGTCTATATTTCTGAGATGAGGTATTATGTACACTATTTACATTATTCGGACTATTGTCCTCATCTTTGTTGCCATATTTATCACAACGTTTCGGCCTTTCAGTATCTGTCTATATTTCTGAGATGAGGTATTATGTACACTATTTACATTATTCGGACTATTGTCCTTATCTTTGTTGCTATATTTATCACAACGTTTCGGCCTTTCAGTATCTGTCTATATTTCTGAGATGAGGTATTATGTACACTATTTACATTATTCGGACTATTGTCCTCATCTTTGTTGCCATATTTATTACAACGTTTCGGCCTTTCAGTATCTGTCTATATCTCTGAGATGAGGTATTATGTACACTATTTACATTATTCGGACTATTGTCCTCATCTTTGTCGCCATATTTATTACAACGTTTCGGCCTTTCAGTATCTGTCTATATTTCTGAGATGAGGTATTATGTACACTATTTACATTATTCGGACTATTGTCCTCATCTTTGTCAATGTATTTATTACAACGTTTCGGCCTTTCAGTATCTGTCTATATTTCTGAGATGAGGTATTATGTCCATTATTTACATTATTTGGACTATTGTCCTCATCTTTGTCGCCATATTTATTACAACGTTTCGGCCTTTCAGTATCTGTCTATATTTCTGAGATGAGGTATTATGTCCATTATTTACATTATTTGGACTATTGTCCTCATCTTTGTCAATGTATTTATTACAACGTTTCGGCCTTTCAGTATCTGTCTATATTTCTGAGATGAGGTATTATGTTCACTATTAACATTATTCGGACTATTGTCCTCATCTTTGACGCCATATTTATTACAACGTTTCGGCCTTTCAGTATCTGTCTATATTTCTGAGATGAGGTATTATGTACACTATTTACATTATTCGGACTATTGTCCTCATCTTTGTCAATGTATTTATTACAACGTTTCGGCCTTTCAGTATCTGTCTATATTTCTGAGATGAGGTATTATGTCCATTTTTTACATTATTCGGACTATTGTCCTCATCTTTGACGCCATATTTATTACAACGTTTCGGCCTTTCAGTATCTGACTATATTTCTGAGATGAGGTATTATGTACACTATTTACATTATTCGGACTATTGTCCTCATCTTTGTTGCCATATTTATCACAACGTTTCGGCCTTTCAGTATCTGTCTATATTTCTGAGATGAGGTATTATGTACACTATTTACATTATTCGGACTATTGTCCTCATCTTTGTTGCCATATTTATTACAACGTTTCGGCCTTTCAGTATCTGTCTATATTTCTGAGATGAGGTATTATGTACACTATTTACATTATTCGGACTATTGTCCTCATCTTTGTTGCCATATTTTATTACAACGTTTCGGCCTTTCAGTATCTGTCTATATTTCTGAGATGAGGTATTATGTACACTATTTACATTATTCGGACTATTGTCCTCATCTTTGTCGCCATATTTATTACAACGTTTCGGACTTTCAGTATCTGTCTATATTTCTGAGATGAGGTATTATGTCCATTATTTACATTATTTGGACTATTGTCCTCATCTTTGTCGCCATATTTATTACAACGTTTCGGCCTTTCAGTATCTGTCTATATTTCTGAGATGAGGTATTATGTCCATTATTTACATTATTCGGACTATTGTCCTCATCTTTGTCGCCATATTTATTACAACGTTTCGGCCTTTCAGTATCTGTCTATATTTCTCAGATGAGGTATTATGTTCACTATTAACATTATTCGGACTATTGTCCTCATCTTTGAAGCCATATTTATTACAACGTTTCGGCCTTTCAGTATCTGTCTATATTTCTGAGATGAGGTATTATGTACACTATTTACATTATTCGGACTATTGTCCTCATCTTTGTCAATGTATTTATTACAACGTTTCGGCCTTTCAGTATCTGTCTATATTTCTGAGATGAGGTATTATGTCCATTATTTACATTATTCGGACTATTGTCCTCATCTTTGACGCCATATTTATTACAACGTTTCGGCCTTTCAGTATCTGACTATATTTCTGAGATGAGGTATTATGTACACTATTTACATTATTCGGACTATTGTCCTCATCTATGACGCCATATTTATTACAACGTTTCAGCCTTTCAGTATCTGTCTATATTTCTGACATGAGGTATTATGTACAGTATTTACATTATTCGGACTATTGTCCTCATCTTTGTCGCCATATTTATTACAAAGTTTCGGACTTTCAGTATCTGTCTATATTTCTGACATGAGGTATTATGTACACTATTTACATTATTCGGACTATTGTCCTCATCTTTGTCGCCATATTTGTTACAACGTTTCATCGCCGTATTACAACGTTTCGTTGTAATAAATATGGCGTCAAAGATGACGATAATAGTCCGATAATGTAAATAGTTGTCCGGAAATATTTTGTTAAATTAGTTCTCGTAAAAGGTGTTTTTAAATTAGTTCCAGAAATCGGATTTTTTTAAAGTTAGTTCTTGATGTTGTGTGTGTAGCCAGGGTTAAATGTAAAATAAATGGCAGAAATATCCAACAAACAAGATTGACAAATTTTGCAATAAGCATTAACACGAAAAAGGAAAGAAAGCAACGGGGCATTAAATAATATAAAACAAACAATATATCAAGGCAAATTAACAGTAATATAGCAAAGCAGCAGTAATATAAAAAAAAATTGCAATCTAAGAAATGGGTTTGACACACAAACGTAAGTTCGTACATTCGAAAGTAGCGTTCTGAGTTTAAGACAAGACAGACCGGGACTGAGGAGGAGAAAACCGAGGACAGGCCTATTTTATTGGCTAGGATTAAATTCCAGCATGCATTTGTACGCTTCTGCCTATGAAATGAGGAGGGGAATATGTTCGTATTTTTGTTACCGCGTTTTAGAAATCGGGGGAAAACAGAAAACATGAATACAAAATAATATGTAAATAAAGAAGGCTTATTTAAAATATGGAAATGGAAAACACGAGGAAAATTTTCAAATAACGAATAAAGCGAAAAACTGAAAAATCCCAGAAATGAAATCTCCAACAGAAAACATCGAGAATCATTCGCGTATTAAAGAAAAATTGACGACGAAAAAAAAAATGGGATCACGCATCGGAATATCGAATTGAAAATAATGAAACGAAATTCCGGAACGAAAATATGGAGAAAGAAAAAAAAGGCAAGAGAAATAAGAATTGTTAAGGCAGAAGCAAGAAAATAAAAGAAAGCGATGATTCCTCTCATTTATCAAAGACTTCGTTTTTTAAAGATTGATCTTTGCCCAAAACACAAGTAATCACACACACATACACACACACGTTTATGAGTAATACTATATCAGAGCTCGTTCGCGAATGCTTATTTAAAAATCACAAACACAACGGAATGCAGATTTTATTGCAGTTACAATAAATTTGTCTTCTTAATGTTCTCCTGGGGACGATCTTGGAAAAGAGCAAAAGTACTTGTGTTAGAGTGATGAATTTCATCTTAATATCAAATAAATAAAGGCAACTATGTCTATATATTATTGTAACCTAGGGAAGGTTACTGAATAGAATAATCACACGAAGGTTGGTAATGAACGATAATACTTAGGACAAGAACAACACATATAAGATTCGCCAGCGGCGCGTAGAAGAAGTAAACAACTGCTGGAGGTGAGTCAAGTGAATTCCACAATGAATCTCTAACTGCAGGATATCTACCAACTGCCCCACGCCGGCAGATGAGGCAAAAGGTCTAAATTAATGTGGGGTATCGGTATGAATTTCTTGGTATTATAAACCTAATGTCTTATGTATTATTTTTTTTACCAGTGATCATATTGCAATTTTATATGTCAGTTATCAGTTATCTCCTGTTAATTCCCTTTTCTAAGTTCTCCACCGCCTTAACAGTATATGTGTGTGTGTTTGTTTGTGTGTGCAATAAGACGTTAAAATAATAAGAAAAAACATAAACTGATGTCCTTAGCAATTACTTTTATTTTAAAAAACAGCGCTCGATACAAAACAATAACATTATAATTATTTTCTCTTTAAAAATATGAATCACTCGCGACACAGAAATTTCGGTGATTCAAATTTGAAACTAAATTTATAAATTTAATTATAAAATTTAAACTCAAAATCCATAGTCTCGTTCCATTGTCAAGCGATGTTAGTAATAAACTTTCAAATAAATATACTTAATTTATAAGCACATGCAATACTGATATTATGAGTTTTTAAGGTTAAGGAAATTTAATATAGGGGTGGCTGGGTTTTAATTTCCTTAGAGAGCTTATGCATCTAATATATGTTACTTACAAAGTCAGGTTAAGTTTAGATGGGGTGGGGGTGTCTGCTAACAAAGTGTACTTCTGTTATTCAGTGAGTCTTCTGTGTTTTCAATGATAAAATTTAGGCATTTTTATTCATCCGCTTAATTCATATTTTTATAGACAAAATTTTTCTAAAAGGGTCAATTAAATATGTGCAAGACATATTATTAATAGTTAAATTTTATTAATTAAATTTTATTCTTATAGATTTAATGTGCCATTAGACCTGCTCATAACTAATAGACAATACGATACTTTTACAAATAAATATATTAGAATTTAATTGCGAATTAAAGATCAAATATAAAAATGCATGATTCATCTCTGTTCTTTATTATTTTTTTCCAAACTAATTATTACTTAAGGAAAATATTTGCCAGTGCCTACAAAAATAGCTATATTATGTCTTTGATTTAGTAATTTTTTATTTTTAAAATGTATGCACTAAATGACCCATGTCCTTTGTGCATATATGAAAAATTAAATAAATCGTGAAATGAACGTTATCCTGAATGGCCACTTTTATACATCCTTTCGTACTAGTGCAGGTGTACCAAGGAGACATATCCTTTCATTAATGACATTTTCGATCGCATCAGTTCTCAACTTGGTATCTATGCTAATAACACAACTATTTATTCATGTCTCGATAGTAAGTCTGATCAGTTCGATAAGCTCAAATTGACTGCTGATCTCAAAAACGGCCGTCAGCGTGTTGTTAATTAGGGCTTGTTCATTTTAACATCTCAAAAACTGACCTTCTCTCATTATTATCTGCGAGACCCCACACTGCCTTCTATCAGCATGGCTGATGCTAATCTCTAGAAAAGTGACTCGTTATACCTTCTCGGCCTAACGTTTACGGCTGACATGAATTTGAAAGACTGCATTGAATCCATTGCTAGGTCAGCTAATAAGAAAGTTGGTTTACTGTGTCTTATTACACAACTGTTTCTCTCTAGAATCTTGCTTACATATTTATTCGTTATTGCTTAGAATATTGCTGCCACATCTAGTCCGGTTCTGGATGTAGTGATCCTTGGTGAAATCCAAAGTAGAATCAGCAATATGACTGTTTTTTATGTGACGACTCAGCTTTCGTCACATTCCTAGTGCCGTAACGTTGCTTCCCTCTGCCTTTTCTATAAATACTTTCATCGGATGAACTCTTGGATCTGCTACGTATTGTAGTACTAGACTGGCCACGAGGTCTGACCAATTTACAATTGAGTGGCTAGATATAACCATAAATCCTATGCTAGTAGTTTCCTTTCTCGCACATCTCACTTGTGGTACTCTCTTCCGGTTCCATCCTTTCCAGACATCTTTAATCTGCACATTTTAAATACAATGTCAATCGCTATCTATTCTTCTCCTGATTACTCTTTTGTTCTTGTGCCTTAGAAATATTTCTGTTTTCTTATTTCTTCCCCATCCAGTAACACATTGTGTCTTAATGACTTTATTGCCTTGCTTGGGATTATCTTGATTTGTTGTTTGTTTTTTTTTGTTGTTTTTTTTTAAATAATCTACTAGTGATCGGTAGAATTGTTAGCATCTATGCCCTAAGTTAGCAATCAACTTCCGAGTCAAGTGGTACATGCAGCACTTCGAGGTGAGTCAAAACAAAAAGAAAGAAGAGGAAGACATCCATTTAGTCTTCTTTGCTGTACTTTCGACCGTATTTTTTTGTAAACGATTTCGCCCTAAAATATGTTAAACGCGTGTCTACAGGCTTTTAGGTCAGAACATATTCGTCTGTTTGGACACCTAAACATTTACAGAATTCCTGTCAATTTTCTATTAACTGTACTATCAGAATGTTCAGAAATTAATGACAGAACGAAGGTTGAATTAAACGGAACTGCATCTGAAAACTACATCTAAAAACAGCATTTATCATCCCGCCTAACGGAAAATATGTCATGTATTACATAGTCCAACCCGATAGAGGACCATGTCTATAAAAAAAAACAAGAAAACAACATATTTACCATTGCTTTATATATGAATTTCGAAAAGATTTGTGCTGGTTCAACGACATTTAAATAAAAGAAAACATTTGTGTTGTGCATAAAGATTCGGAGAAAGCTTCTACATGTCCGCTGTGATTTAAAACGTTTTTAAAAATGGCATTTATGACATATCCGACGAGGTTCGCTCTGGGAGACAACCCATTCTGAATGAGGAATCTTTGAAAAAGACTATTGAATTAGATCCACGTCAAAACACCCGAGATTTGGCGCAAAAAAAAAAATAATGTGTCATGTTCATCTGTCCGCGAACATGTCAAGTGAATGAGGAAAAACTGGTTATTTTTGTATTCAGGAACTTTCATTTGAGAACCAAACACAGCATTTCACAATCTTCAACAGTTATATGGTTTTGTAACCCGAAACGAAAAGAATTCTTTTTTGCTTCGCATATCTACAGGTGAAGGAAAATGAATTTCGCATGTAAATTTGAAAACGGAAAAGACAGTTGTGATCCCAAAATGAGAGGTAAGTACAAGGACTCAAGAGAGTTTCTTGCTTTGTTTCTGTCGGAATATGAATGTGGTCGTTAATTACGAGCTTCAGCAAGATGGAAGGATAAGCCTATAGACTTATATTGTCTGAAACTTTATTGCGTAAATGAATCATTACATCAAAAATGTTCTGCTTTGGTAAAGAGAAAAACATTATTTTTCAGCATGTCAGTGCAAATATACCCTCATAAAAACAATTCAAATAAAAACAATGATGTTTAGAATTGGTATTTCTTCCACATTTTTCATACCCATCAGATTTACCTACAGATTTACATTTGTTTCAAAAACTGGAACATTTCGTATTTGGTAACAATTCTGAAACACAAAAGTTAAAAACTATCTCTTAAACTTTCCTGGATAAAAAAATTCCCAAATTTTAAACGGCATTTATGACATATCCGACGAGCAAACTTTCATTTACCCAGCGGGTAAATGAAAGTTTGCCTTCCAGTTGGGCTTCAGTCGTCGAAAATAGAGGTGATTATATTTTGGATAAATAATACTTAAATAAATTTAAATTACATTTGCTTTTTTTTGTTTTTTTTATATCATTTCTGGAAAAACGTACTTATTTTCCGAACTCCGAATTAAAATGATTGGAGTTTGAAGAGAAAGTTTTGTTAGTTTTGCCAAGAAATCATTTGGTGGCGCTGTCTTCATTTCCTTCATCTCTTTTTGCCGCGCCTCATGTTACAGCGACGACATCCAAGGGACCTTGTCCCAGAGCATTCTTATAGTTTCCACTGAGTGACTGAACTGTACACACACACACACACACACACAAATACGTATATCATCCACATAATTGCTAAATTTTAATGGTTTCTTTCTTTTGTAGTCTTACTTATATATCTCCTTTATTATTCAGATATATAAAATAGATATGTATATCCTTTGTTATTCAGATATATGAAAACGAAAATATATAAATGGCGCGATGTTGAAATAGTCTATAATTCTCTTTAAGCCGTCATTTGCATATGTGCAAAGTATTGCACAAAATAGCAGTAGCTGCACTACTGCTATTTTGTAGTGGCTGCAACAAGTTAAAAACGCCAAAATTCTAGAAATAATTATTGACAAACGGAACAGAAGATACAAAAACAAAAAAAAATAAAAACAATTCTGGATTTGTAAGAGGAGCATTTCACAGAAACCTGTACCTTGGAATTTAGACTTTTAGAAATATATTTTGGGAATATGTTTCAGTTTTTCTGATCAGAATTTCATATTGAACTGATGGTGGTTGTGCATCTTCGTGTTTTAGAAAAGAATTATTGTTTTATTTTCTCATCAGAGAAATGGCAAATTACAGCCCATTATTTTCTTCTCTGTATTGGAAAAATGATTACGTGGGTATTTCATCTATATTTGTATACCCGCTTCTCTCTCCATACTTTGTGTACACATTCTCTTCCCCTCTCTCGCTTTCTCTCTCTCTCGCTCTCTTTCTCAAAACATGTACAAACACACAACATACACATATTGAAAGTTCACGACCCTTAACGAAGATCGTCTCAGAGTTTCTTGATGCTTCGCTCTCCGGGATACCATCTGAATCCTTAACAATAAAGAATCATTAAACTCGGGGGTTAGCTTCAATAAGTGACTAAAACTTTCATTATATTTATACAATAATTATTTTTCTAGATTGTCATTAAAGAAGCATTTTTGTTTTCAAGATTATTTTCAACTTCATATATACCAGTTTGTAGTCAAAGAAAATCTTACCTACTGACATCACACGGTTCTTGATAAAGACCGATACCGTTCATCCAAATTGTCGATCCCTATATAAAATATCTTATTCGAAAATTGGAAAAATATAATAAAAACATGAGCAGACCGACCTTTCGGTCGAATGTAATAAAATTTGCTTGGATTATTCTTGCTGCATATATATCTCTATATATATATATATATATATATATATATATATATATATATATATATATATAAATAAAAAAAATGGTGGTACTCGCTTGGTAAAACTTCGGAGAGCTCAACTTGTAGTAGAACAAATCGGTACCCAAGAAAAAATGGAGAATAAAAAAAGACAAAGAACCAAAATATTAAACTAAGGCGAAAGCAATCATCCAGTTTTCAAGCTCCAAGTCGAAAGACAAAAAAACCCAAAACGAGTAAAAAAACAACTACGTAAAGTGCTCAATACACTAAGTAGAGCAAAACCTAAGATAATCCTAAGAAGCCAGGCAAACATACCTAGGTTTAACCTAAACGGATAATCAGGGCGATGCTGGCTGAAAAGAGAAATTACGGAACAGAATTTATAGTTAATTTTAGCTATAAATTCAGGCGGCATCACCCTGGCGATCCGTTTAGGTGAAACTAGGTAGATTTGTTTGGTTCCTTAGGATAAACTTATAAATATATATATATATATATATATATATATATATATATATATATATATATATATGTATGTATTAGTAGTAATAATCTTATAATAAGAAATTATACTCGTCTGAAACACTTCGGTATCTTGATTTGCAACTAATCAAACCAATATCAAAGGGAAAAAGGTATTAAAAAAAAAAAGAACAAAGAACATGTATGTCAGTCGAAAATAATCATCTGGCAGTTCCAAATTCCAAAGAGAAAAAAAAAACCATACGAAGAAGCAAAATAACTAAATAAAGTGCTCAATACGGCAAGTAGAGCAGACCTAGTTAAACCTAGAGAGCCAGAGAAACCTGCCAAGGTTTCACCTAAGCGGATCTTCAGGAGCCAGCCTTCCTGGCGATCCGGTTAGGTGAAACCCTTGTAGGTTTGTCTGGCTCTCTGTTAACAACTAACTAACTATATATATATATATATATATATATATATATATATATATATATATATGAAGAAAAATATACGGAAAAAACAAACAAAAATTCTAATATGCAATTATACTGTTTTAATGTTAATATAATGTCAACGTCGGACGTTTCATTCTAGTAGATCATCTTGAGGACATATTAATAAAACATAATTAACATGAAAAGACGATGGATATAAGAGTAAGACTGATATTATGTTTTTTGAATATGTCCTGAAGATGGTCTATTAGACCGAAACGTCAGACGTTGACATTATATTAACATTAAAACAGCATAATTGCATATTAGGATTTTTGTATGTTTTTCCGTATATTTTTCTTCATACTATCGGATCTATATCCATATATTTGCTTATATCCATATATTTGCTTATATATATATATATATATATATATATATATATATATATATATATATATATATATAGTTACAAATAATATTAAGCAGCTCCCAAAAGAGCCTACTTAAATTCGCGCACAGGAAATGAGTGCTCATCAGTGCCGTAATAAATTGCAGAGCTTTAGTAAAATTTTAATCAAATTTCAAGTGGGCAGTGACTAACCACATTGAAATTTGATTAAAATTTTACTTAGCACGATACTTTTAAGTATGTGGTCTGGCTCGCTGCAATCAGATCAGGATTGCTTTTGAGCCGATATGATGCAAAACTTGAAATCAGTGATGTGGACAGTGCATCACTGATGACCATCCGTGATGCATATAAAAATTATGCAACTATATATATATATATATATATATATATATATATATATATATATATAGGTAAGATGGATTAATTTTCATCTAAATATATTTTTGCCAAAATTACACAAAACTATTTTGAAATAACAAAAAGGACAATTTATTCAATAAAGTAGCCATCAGCTACGACTCCCAGAGGACTTCGGGATCTCCTACAACTCTTCTGGACTGTCTCTTTGTTTAAGTTGGCAAATGCTGCATAATCCTTGCCTTCATCTTTGGTGTTACAAAGAGTTTTCTTGGTCTCTCTCTTTCTCTCTTTCTCAACTGCTTTCCACACATAATAGTCAAGTTGTGGCAGTCTAGGGATATAAGGGGTGATGTCGTTCTCCTGCTTGTGTGGTATGCTGCAGTGTCCTGTTACAAGACAAAGACCTTCCAGCAGCCTCTCCGATAACACAGGGGAGCACTATCTCATCCAGACACTTGATATAGGTCCCTGTGTTGAGTCTGGGGTCCTGTAGGAAGATGAATTGGGCCATAACTCCCTTATCCCTTCGTAATAACCATTAGATCCATCCAACTTCTTCCAAATCCTCTGAAATGGTCGTATTGGAACTTTCGGTGCGAATGCCAAGCAGTACAGCATGACTCTCCAAAATTTCTGTTGCATGGAATTGCGAGATTGTGTTCTTTTTCTCAATGACAGAGCCAAATGTGCAGTTAACGAAATCAAAAACCAAAAACACACGCGTGAAATTAAAAATATAATACGGCGATAATTTAAACATCACACTGTGTTTAAATATATATATATATATATATATATATATATATATATATATATATATATGAATCACTAATATTCCATGGTTATAATGTATTACATTGGAATCGTAATCACGATCCAATTCATCAGACCTTATCTATCTATCTCTCTCTCTCTCGATATATATATATATATATATATATATATACTAAAGTTTTGTTGTATATATATATATATATATGTGTGTGTGTGTGTTATTCGTGTGTGTATCCCATATGAATATGTAGACGTGGAGATTTCTCAATATCAGCGTTTATCGAAATAGACTCTGTAAACAGGAATCAGCACTTATGTTACCTATTTCTACGGTGTCTCTGTCTTTATCTCTCTTTCATTCAATCTCTCTCGAAGGAACACACACACACATATATATATATATAATATATATATATATATATATATATGAATTGTGAAATCGATTTTTCTAGAAGGGTACGAAAAGTATATTCTGTTTCCATGTGATATGATTTAAAACCAAAAAGAAAATATAAATAGTTTATTGCCGTTTGCAAGGAAATAATCAATGGTATTTCTGGAGGAGGATCCCCGCGCATTGATTTGCGGGCCCAAACTACAGGATATTTGTCTTTCCCACCGGACGCATCTATCACAAGATGTATTGGTGGAGGTATTTCAGAATATCACGTCATGTAGACTCAACTGATGTGTATAGAATGCAAAACTCGAAGTTATGAACATTGGATAGGAAACTACAAATAATGAAATAAAAGGACTACCAGTTGTCCAAAAGAAAGACGAAAGCCGTTATGTTTTACAATTTCAAGGCTGAACCGATACAGGTTTTATCATAGTTAGCAACTCGGGATGAGAAATCGGTGTGCTGAGTTCGAATTCCAGTACATTTCATTCGATTAATTTTCCAACAAAAACACCTCTTCTCCCTATACCATGGGTTAAATAGTAGAATAGACTGGATTGTCTAGTTAAGGTTCGAACACGGTTTAAAAGAAGGGAAACTTTCAAACTCTGCGGTGCACAGGCTGTACGGCTATAGCAAAGGGTAACAAATTAAAATGGCTCAGCCACTCGTATACGAGGATGTAAGTCTACTATGGCGACTAGCTAATCCTAATTGCAGACGCCTGTTCAGGTCCACTTTTTGTTTTTAAACACCCTCAGAGCAGTGGTTTATACTGCAACTATGCTAACAGACCTTATTTACAATTTCTGTAAGAAAAGTGTTATCTAGCAGAACACTCAAACCCTGGATCACAATGACTTGTTACTTGCTAGCACCGACAGCTTCCAAGGATATCGTCTACACAATTTCAATCGCAAGGCTTGGGTTAACCGATAGTATGCTTTCACGTACTTTCAGTTTGGATTGCCTCCTTTGATAACATCACACATCTTCCTGCCATTGTGATATTTGAACACGCGGCACATGTTCTAACCACTCAGCCATTTGCCCATATATGGAAAGCGTTATGGTAATAATAATGGTAATATTAACCCTTTCCTTACAAGAAAATATTCGGCATTCATTGGTAGAACATCAAGTACTGTTGAAATTTATAAAATATTTGTCTTAAAACATATTTTTTTAGGAAGACACATTTCTCAAGTCCACTAACTTTTATCGCTCTTTCTACTATTGATGTAGATGTGGCCTTTCCTTCCGTAGAAAAAATTGTCCAAATCGTGTAACTACATAATTGTACATCACGCAAAAGGTTTAATATCTAAAATACACTAAACAAATTATGTTTCTTTTTTCCAGGTTTTCCGATAAGACGTTTAGCCATCTTGACATCATTTCGTAAGAATCACCGAAAAACCTTTTGATTTATTCACCTAGAAAGAGAACAGGCAAAAATTGTTTTGTGTCTGACCCACTGTGTCTTCCCAACTGAACAATAGGGAGACGTAAAAGATCACCCACACCTTCAGTAATAGATCACTTCCAAAGATACAACGGTTCAAATCTTAATCTAACAAGTAGACAATTTTGCTATTACACCCGGTGTGTATATATATATATATATATATATATATATATATATATATATATATATATATATATATATGGCATCTCTGCTATTTTTATCATAATCTTTTGATATTCACTAATATGTTTCCGTATAATACAATCAAATGAGGAGATTTGAAATGCACAGTAACAATGAAAATCAGTGATTTTCACTGCTAAAATTTCTAATTTGTTTGTATTATACCGAAACGTATTCGTAAATTTGAAATGATTATGATCATAATATTTGTAATTTATTCATTCAGACATGCCTAAAAGAGAATTTGCTGCCTATATACACAAATTATATATATATATATATATATATATATATATATATATACATATATATATATATATATATATATATATTGAACAATAAAAATATTAAAAATCAAAATTAAAATCTTCAGACACACTGGGTTGTATATTAATATTCCTTCGTTTTTATTATTATTTCATTTAGATTCCTCGACCAGTTTCGACCAACATGGCCATCATCAGGAGAATAATAATTTTCTGCTTGCTGATAGCAGTGAACTACAGAAATGAATGTCTTGATGGAGAAAATGAACTTTTGTCTGTAGTTTTCATTTGTTTTTATATTTTTTTAACATGAATTTTGGTTAGTCTTTGTGTTGGTCGAACAGTCTCTTTTAAGTTGTTATTTGAGATAAGATCTGGATTCATGGTGCTCTGAATTCCCTTGGTCATTTTGACAGTTTTATTGGTTCCTGGAAAGGGGGGTGTCTCTGTTAAGTGTGTACGTGTTATTTGATTCATAGGGAGTGAGTGAGTGTGATGTGTGTAAGCGTGTATATGACTATGTGTGTGTGTTATCATTTGGCTCATTAGGGAGTGAGTGAGTATGATGTATGTAAGTTTGTATATTCGTGTGGGTGTGTGTATAAGTATGAAGCCTCAACACTTCCGTAAGCATGCCTGTCTTGTATGGGTGAGAAATATTGGTAGGTTTTGATTTGTGTATATATATATATATATATATATATATATATATATATATATATATATATATATGACCTCGCAGATATTTTCGAATCTTAAAAGTGACTTCCCGTCGTGCACTCAGGTGTACTCAAAAGTGTATCCCAAAACTGACATAAGTACCTTGCTGATCTGTCAGTAAAGACATCCAAATAGTCGGCATTAGATTGACAATTTCCATACCAAGCATATACGGCACAAAATAGAAGAAACTCCCCCGAATATCTCCTAGAATTGATCTACCTCCCCTTTTCCTAACATGTCTTTCCAACTCCGAATGCTCAACCCTTTTGCTTTCAAAGCAATTGCAACAATCAAAAAGTAACTTTCCGTAGCAAGACCAATTCTCTGTCACTTTTTCTTTAACAAGATTCCTGAAATGTTTCCTTGTTTTGTTCCTGTGGCACATACTAAAACCGAGCTCTCCTTGAAACAGGTGCTTAGGTAATCTATCGTCTCCTGGGCAATTGAATGCAAATGAGCATTTTCTCTATGTTCTGTGATTTGACCTGTTCCCAAAGAACTACGACTGAAGCAAAAGCGTGCCACTTGATGTTTACTATATGGCAGGATTACAAGAAATTTGGATTACTAGAGGTGTACCTGTTAAATGAATTAGCAGCAGTGAATAAAACGTTTGGATCGGACGCTGTTTGAATGAAAAGACGACCACACTAAATAACCTGAACTTGAACTTGAAAGTAATACAAATACAATAAAGAAAAAGACATTTCTTTTTGTCAATTGCCGTTTGCATTTATAAACAGTCGGGTTGCAGATCGCCTAGATAAATCTATTTGTTAGAATCGATATTCTTTATGTTCAATAGATAATCGAAGTGATCTTGTCTCGATCTGATTTAATGAATAAGCAAAGAAAAAATAAAAGCTTCGTTGTACGTTTTTATTTTTGTATCACTTCAATCATTTGAATTCATCAAAAGTCAGGCATTTCTTGCAATTTCATTAAGAGATTTGTCCTTTCACTTCAGGATTTTTATTTTTTCATTTACCATGAATTTTTATTGTAGTTCGTCGATGCGTTCATTTAAAAGCTTTACATCTGTAGAATGTAAACTGTACGAGCTAAGATACTTTGAGATCAACTATGATGTTCTCCCTTTTTTAATAGATAGAGATCAAAAGACTTAAATAGATAAATAGCGTCTAAAGAGATAGATAGATTGTTAGATAGCGTCTAAACAAATATATATATATATATATATATATATATATATATATATATATATATATGTATGTATAGACAGATAGATAGCGTCTAAATAGATAAATAGTTAGATAGCGTCTAAACAGATAGATAGATAATTAGATAGATAGCGTCTAAACAGATAGATAGATAGATAGCATCTACCCCCTACACACATATATATATAGATGGATAGATAGATAGCGTCTAAACATATAGATAGATAGATAGCGTCTAAACAGATAGACAGATAGATAGATAGATAGATTGATAGATAAAGTCTAAACAGATAAATAGTTAGATAGCGTCTGAACAGATAGATAGATAGATAGTGTCTAAACAGATAAATAGTTAGATAGCGTCTAAACAGATAGATAGATAGATAGTGTCTGAACAGATAAATAGTTAGATAGCGTCTAAACAGATAGATAGATAATGTCTAAACAGATAAATAGTTAGATTTCGTCTACACAGATAGATAGATAGCGTCTGAACAGAGATAGGTAGATAGATAGTGTCTTAACAGATAAATAGTTAGATAGCGTCTAAACAGATAGATAGATAGATAGATAGATAGATAGATAGATAGATAGATAGAAACAGTATATATCTAAACATATATATATATATATATATATATATAGATTGATAGATAGCGTCTAAACAGATAGATAGATATATAGATAGATAGCGTCTAAACAGATATATATATATATATATAGATATAATATAGATATTCAACCTAAGAAAGAGCGTAATATCTGCGAGACTTCAGGTGAACGGTACTCATTGATTCAGACACTGAATAGGAAACAATGCTGAAACTGATATTTAAGATAGATGATAGCTGGCCAATCGTATTCGAGGATCCACGTCTACTGTGTGGCTAGCCAAATCCTATTGTAGACTATCGCTCAGGCACATTTGTGTTTGTTCAACACCCAGAGAGCCCACCTGAAGTTTATTCTGAGACTATACTGAACAGAAAGAGCGTGTTATATAGAATGATCAACAATCTGAACAACACCAGCACACTCACACCTTCGGTCAAGATGACTTATGGCTTGGTGTTAGCACATCTATCGACGGCCCCAAGTGTTCCGACTAACCTCACAAGGCTTGCGTCAACCCGTGGTATGGTTTATCAGGTACTTTCAAATCTGGTCTCATAGTCAGAAAGCGAATGTTCTAACCACTGGGCCACGCGCCCATAGATAGATAGATAGATTAAAGACATTTGACAGTTTGGAATTCATCATAGCGCAATGGCTATTATGTCTTTGTTTTCATCTTTAACTCAATTCAATTGTTCTTAACACATCGAAAAATGAAGGACTTGTTAAATGACCACGCTTCTAGATCATTTCACATTTAAAGCAAGGCATTAATGCTGATAATACAGTATTTTTTTCTGTCTTAAAAATAAGATCGAAAAAGGCATCCAATCAGTTGTTAACTGGAGCAAGAAATGGCTTGTAAAATTTACTGCCTCCAAGTCAACACTACTATCATCACAGAGAAACATTTTTACTCTCAATTATCATGGCTGATGATAACATTTAGCAGAGCAACAAATCCTACGTTTTCCAGTGACATTAAGTGAAGTGATTATATTGAATCAATTGCTAAGTCTGCTCCTATCAAATTTGATTCATTCTGTCCAGTCAGAAGTCATCTTGCACATGTATGAATCTACCATTCATTCGCGCGCTGAATATTGCTGACACATCTGGTCTGATACACCGTTTTTATATGTCTAAATTCCAGACCAACACCGTGGAAGGGTCTGCAATGTTATCGCTTCTTATCTGGCATCTTGACTTCACTCACTTTCCCACCGCTGTCACTTGTCTACTTTCTGCATTTTCTATAAATATTTTCATGGCAATTTTTCTAATGAACTCTCGTCTTGGTAGCTCGACGACATGAATTTACACTTACAACTAGATTGGCGACTAGGTCTAATCGCTTTACTGATAAAATAGTTTGATGTAAAATCTATTCTAAAAATTTCTTTTGATTTCTTGCATCCTCGACATCTACAATCTTCAAATTGTCTTATTGAACCATGGTTCTTTTATTTTTCTCTTTCCTTCTCTCATTCTAATCCACTCCTTATTTGTCTTAGTGGCATTTTCTCCATACTTGGAGTGAAATGGATTTAAAAATACAGGCTACAAAGCACGTAGTATCAATGGAGACAGGTGGGCAGTAATATTGATGATGTCAGAATATGAATAGGGAACGATGCTGAAACTGATAGATAGATAGATAGATAGATAGATAAATATGAACGGACTGAGATAGACAGATAGCTATGAAGAGACTGAGATA